>CM019043.1:16931479-16957673 GCA_009664405.1 Drosophila bifasciata
ATCTTTTTAAAATTTTTTAAATTAATTTATCACAGCACTACTATTTTATTGAACAGCAGATTTCATGGGTATTCCGCCTAAAAGTCAAGAAAACAAGAAAGTGTAAGGCAAAAGCAAATGTAATGAAATTTCATCGGTTTTCTAATGCCAACATTCCAGTCTATTCAAAAAGGTATCATTTGTTTCCATTTGGATGACTGGAAGTATTTAAAAAATGGTTTGAAAAAAGGGTAAAAAAAGGGTTTTAAAAATGGTTTTGAAAAAAGGGTATGAGTGGCTCTACTATTATTTTGGACACAACTGTATGTAATTAAGTACATGTACCTCGAATAATACTCACATAACAAACCAAACAAATACATATACAAATGAATTCAAAATCGATTCCACAACCTTTCGATGGAATGCAATGCACGAATGGTCTTACAAATTTAATTTGTGATAATCACGAAAATTGAATCGACCTCAAATCAGGGCGGTAAAGTTTCCAAATTCATATCACAGCCTGCGAGCGATCTTAACACTTTGTCTGGCGCACGCCAAAGTGAATTTCAACGAGCTCATAAAATTAACAAAGATGGAACGTTGGAAAATGCAAGCATATGACGCTAATCCCCGGCATTAGACGCAGCAGTGTGGCAGTTGGGTGGATGCCGGTCCATGTCCATGGCCAGGGTCCACCATCAACCTCACAGCAGACTTGAAACCAAGAAACCCAAACGGTCGGGGCACAGCCAAGTGGCGAGAGTAACAAAATGTGGCCTCTGCCGAGGGTTGGCGCATCAAAAATCAGTAAAGGAAACTACAATCAAATTAGGTGTGATGGCAAAACAATTCGTCCCCCCGAGGCAAATTTTGCGCACAGTATTCTCGGCACGAGTCGAGTCGAGTCGATCCGAGACGAGGCCGAGAGCCGTTTGGCTTTAATGGCACCCAATTGAATGTGTAAATATATTTTTGCGGATTACAGGGCGTCAACGTCGCCACGCAGGATAAGATCAGCAGGTCCCGGGAACCCATTTACCCCTACCCTAACCCAGCCACATCCCAGAGAAGTTGACAAATTGAAATTTAATTTAAATAAACTACATAAGTTATTTTTATTACACGACCTTTTGCAGAGCTGCACAGTCCACAGCGCAAAATTGCTACACACCGCCAGCACCGATGCACGGACAACCAACCACCGACAGTGGCATCCTCCTCTGGAGCCCCTGCAGCCTCCTGCTTCTGCGGGTCGTCTACGAGCTGGAATCATAGTGCCGCAGCGGCAGCAGCAGCAGCAGCTGCGTTCGCAGCGGCGGGCCACCTCCAACCAGGCATTGTCCCTGGCCGAACAGTCAACGATGTCCCGGATCAAAGGCCAGAACCTGGCCTCATCTGTGTGGTCTGCGGCGACACCAGCTCAGGGAAGCACTACGGAATTCTGGCCTGCAAACGGTTGCCCGGTTTTTTAAGCGCAGTGTGAGAAGGAAGCTTATTTTACCGGTAGGTAGCCAGCACCAAAGTCCAAAAATCCGCCCATTCGCATAAAAAGTTGCAACATTTGTTTAAACTGGAGAGAGGGACATGGGGTGGACTCTGTGCCATGAGGACCGTCTGGGGATTACAAAAACGCTGCCAAATCTTTATTACAATTATTCAAATCTTTAGGATTTTGAGAGTCAACTTTTGAATGCGCATACTTGCCCTCGTAGACATTGCAGACGTCCGGGGCATCATGTGCGAAGCGACTGGGTATTTTTCCACAACACCACTGAAGCTTAAAATGTAATTGAATTTAAAGTGCTGTTCCTCAAACGATTTTTTCGTTTTTTTCTGTTTGCTTTTGAAACATTTTGAGATTGTTATTATATTAACATATCCTATATTCTATCCTGAAATGAGACAATCAATGCTATCCTACCAAAAAATTATGATACAGTAATGTATATTTGCTTTGCGGCTTCCTGTAGAATGCACGCTAAATCATTAAAACGTCAAAATCTCTATATCCTGCCGGTCCCCTGAGATTGATATGGGGGCTTAAGCGCAAAACACTTGGCCAAATGTGACCCGCCCGACCAGAGCCCTCACAGATCCCAAAAGTCTTTACCCGCAGCCTGCCATCAGAATCAGCCTTAAGCCAAATCGTAACAAAGTCAGAAAGGGGCGGGTTTTTGTTCTGCTCAGCTTGAAGCAAAAATAGAGCAATGTTCTACCCTGTGAGACCGAGACCAAAGGGATGACTTCCTATACTCATACACTGACTTCAGGAACAGAATCGAAGGAGGGCTAGTGTATATTTTCTGCGACGTGACATGTTTTTCGATATTCGGCATAGTCAACTGGAACGGAGCTAAGGAAAGTGGGGTCGCTTTTATCTCTTCGTCTCTGGTGGTCCCATTGAGTCGTTTTCAATTATAATCAATTGTTTGCAATCAGAACTTCTGAGTTTGGCTGGCGGAATTTCTCTTAGGAGGCTGGTGACAACAATTTTTGATTAAAATTCGTAATTTGCAACGTTTTGATTGAATTATCCTCTAGAAACATAATGGTTTTTCGCACGATAGTTGACCTTATTCTAAAAAATATATATTTAAAAATAGTACAGTAAATACATCGTGCTAATCATCCCGACTTACATTTTGGGCCATGACGTATTTTCACTCTTTTTATTGAAAGCCTTTATTAGTTGCATTAGGTATTTTAAGACGGTAAGCTATGTTGGTTATAAAATATTATTGGATTATTTTTATAGACTACACAAATTGATTCAATCTTTCATAATTTGTTTACGAAGACGAGCTTATTTGCATAAAAATGTATATACTGTATGAATACGAATGAATAGTATTTCCAGGACACATTTACTTAAGTGCTCTGTGAGGGCTGGTTCAATTAGCAGAGGCGCCAAAAACACATAAAATGGGATGACAGTGGAACTGGTGGTGACATTTTTCCATCTTTTGAGTTTTGGGGCCGAGCTTAGAGTGTGGGAGGGCAGTGATGACTAGACACTGTTGAAGTGGTTCGAATGGCGTGTTGTGTGGTGTGCTGCGGCACGGAGTCATAGTTGCTAGCTAACATGCATTGCACACGCCCTTTGGGCTTGATTTGATTTAAGTTCAAGTTCCACGCAAAGGGTAGGCAGAGGACCAGTAGGGAGAGTAGTACATAGAGTAGCAGAGGCGGCGAACAAAGCACGAAAGCGGTCGATGAAAGAGAAGGTTGGTCCGCGACGGATCCTTTTGCTGCCCGCTGCTGAACCAAGGCACATACTCTGAAGTGCTTTGTCCTACGTCTATTGGCGGCTGGCATTCCGGTCCGTTGACGTTAGTCTGCCTTTATGTTCTGGGCCGGATTTGACAAATGTTGCAATTTTGACACGACAAATCTCGTTATCTGCGGAGGATTGCAGGATGGGATAACCCCACTATGCCTGACAACTGGTGCTTTCCTCTGTATTATACTGTCTAATCGATGCGATGAATGCCTTCACCCTCACATACTTAAGTTCTGATTGCAGCCGCCAGGCGGGCACGGACGCTGCATCGTCGACAAGGCGCATCGGAATCAATGCCAGGCCTGCAGGCTCAAGAAGTGCCTTCAAAATGGGAAATGGTCAAGGATGGTAGGTTGGCTGTCACTTTTGCACTATTTTATTAACATCTATCAGCAGCACTCACCAATCGCCGCCTAATGAAGTGAAGCACGTTTAATTGGTCTTCAACAGATCCGAACCACAAAAAGCCTGTGCACACGTGCCCGGTTCCTTTCCAAGTAAATACGCATACACATCTCTGGCTTCTGGTCTCCCCACTTCCGTACTCCTTTCTTCACACGCTGTGCCAGCGGAAAAAGCAACTACCTGGCACGCTTCCTGGGGTGGGTTCCTGAAGTCACCGCCCTCCAGTGTGCGGTGGGCCTTATTTTACATATTGCTCACCCAATTGATTTGTTACCTGCGTTTGCTGTCTTCGACAGATTTTGCGCAGCTTTATGAGCTGCCACTTGAGTGAACCCTCATTGATTATGTCGAATGAAAGTTTTGTTTCCGGTTTGTTGTTGCGACGGAGCCAGGGTCTACTTTACTGTCTTGCATAACGCCTCATAACGACCCAACTCGGAGGTTCCCCGTGAAAATCAATAAAATTGGTCTGGGTAGGTCAATGATGGTTGTGGGTATCCACAATTTAGAATCGCAATGGTATTTTCCATACTTTACTCCATAGTCATGCTCCTACTTTATTCCTATCGCTAGAAAACACATGTGTATGTATGTATGTATGTATGTACATAGCTGGGGAGAGTGTCACCGGCAGCATAAGACTTCGTCTTTCGATCAAATCGATATCATGTTGGAAAAAATTGTCAAAGAGTATCTTCGGTTCCCTTTTATAAAGGAGAGAGCCCCTCTAACTCTATTCATTATTTGAAACATCTTATCTGGCGCCCATTTTAAGCTGCTATTGACCCCACTATTCACACTCTTTTTGTTGCCTTTTAATGTAGCCATAAATTATGCGTGGATATGCGAAATACGCGCAGCCCCTGGCTTGCCGATCCGCCACATAGCGAAGTAGCTTTGTGGCTAGGGGTGCCTCGTTGTGCGGTAAAAATTGCATCAACAACAAATGGGAAAAACAATTTGTAGGCGTGATCGGCACGCATCATGTAAAACCAATTTACTATGAATGGTTGAGCTGAGGCTTGATGGGCGCGCTGCTATGTTGAAGCTATATGCACAAATACATATATTATTGCTATTATTACATATGTATGTATATGTATGCTGATGAGAAGCAGCAAGACAGCACGGTACCCGTGAGAGGCATGAAGCAATTTGGCAGTGTGACATTTCCTCATTATGGACACGTCTTGTCGTCCGGGGCGTCCGCACATCTCGATTGGGCGTGTTTTGCCTTCCTGCTGCGTGGTGAACTGCGAGATATTTGAGGACGATTTAGATCGAGGACGAGTACTCGCGTTAGTTGCATTTGTTTTCCAAATTACAGCGGTGCAAAATGAGCGACAGTTACCGAAACACGGCCACTATACGGCCGGAGACGCTGAGGAGATGGAACACGGTCGGCGTTGCGCGAGGCGGCCGTTGCCGTCGGTGTGTTTGGGGTAAGTCTGCGTGAGTGCGTTTGTGGCTGGGCCAATATTTGCATAACTCACTCACTCTAATCGCCCAAAATCTCTGTCGGGGTAACCCTAATTTGCAGACCACCCGTGCTACTATCGCCTCCTTTGCTACGGTTCCGACTGCTTCCCACCGCCCTGTGAGTAGTTGCCTCCATTTGGCTCTTAGTTTCAGTTTCAGTTTCCGCAAAACTCATTTGATCCCCTTCACAACTTGAAAAGCGCCAGGGCAGCCTGCCCCCCTGACGTTTACTGCACCACAACCACCTCACCTCGTCCATGCAACTGGCAGCGAACCGAGCAGCGCCAGCTTTCCCATGTTTAATGTCGCCGGAGTACACCACTCGCCCAAGGAGAAGGCTGTGTATGGAATGCCCATGGAACTGACCAGGAGCGGCACGTTTCGCACCTCGACAAACTCGAACAGTAATCATTCGATAGACCCCAGCTCGCCAGCGCCGGAAGTAACCAACGAAAAGAACAACGTTGGTGGCAGCGTCTCTTCCGTCAGTTCATCCAGTCCGACTTAGAGAACGACAATGATGGTGGGTATAAAGCATCCCTTTTATCCGCGGGTACTATATACATATCTGTATCATCTGATAGACGATTCGATAGACGTGACCAACGATGAAGAGCCGCACACAGGCAGCAGATCCACCCAACTTCATCATGCCACAGTTCATGTCGCCCAACCTACCTATACTCACCCAGCTACGAAACGGTTTACGAAACGAGCGCCAGACTTTCTTTTTCATGGCTGTGAAGTGGGCCAAGAACCTTTCCTAGCTTTGCCCGTCTTTCCTTCCGGGATCAGGTCATACCGCTAGAGGAGTCTTGGTCGGAGCTATTTCTCTGAACGCCATTCAGTGGTGCATCCCACTGGACCCCACGGGCTGTGCTCTTTTCTCTGTGGTCGAGCACGCAATAACTTGGAGAACAACGCGAACGGTGATACATGCATAACAAAGGAGGAGGTAAGTTTGAGCACAATTCGCAGATTACAATTCGTGAATTTTGGAGGTTCGTAACGATTTTGTTATTGGGGCTGGCAGCCGATGTTCGAACTCTGCACGAAATCTTCTGCAAATACAAAGCTGTACTAGTGGATCCAGCCGAATTCGCTTGCCTAAAGGCAATTGTGCTCTTCCGACCCGAGACCCGTGGCCTTAAGGACCCAGCACAAATAGAGAATTCAGGATCAGGCCCATGAGGCCAGATTCATTTTTGTTGGCTTTCTAAATGTCATTTTTTCCAATAGGTTATGTTGTCGCAGCATACCAAGACGCAGTTCACAGCTCAGATCGCAAGGTTCGGACGGCTCCTCCTGATGCTGCCTCTTCTGCGCATGATCAGCTCCCACAAGATTGAATCCGTCTACTTTCAGCGAACAATCGGCAACACGCCAATGGAAAAGGTGCTCTGTGACATGTACAAGAACTAGTTAATTGTGCTTACTTTATACCAAATTTAAATAAATATGTTTTTGTGTCTTGAATGTTAAATAGCATTAAATCTGTATATTAAAATGGACTAAACAAAACTCGAAATACTGAAAGAATATTTTTAAAAACGACCCGCCAATAGGATAGTTTCGTTCCTGTTTTGGTTTTCAAACATTTATGTTAATTTAATTATAATGTTTAGGAACGGTACACCTCCATTCGCTTTTTCCATAAATTTTGGAACACATTGGTAATATTCCGTTCGCTAGCATTTCGTTTAACACGAACTCGGTCTTACATTTATTTGTTCCCTTCCCTTTTAACACGGTTGCACGATTGTTTTAAAAGCCAAAACAATCTAAATGACTGATATTTTTGATAAGGAGCTACCAAAAAAAAAAACTTGTTAAAACGAAACGGCGTTTTTAAACTATAAATGTGAATTAAATGCAGTCTTAAAAATTTGATATTAACAGAAACATATGATCCTTAATTTTTAAAATTATTGAGATTTCAAAATCTTTTTAACCTGTTAATTAAATTTATGGAAGAATTTTTTAGTTTAATAACCAGTTTTGTTTTGAAAATATGAATGGAATTTTTATATATTTCTTGATAATCAAAAATCATAAAGGGATTATGATTAGGGTATCGTATAGGATTAGCTGAGCCGCACCTCCCCAATGGCGGGACAGTGTGATATACCAGTGTGGTATGCATGATTCGCCGGCACGGGCCCGACCTTACCACTGAATATATGTAGCTGCAGTAAATGGTTAGTGGCGCATGCGAAACCCTTGACTCGTTGACTCGCGTGTACACCCGCTTTCGTGAATTGAAGCTCAGTCTCTAATGGTTCCTCCAATGACCATGCTCC
Organism: Drosophila bifasciata; assembly: GCA_009664405.1. NCBI lineage: Eukaryota > Metazoa > Arthropoda > Insecta > Diptera > Drosophilidae > Drosophila > Drosophila bifasciata. The sequence continues at coordinate 16,938,929 of CM019043.1, forward strand.
AAAGCAACTATGGCCGAATTTCCCGAAACCTTAAAGCGAATTGTTGAATCTTTTATACCCGTACTGAAGACTTAAGGGGTATATTATATTTTTGTTAAAAAGTAGGAAAAACGTTTCCAACCCATACGGTATATATATTCTTGATCAGCAGCAATAGCCGCGTCGATAAGGCCATGTCTGTCTTTCCGTCTTGTTTGTGGGCTAGTTCTCAGAGACTCCTAGAGGTTCCAGACTTATGTGATAATACATACAGCAAAGTGTATTTAAAATTTTCGCCACACAGGGTGGACGTCCGAACAATTAAGAACGAAAATCTGTGGTGTCCAAAATTTGAAAAGATAACAGAAAACGTAAATCGCAATATCGTAGAAAATGACCTGAATCTGGATCAGATCGATCATTATTATATCGTTCCCTTCTCGCTCTTCACACACTCCACCGCGTCTGCTTTGAACGTTCTTTTGCCGAAACTAGATCAGACCGATCCCATTATAGCCACAATGATGAATTTAATTTTTTCGAGTTTTCAAGTGATGTGTGTAACGCACAGAAATAAGTGTTTCCGACTTCATTAAGTACATATGTATTTTTATCAGCATCAATAGCCGAGTCGAGCTGAGCCCAGCCTAAAATTTGTTTCCAGACTCATGTGATATCATACCGTTAGAAGTGTATTTTGGTACTTTGACCACCACAAAGGGCGCACAATTTAAAGGTAACAAAAAACGACAAATGCAGAATCGTAGAGAAAGCCCATATCTATTAGAGACTCAAATCTGAATATGATCGGGATCATTAGTATAGCCAAAATGGACAAAACCATCGGAGGCATCAGTGCATCAATGAGGCATCAATGATGACATGAATTTTCAGCAGCTAGCCGCCGCCCCTTCAGCCGCTACTGATTCTCTCTCGCTCACACACTCGCGTCTTCATGCAGTGTACGGAGAACGAAACCGCGTGTTGTTGTAAGAAGTGATGCAGTGATGTAACATGTAAAAACTGATAAAAATATTAAAAATTCCACTCGGAGAAATACACTTGTAGCAGTATGATATCACATGAGTCTTGAAACAAACTTTTGTTGCTCTAGCTTTTAGGTCTCCGAGCAGTACCTAGAAAGCATTAAATATAGCAGCGTTTGGACCCTGTTGAGGAAACAGCCATTTTAGTAGCGTGTGTGCTTAAATAATGTACATATCCAAAAATTGGAATGTCCCCTATTTTGATCATTTTGGGACGAGAACCCGACGCCTTTTAAAGAGAGACCCCTTTTTTTATATATCCGTAACGAAGAGTAATAGGGTATATTGTATTTGTGGTAAAGTGGATGTGTGTAACATAGAGAAGGAATAACCTGACCCTATAAAGTATATATATTCTGATCAGCATCAATAGCCGAGTCGAAATAGCTACGTCTGTCCGTCCGTCCGTCCGTCTTGTTTATCGCCCATTGCTCGGAGGCAATAAGAGCTAGAGAAACCAAATTTTGTTTCCACACTGATGTGAAATCTCACTCGTAGAGATGGGTTTCATAATTTCGCCCCGCCCACTTCCACCCCCACAAAGGGCGCACATCTGTGGCCTCCACAATTTTAAATATAACAAAAAACTAAAAATGCAGTATCATAGAGAAACACCATATCTATCAGGTGCCCGAATCTGAATCGGATCGGATCATTAATATAGCCACAATAGAGAAAACATACGAAAAACTTCGGTCCTCTCATTCGCACTCACACAAAAAACGAGTCGATTTGGTTTTTTGTATTTTGTGTCGCCTTGATTTCAGAGATTATAAGAGCTAGAGCAACCAAAGGTGCTCAGTGTATTTCAAAAATTTCGCCCCGCCCCTTCCGCCCACCCAAAAAGACGAAAATCCATAATTTTGAAGATAGAAAAAAAGAAAAATGCAGTATCGTAGAATATGACCATATCTACCTGATTCCCGAATTTGGTTCAGATCAGATCATTACTGTTGCCACAATGAGCAAATGAATTTTCAGCAGCGATTTTCCAATTGCCCCGCCCCCTTGCGACGTAAGTCATTTATGGTGATGATATTCAGCTCAAAACCACTCACACTCACGCTCTCACGCTCTGCCTCGTGCAGTGTCCGTTTGTTGGTGTGAGAAGTTGTAGATGATGTAGATGTAGATGTAGATGTAGATGTAGATGTAGATGACAGATGTAGCAAAAAAAAATGTAAAATGTAAAACTGATAAAACATTTTTTAAAATTCCACATAAATCACATGTGTACTGACTGAGTACGGGTATAAAAGCAGAGACGCGTTCAAAGCGACTCCGTACGTTCTTCTCGTTCGTTTCTATCTATATTCAAAATTGTGGACTTTCGTCTTTTGTGGGGGCGGAAGGGGGCGTGGCGAAATTTTTAAATACACTTGTTTTGATTTTTGTATCACAGGGTGTGGACAGAAAGTTTGGTTGCTCTAGCTCTTATAGTCTCTGAGATCCAGGCGACACAAAAATAAAAAACCAAATCGTTTTCGTTTTTTGTGTAAGTTTTCTCATTGTGGCTATACTAATGTTCCGATCCGATTCAGATTTGAGCCCCTGATAGATTTGGTCTATCTTTATCAAACTGCATTTTAAGTTTTCCGTTTTATTCAAAATTGTGGACAAAATTGTGAGGGCGAAATTTTGAAACACTTTTCTAGGAGTGGGACATCACATCAGTCTGGAAAAAAAATTTGATTGCTCTAACTCTGATAGCCTTCAAGCAATGAGTGAAAACCAAGACGGACGGACAGACGGACGGACAGACATGGCTATATCGACTCGGCTATTGACGCTCATCAAGAATATATACACTTTTATGGGGTCGGAAACGCCTTCTTGTGTGTGTTACACACATCCACTTTAACCACAAATACAATATACCCTTTTTTCTTCAAGTACGGGTATAATAATAGCGCGTTTCGGATTTCGAAAATTGAGTTTAGATTGGCCTTAGATTTAGCTAGATTGGCCGCTTCACCCACTGTCCCTAGCTTGGGGCCTATGGCTGCTAGTTATGGGGCAACGCAAGCAAAAGAAACATTGACATTATCCAGCGAGCTCAGTCAGAATTCTGAGAGAATCCTGAGAGAATGGTTCCTCCGGAACGCGAATATCCACAAAGACTTGAACATCAGACTCTTAAAAGAGAATATACTGGATACTCTCCTCCCATTCAAATGCCCCTGCAAGATCACTGCTCCGAGATTGCAGTCATAGCCGACTGCAGTGAAATGATCATACAACCCAGTGACCGATTGGGTCGAGTTAGTCCCTTGTTAAAAAATTTGATAATGATGCAGTATACATACATATGTGGTGGAAGCAGAAGCGCACTTGCAAAAAAATTAATTGAAACGACATGCTTCTGGTTTTCGTTGTCCGTTTTCTTGTACCTTTAAAATGGTTACCATTAGATTTTTTGTTATGAGGTGCGACAGAAAAAACTGGATTCATTTTGTTAACACAGTAGTTTGAACACATGATTATCAATTTATAGTCCAATAATTTTTAGATCTAGGCGTTAATTTATGAATAGCTTAATTATTCCTCCCAAAAATCGTTTACAGTCGACCTATTTCATTTTGCTACTTTTAAGTTTGGGAATTTCCCGCTATAATCATCAAAAATTTAAGTTGCTTCAGAGTTGTGAACTGGTTTGAAATTAGCGCGTATTACAACAGCTTAAATCAGCTGTTATCTGTTGTCCGATAGTATTTCATTGTATTATCGTACCAGTATGGTACTTAAATTGATTTAATTTGTCTTTAAAGCATGTACTGAATACAGAATACGAAAGTAGGAATAGGTCATACAAATGTCGATGTCAGATCTGAAACAGGGATGACCAGCAACATTGACGTACACACTTACGTCTTATGAATTAACTATTAACTATGTACACAATCCAATAGAAGGTAGTTCCGAAAACTAATCAAAATTATTCAAGAATCCTATATAATCATATGCTACGTGCTGAGAGTCCTAGCTGGTTAGATAGCTTGCAATTTTATTCTCGATTATTTTCATTTTTAAGGTATGTATATTTTGGTATATTTTCTGTATATTTCTGAGGTGGTATTAAACTAAAGCGCCGAAAATATAAGCCTGCATCGGAATTTTTATTTTAAATTATTGAATTCATATCTATCCCCATCTTTCAGGCAAACGCTCCACACATTAACCAACACTCCATCTGCGGCTGCACCTCCTGGTGATTCCAATACACAGCACGAGGTGCCTCTATTGGCGCAAAGAATCTTGCTTCCAGCCACCAAATCACACGAAATTTGAATCAGGACCTGGTGCCAGAAAAGGCACGTGTCGCTGTGTGCTACAGTGGCTATTGGGAAGGCGAGAGTTCTCCATTTGATTCCTCACTTATGCGCGCAGTAAAAGTTCTGAAAGAGTCGAAGTACTGGGGAAGCATTCTCAATGCAACGACGTGCTGGGGTTATTCTGTAGCTGAAAATACGCCAGGCTTCGGGGGTGGAATGGCTTCATAATCCGATCATGAAGCGGGAATGCAACATCTCCAACAATGTAATATGGAGTTCGTTCTCCAATTAGCACATTGTCGTCACGAAACTGCAGAGTTGGCAGAAGACAACAACGCTTTTCCAAGTTTGAAGTGAGAAGGCATTCATGTCGGCATCGCTTACATTGGCGCCAACATCTAAGCAGTATAACCGGGCGGAATGCAGTGTACCCCTATGGTCACACCACAGGCCGCTAGAAAAATATATGGCATTTGTTCGCTAGCAAAAAGTTTTTCGATCTGTGTATTCTTTATTCAAGCAGGCTCCCGTTTTAACAAATCCGACATTTTTTGCGAACGTTAAACTTAAGTACAATAGTTATCGTATATTTAAATAAAACATATGTATTACTAGGAAATTATATAAGATACAGATAATATATTTACTTAAGTATCCAAACAGTCATCGCAACACGATTTTCGAAGAAGAAGATATTTCATACAAATTTTTCGGCTCATTCATTACACATCCGATTCAATCAACTTGTAAATATCAGTATGAAATATCAGTATATATGAATGTCTTATGTAGTCAGTCACACACCATACACACGCACACCCAAGCCCAAAAACAGTCACACTCATTTTTTATATATACATATAAATATACAAATTGTTTAGAAACTAAGTACAAAAAAGTCAAGGAATCAAGATAAATCCTTTTCTATTGAAAGGGAAGCCTGTTGGATAAATGTTACACACACGTTGAGCATATAAAATCGTATTTTAGCTAAATATATACATATATACTAAATGTCATGTTACTGTGCAGATTCGGCAAATTTATTAAACAAAATATACACATCATGCATAACAAATACATACAACTAAACGTATTTTTAAAAACGTTTTTGATTTGTTGTTACAAAAAATGTATAGGATAGTGAGGAAATGCGAATATGATTGTATAGTTACAGTGGAGTCATATGCATAATTAATGTTCGAGTATAACACAGTTCTCAGCATGCCTAATACATATATAAACATTAATTGGAATATATGTACATACATACAAACACGGCGTCTAACAGATTTGAATAAAATAAAATATTACATAAATATGCAGCAAGAATGGAGTAGCAGCTTTTATTTAAACATATTGGGAGGGATATCTATCTATTCCTGTACATTTAACAGATACATTTTCGATACATCTTACGATGAAGATGCTGCTTCTACGCGAGGTGTTACCACCAAGACTTCATAGCTAGATGTGTTCACCTCCTGTCCGCCGTGCGGCATGTACATAACCTTGTGCGAGGGATGCACTTTTCCCAGTCTCGTTATACCTTCGAATACCCGCGTCCGGTGTACGTCACCTCGCCAATCTCGGAGTATCCTGTCTGCAGTGCGTTTTGTGGAAACTGCCTCTGGCGCCAGGTACCCACTGGCAATCGCAGTCGGTCAACACGAGGACTTCCACCCCGTCGACGAGCCTATGGGAGCGGCAGCTCCAAGAGCCAAACGCTGCCTTTTTCTGGGGCACATAGCTCGCTGGCAACAGATCATCAATAAAGTAGCCGCGGGCTACATATATTTTGAAACCGGCCCGGGGTACGATGTGCTGGAAGGCCTCCAGGCCGATGTACTTACCAAAGGCCGAATTCATTATATCCTATAAATTGCTATTCCACGAGATGGGCTGCCCGCCGATGGACTTTTCAAAATCGAAGTTCTCCGCTTTACGTTGATAGGGGACTGGAATGCCTTCGCGGCTATGTCCGTTGAGGATGAGAACAAGTTTTCAGTAGTTTTGAGAGACCCGTCAGCTCTTTTTAACTATTGCCGCCTGGCCAATGATGAGGATGAGCGAAGGCAAATCGCTCTCCTGATCAACATTGCAAAGCAACATTGCAACATAAAGTAAAAATGGTGGTAATAAGCAACAAACAAGCAAGCGGCTAGGGGAATTTAGCGACGCAGACATAACTAAACTAATAAAAAGGAGCTGTTGTGGAACTTGAGCAGTAAGCAATATCTTTATGCAAATGCCATTGAAGCTGCATGGCATTTTGTGGCCAATGAGATGAATAGAAATGAATTTTAAAATGTATTATATGTTTTAAGCTTAGTACTCAGATCGAAAAAAGAGAGATTCTGAAAGAGTCGAAGTACTGGGGGAAGCATTCTCAATGCAACGACGTGCTGGGGTTATTCTGTAGTTGAAAATACGCCAGGCTTCGGGGAGTGGAATGGCTTCATAATCCGATCATGAAGCGGGAATGCAACATCTCCAACAATGTAATATGGAGTTCGTTCTCCATTTAGCACATTGTCGTCACGAAACTGCAGAGTTGGCAGAAGACAACAACGCTTTTCCAAGCTTGAAGTGTGAGAAGGCATTCATGTCGGCATCACTTACATTGGCGCCAACATCTAAGCAGTATAACCGGGCGGAATGCAGTGTACCCCTATGGTCACACCACAGGCCGCTAGAAAAATATATGGCATTTGTTCGCTAGCAAAAAGTTTTTCGATCTGTGTATTCTTTATTCAAGCAGGCTCCCGTTTTAACAAATCCGACATTTTTGCGAACGTTAAACTTAAGTACAATAGTTATCGTATATTTAAATAAAACATATGTATTACTAGGAAATTATATAAGATACAGATAATATATTTACTTAAGTATCCAAACAGTCATCGCAAACACGATTTTCGAAGAAGAAGATATTTCATACAAATTTTTCGGCTCTCCACAATAACATATGTATGTATGTACACAATTGCATATTTTTCTAGTTCTTTGATTTTAAATTTTAAGCGCAAAAGTATGACACTAAAATCTGAATAGGCCCATTTGATACATATTTAAGTCTGTTATCTTTATAGGCACCACCGTCGCAAAGTAGAGCTGCAGCCCCAATAGTTGACAAGAGTCAAACATTTTTATGAGCGCGTTGGATGCATTCATTACACATCCGATTCAATCAACTTGTAAATATCAGTATAGTATATTTGAATGTCTTATGTAGTCAGTCACACACCATACACACGCACACCCAAGCCCAAAAACAGTCACACTCATTTTTATATATACATATAAATATACAAATTGTTTAGAAACTAAGTACAAAAAGTCAAGGAATCAAGATAAATCCTACTTCTATTGAAAGGGAAGCCTGTTGGATAAATGTTTACACACACGTTGAGCATATAAAATCGTATTTTAGCTAAATATATACATATATACTAAATGTCATGTTACTGTGCAGATTCGGCAAATTTATTAAACAAAATATACACATCATGCATAACAAATACATACAACTAAACGTATTTTTTAAAACGTTTTTGATTTGTTGTTACAAAAATGTATAGGATAGTGAGGAAATGCGAATATGATTGTATAGTTACAGTGGAGTCATATGCATAATTAATGTTCGAGTATAACACAGTTCTCAGCATGCCTAATACATATATAAACATTAATTGGAATATATGTACATACATATGTACAAACACGGCGTCTAACAGATTTGAATAAAAATAAAATGCAGCAAGAATGGAGTAGCAGCTTTTATTTAAACATATTGGGGAGGGATATCTATCTATTCCTGTACATTTAACAGATACATTTTCGATACATCTTACGATGAAGATGCTGCTTCTACGCGAGGTGTTACCACCAATTCATAATAGATGTGTTCACCTCCTGTCCGCCGTGCGGCATGTACATAACCTTGTGCGAGGGATGCACTTTTCCCAGTCTCGTTATACCTTCGAATACTCCGCGTCCGGTGTACGTCACCTCGCCAATCTCGGAGTATCCTGTCTGCAGTGCGTTTTGTGGGAAACTGCCTCTGGCGCCAGGTACCCACTGGCAATCGCAGTCGGTCAACACGAGGACTTCCACCCCGTCGACGAGCCTATGGGGCGGCAGCTCCAAGAGCCAAACGCTGCCTTTTCTTGGGGCACACAGCTCGCTGGCAACAGATCATCGTTAAAGTAGCCGCGGGCTACATATGTGGGCAAGCCATCCTCATCGGTGCCACACTGAAGAGCACCTTCCGGTACGTTTGTGCGTCCCGGAGACTGTAGGCGTCGAGATCCATAGGCACCCGTGAACTGGCTGCTTTGGTGCTTCCTGGTCGTCGAGCTCTGTGCGCTCGCCGAAATTAAGATGAAAAATGCGGTGAATGCGGTTCCGATGTAAAAATTGGCCCGGCACTGTGGACACGTCGGGGATCGGCCAAGCCAGCGCGTCGTAAGCACTCCTTGTGAAAAACATGGCCGCAGCTTGCAGTGGAAAATATAATGTCGTTTGCCCGATAGAATTCGTTGCAGATGCCACACAAAATGTTCAGTGGCGGAGATGACTCACTCAGGTTGTTTCGCATTCCATTGTTTTCAGATAATTGCAACCGCAATTTCACATTTGCATTGATAATTACTCATCTTTGTGACGTTATATTACGTTTACGTTACGTTCTGCACTCAGATCAAAACAAAGTTTGCCCTAGCAAAAAAGTACCCATATATGTATTTTGCATGCAGCATAGTGTGACCAAGTTCTGGCTATGAACAGATGGGGCTTTCGGCCTTTTCAGCTTGCTAAATTAATAACTTATGATCGCATCAAGCTTTTTTTTTAATTAAACACATTTCATTTTGGATGAAAAAATGTACTCTTTAACAATATATAGTCAAAGTTTGAATTTGATTCCGGTGCATATTTACCTGTTGGCTCTTGCATTGAATGTTAAACTTTGGGGAAGTAATGGTAGCAATTTTTACTGCACATCAAAATTTGAAATTCTTTTTTATCTCAAAACTAGTAAAAATATACACAGCAAACATTTTTTTTTGTTAGAAAAACTTATTTCAAAATGTTGTTTATATAATCAATATTTTTAATTTACATAGTCATTTAACTTGTGGAAAATATCCAATACTAGTTTTATGAGATAAAAAGAATTTCAAATTTTGATGTGCAGTAAAATTGCTACCATTACTTCCCAAAGTTTAACATTCAATGCACCGCCAACAGGTAAATATGCACCGGAATCAAATTTCAACTTTGACTATATATTGTTAATCTTTTAGAGTACATTTTTCATCCAAATGAAATGTGTTTAATTAAATAAGCTTGATGCGATCATAAGTTATTAATTTAGCAAGCTGAAAAGGCCGAAAGCCCCATCTGTTCATAGCCAGAACTCTTGGTCACACTATGCTGCATGCAAAATACATATATGGGTACTTTTTGCTAGGGCCAAACTTTGTTTTGATCTGAGTGCAGAACGTAACGTAACGTAATATAACATCACAAAGATGAGTAATTATCAATGCAAATGTGAAATTGCGGTTGCAATTATCTGAAAAACAATGGAATGCGAAACAAGCACCAAAGCAGCCAGTTCAATGGGTGCCTATGGATCTCGTCGCCTACGGGCAGTCTCGGGACGCACACAACGTACCGGAAGGTGCTCTTCAGTGTGGCACCGATGAGGATGGCTTGCTCCACATATGTAGCCCGCGGCTACTTTAACGATGATCTGTTGCCAGCGAGCCATGTGCCCCAGAAAAGGCAGCGTTTGGCTCTTGAGCTGCCGCTCCCATAGGCTCGTCGACGGGGTGGAAGTCCTCGTGTTGACCGACTGCGATTGCCAGTGGGTACCTGGCGCCAGAGGCAGTTTCCCACAAAACGCACTGCAGACAGGATACTCCGAGATTGGCGAGGTGACGTACACCGGACGCGGAGTATTCGAAGGTATAACGAGACTGGGAAAAGTGCATCCCTCGCACAAGGTTATGTACATGCCGCACGGCGGACAGGAGGTGAACACATCTAGCTATGAAGTCTTGGTGGTAACACCTCGCGTAGAAGCAGCATCTTCATCGTAAGATGTATCGAAAATGTATCTGTTAAATGTACAGGAATAGATAGATATCCCTCCCCAATATGTTTAAATAAAGCTGCTACTCCATTCTTGCTGCATCTTTATGTAATATTTTATTTTATTCAAATCTGTTAGACGCCGTGTTTGTATGTATGTACATATATTCCAATTAATGTTTATATATGTATTAGGCATGCTGAGAACTGTGTTATACTCGAACATTAATTATGCATATGACTCCACTGTAACTATACAATCATATTCGCATTTCCTCACTATCCTATACATTTTGTAACAACAAATCAAAAACGTTTTTAAAAATACGTTTAGTTGTATGTATTTGTTATGCATGATGTGTATATTTTGTTTAATAAATTTGCCGAATCTGCACAGTAACATGACATTTAGTATATATGTATATATTTAGCTAAAATACGATTTTTATATGCTCAACGTGTGTGTAACATTTATCCAACAGGCTTCCCTTTCAATAGAAGTAGGATTTATCTTGATTCCTTGACTTTTTGTACTTAGTTTCTAAACAATTTGTATATTTATATGTATATATAAAAATGAGTGTGACTGTTTTGGGCTTGGGTGTGCGTGTGTATGGTGTGTGACTGACTACATAAGACATTCATATATACTATACTGATATTTACAAGTTGATTGAATCGGATGTGTAATGAATGCATGCATGCATGTGGTGTTTGCGTGTGTGTTATTTTGTGTTGCTTGCTTGAGCCTATGCTTGTATTTGAGGGTTATTTGTGATCGGATCGGATTGGAGACGGAAATATGATGGCTGGTTTGACATTTGAGCTCAGGTTCAGACAGGAAACAAAATGGTCTACTTTTACAAAGGTTGTTGCACAAGTTCAATTGGAAAACATAACACTATATTCAATGGACAATTGAAAATATTCTACCCAGGATTAATAGATTTCGAAGTAGTTTTTGGAAGTGGTGGACAAAAATTTGCGTAGACGTAATAAACAAAATTAATAAGTTTACAAAATGTATATTACTTATGATAATTCCTCATGGCTCGCCAGCTTTTCCTTTAACTTCTGACGACGACGCCGACGACGGGTTGAACGCCATCCCGAAGGCCTGTCTCATTTCTGCGAGGACAGATAGTTCATGTACTTGGTGGTTTGTTGTGCATTGCGCACGAGCTCGCTTTCCTCCTTGCCTGAGGGTGCCGGAGGCGGCTGTTCCCTGCCCACGGTGGTCCCAGTTTTTCTCGTTCTGCGGTTGATTGATGTCCGGCTGTGAGCGGCGCGTAAAGTTGCGATGGCGTTGGTGCTGGTGCTGCGGATTATGCGGCGAATTCTGTTGGCGGCGATCGAATGTACTAGACGCCTCGCTAGCCAAACTACTCTGACTGCTGTAGCGGGGGAAGCCACGTGGTCCCCCAGCACCTCCTCCGTGATTAGGACTCTGGTTGTAACGATACGTATTGGGTTTGTCCATTTGCGACTTTGCTGGTCGGGGCAGGAGCGGGCACGTGACGAGTGCGAGTATATTTCTGAGGTGGTATTAAACTAAAGCGCCGAAAAATATAAGCCTGCATCGGAATTTTTATTTTAAATTATTGAATTCATATCTATCCCCATCTTTCAGGCAAACGCTCCACACATTAACCAACACTCCATCTGCGGCTGCACCTCCTGGTGATTCCAATACACAGCACGAGGTGCCTCTATTGGCGCAAGAATCTTGCTTCCAGCCACCAAATCACACGAAATTTGAATCAGGACCTGGTGCCAGAAAAAGGCACGTGTCGCTGTGTGCTACAGTGGCTATTGGGAAGGCGAGAGTTCTCCATTTGATTCCTCACTTATGCGCGCAGTAAGTTATATTTTTGAAACCGGCCCGGGGTACGATGTGCTGGAAGGCCTCCAGGCCGATGTACTTACCAAAGGCCGAATTCATTATATCCTATAAATTGCTATTCCACGAGATGGGCTGCCCGCCGATGGACTTTTCAAAATCGAAGTTCTCCGCTTTACGTTGATAGGGGACTGGAATGCCTTCGCGGCTATGTCCGTTGAGGATGAGAACAAGTTTTCAGTAGTTTTGAGAGACCCGTCAGCTCTCTTAACTATTGCCGCCTGGCCAATGATGAGGATGAGCGAAGGCAAATCGCTCTCCTGATCAACATTGCAAAGCAACCATTGCAACATAAAAGTAAAAAAAAATGGTGGTAATAAGCGGCAAACAAGCAAGCGGCTAGGGGAATTTAGCGACGCAGACATAACTAAACTAATAAAAAAAGGAGCTGTTGTGGAACTTGAGCAGTAAAGCAATATCTTTATGCAAATGCCATTGAAGCTGCATGGCATTTTGTGGCCAATGAGATGAATAGAAATGAATTTTAAAATGTATTATATGTTTAAGCTTAGTACTCAGATCGAAAAAAAGAGAGAGTCTGAAAGAGTCGAAGTACTGGGGGAAGCATTCTCAATGCAACGACGTGCTGGGGTTATTCTGTAGTTGAAAATACGCCAGGCTTCGGGAGTGGAATGGCTTCATAATCCGATCATGAAGCGGGAATGCAACATCTCCAACAATGTAATATGGAGTTCGTTCTCCATTTAGCACATTGTCGTCACGAAACTATGTATGTATGAACACAATTGCATATTTTTCTAGTTCTTTGATTTTTAAATTTTTAAGCGCAAGTATGACACTAAAATCTGAATAGGCCCATTTGATACCTATTTATGTCTGTTATCTTTATAGGCACCACCGTCGCAAAGTAGAGCTGCAGCCCCCAATAGTTGACAAGAGTCAAACATTTTTATGAGCGCGTTGGATGCATTCATTACACATCCGATTCAATCAACTTGTAAATATCAGTATAGTATATATGAAATGTCTTATGTAGTCAGTCACACACCATACACACGCACACCCAAGCCCAAAAACAGTCACACTCATTTTTTATATATACATATAAATATACAAATTGTTTAGAAACTAAGTACAAAAGTCAAAGGAATCAAGATAAATCCTACTTCTATTGAAGAAAGGAAGCCTGTTGGATAAATGTTACACACACGTTGAGCATATAAAATCGTATTTTAGCTAAATATATACATATATACTAAATGTCATGTTACTGTGCAGATTCGGCAAATTTATTAAACAAAATATACACATCATGCATAACAAATACATACAACTAAACGTATTTTTAAAAACGTTTTTGATTTGTTGTTTACAAAAATGTATAGGATAGTGAGGAAATGCGAATATGATTGTATAGTTACAGTGGAGTCATATGCATAATTAATGTTCAGTATAACACAGTTCTCAGCATGCCTAATACATATATAAACATTAATTGGAATATATGTACATACATACAAACACGGCGTCTAACAGATTTGAATAAAATAAAATATTACATAAAGATGCAGCAAGAATGGGTAGCAGCTTTATTTAAACATATTGGGGAGGGATATCTATCTATTCCTGTACATTTAACAGATACATTTTCGATACATCTTACGATGAAGATGCTGCTTCTACGCGGTGTTACCACCAAGACTTCATAGCTAGCTAATGTGTTCACCTCCCCTGTCCGCCGTGCGGCATGTACATAACCTTGTGCGAGGGATGCACTTTTCCCAGTCTCGTTATACCTTCGAATACTCCGCGTCCGGTGTACGTCACCTCGCCAATCTCGGGTATCCTGTCTGCAGTGCGTTTTGTGGGGAAACTGCCTCTGGCGCCAGGTACCCACTGGCAATCGCAGTCGGTCAACACGAGGACTTCCACCCCGTCGACGAGCCTATGGGGCGGCGGCTCAAAACCCAAACGCTGCCTTTTTCTGGGGCACGCGGCTCGCTGGCAACAGATCATCGTGAAAGTAGCCGCGGGCTACATATGGAGCAAAGCCATCCTCATCGGTGCCACACTGAAGAGCACCTTCCGGTACGTTGTGTGCGTCCCGGAGACTGTAGGCGTCGAGATCCGCAGGCACCCATTGAACTGGCTGCTTTGGTGCTTCCTGGTCGTCGAGTCGGCTCTGTGCGCTCGCCGAAATTAAGAAAAATGCGGTGAATGCGGTTCCGATGGCAATTGGCCCGGCACTGTGGACACGTCGGGGATCGGCCAAACCAGCGCGTCAAGCACTCACTTGTGAAAAACATGGCCGCAGCTATTGCTTTTGGAAAAAATATCCAATCGTTTTATGAGATAAAAAAATTTCAAATTTTGATGTTCAGCAAAAATTGATACCATTACTTCCCAAAGTTTAACATTCAATGCACCGCCAACAGATAAATATGCACCTGAATCAAATTTCAACTTTGACTATATATATTGTTAATCTTTTTAGAGTTACATTACATTTTTCATCCAAATGAAATGTGTTTAATTAAAAAGTTTGATGCGATCATAAGTTATTAATTTTGCAAGCAGAAAAGGCCGAAAGCCCCATCTGTTCATAGCCAGAACTTTTGGTCACACTATGCTGCATGCAAAATACATATATGTCAAAGTTTTTGCTAGGGCAAAACTTTGTTTTGATCTGAGTGCAGAACGTAACGTAACGTAATATATAGTCACAAAGATGAGTAATTATCAATGCAAATGTAAAATTGCGGTTGCAATTAATCGAAAACAATGGAATGCGAAACAACTCCGAGTGAGTCATCTCCGCCACTGAACATTTTGTGTGGCATCTGCAACGAATTCTATCGGGCAAAAACGACATTATATTTTCCACTGCAAGCTGCGGCCATGTTTTTCACAAGGAGTGCCTGACGCGCTGGCTTGGCCGATCCCCGACGTGTCCACAGTGCCGGGCCAATTGCCATCGGAACCGCATTCACCGCATTTTTCTTAATTTCGGCGAGCGCACAGAGCTCGACGACCAGGAAGCACCAAAGCAGCCAGTTCAATGGGTGCCTATGGATCTCGTCGCCTACAGTCTCCGGGACGCACACAACGTACCGGAAGGTGCTCTTCAGTGTGGCACCGATGAGGATGGCTTGCCCACATATGTAGCCCGCGGCTACTTTCACGATGATCTGTTGCCAGCGAGCTATGTGCCCCAGAAAAAGGCAGCGTTTGGCTCTTGGGCCGCCGCCCCATAGGCTCGTCGACGGGGTGGAAGTCCTCGTGTTGACCGACTGCGATTGCCAGTGGGTACCTGGCGCCAGAGGCAGTTTCCCACAAAACGCACTGCAGACAGGATACTCCGAGATTGGCGAGGTGACGTACACCGGACGCGGAGTATTCGAAGGTATAACGAGACTGGGAAAAGTGCATCCCTCGCACAAGGTTATGTACATGTCGCACGGCGGACAGGGAGGTGAACACATCTAGCTATGAAGTCTTGGTGGTAACACCTCGCGTAGAAGCAGCATCTTCATCGTAAGATGTATCGAAAATGTATCTGTTAAATGTACAGGAATAGATAGATATCCCTCCCCTTAATATGTTTAAATAAAGCTGCTACTCCATTCTTGCTGCATCTTTATGTAATATTTTATTTTATTCAAATCTGTTAGACGCCGTGTTTGTATGTATGTACATATATTCCAATTAATGTTTATATATGTATTAGGCATGCTGAGAACTGTGTTATACTCGAACATTAATTATGCATATGACTTCACTGTAACTATACAATCATATTCGCATTTCCTCACTATCCTATACATATTTTGTAACAACAAATCAAAAACGTTTTAAAAATACGTTTAGTTGTATGTATTTGTTATGCATGATGTGTATATTTTGTTTAATAAATTTGCCGAATCTGCACAGTAACATGACATTTAGTATATATGTATATATTTAGCTAAAATACGATTTTATATGCTCAACGTGTGTGTAACATTTATCCAACAGGCTTCCCTTTCAATAGAAGTAGGATTTATCTTGATTCCTTGACTTTTTTTGTACTTAGTTTCTAAACAATTTGTATATTTATATGTATATATAAAAATGAGTGTGACTGTTTTTTGGGCTTGGGTGTGCGTGTGTATGGTGTGTGACTGACTACATAAGACATTCATATATACTATACTGATATTTACAAGTTGATTGAATCGGATGTGTAATGAATGCATGCATGCATGTGGTGTTTGCGTGTGTGTTATTTTGTGTTGCTTGCTTGAGCCTATGCTTGTATTTGAGGGTTATTTGTGATCGGATCGGATTGGAGACGGAAATATGATGGCTGGTTTGACATTTGAGCTCAGGTTCAGACAGGAAACAAAATGGTCTACTTTTACAAAGGTTGTTGCACAAGTTCAATTGGAAAACATAACACTATATTCAATGGACAATTGAAAATATTCTACCCAGGATTAATAGATTTCGAAGTAGTTTTGGAAGTGGTGGACAAAAATTTGCGTAGACGTAATAAACAAAATTAATAAGTTTACAAAATGTATATTACTTATGATAATTCCTCATGGCTCGCCAGCTTTTCCTTTAACTTCTGACGACGACGCCGACGACGGGTTGAACGCCATCCCGAAGGCCTGTCTCATTTCTGCGAGGACAGATAGTTCATGTACTTGGTGGTTTGTTGTGCATTGCGCACGAGCTCGCTTTCCTCCTTGCCTGAGGGTGCCGGAGGCGGCTGTTCCTGCCCACGGTGGTCCCAGTTTTTCTCGTTCTGCGGTTGATTGATGTCCGGCTGTGAGCGGCGCGTAAAGTTGCGATGGCGTTGGTGCTGGTGCTGCGGATTATGCGGCGAATTCTGTTGGCGGCGATCGAATGTACTAGACGCCTCGCTAGCCAAACTACTCTGACTGCTGTAGCGGGGGAAGCCACGTGGTCCCCCAGCACCTCCTCCGTGATTAGGACTCTGGATTTGTAACGATACGTATTGGGTTTGTCCATTTGCGACTTTGCTGGTCGGGGCAGGGTGCGGGCACGTGACGAGCTGCGACTGTTTGAATCCGGTCCGTTGGAGTTGTACGCACAGTTCTCATCCTGATAGGAGCTGCTAATGGCCGTGTTCGAGCGGCGCCAAGTATCACTGTGTATCTTCTGGGGACCGCCTTGATGCTGCTTCTGGAAACGCGGCGGTTTGTCGTAGGTGTTGCGGTTATTGAAGCGCCCGCCCCGCTTATAGTTGTTGCCGCGCTCGTAGTTGCTCATGTAGGAGCGCTCACTGCGATCGTCTCGGTCCCTTTGGTCCCAATTCGAGTTCACAATGCTATTGTAGTTGGCGCCGCCGCCGCTCATGTTGCGCTCGTGCCTCTCCTGCGAGTGCTTCCTGCGGTCTTGAATAGTATAGAGTCGTAAGTTTCCTCCACTCTCGTTGCTCTGGTCGCCCTCGTGGTTGCGATTGAAGCGTGTCTTTCGCCAGCTGGGCCGGTCTTCACTGCTGGCCATGGAGAGATATTGGTCGGACGGCGGGCTGTCGGAGGAATCGAAAGAAATGATTGCATTACAGTGGAAGCAATAGCGATGGCAGTGAGATATACGTACTCTACGTTAGCTGAAGGTTGCTGATGCTGTTGCGTCTTCAGTGGTCTTGGTGCTTGCCGCGGCTGATAGCTTCGGCGCACATGGCGCGGGCCAGGCTCAGTGGTGGTGTTGACAGGATAGGAATTTGATAGATTTTCTTGATACCTATGTTCGCCAAGATCCGCCTCGCCATAGCCAATGTCGCAGAATGAGTCCTCGCAGACCTGCTCGCTCCACTTCTTAGTCGAGGCTGTACCCTCGCACGATTCCTGGTCCTGGACGGAGGTATTAGCACTGGAGCCGTTCTCTTCAGCGGAATTCTGGGCACTGGCGCCATTGTTGTTGGCTCCATCTTCTTCGCCTTCATCCACCACCAAATAGTTGGTGTACATGGCCTCCAGTTCCTGTCCTACGTTTTTAAAGTGACTGTAGAACAGGTCCAGAACCATGAGGAGCATGGCCTTAACCTTGGCCGTCAACGCCGGCTGCATGATTAGGTGTCGCCTGATGTGGAACAGCAGCTGGTCGATATCCGCCTTGTGGCGTTTGCGCATTATCTCCCCGTTGAGCGTGATCTGTGAGAGAACGAGGCGGGCCAGGCGCGTATTGATCACCACCGAAGTGTCGTTCAGCTCGCGTGTCAGCAGATTCAGGAGCGATTCGCCCAGTATGGTAATGGGAGCATTGTCCGCCAGCCGCACCCGATGGTAGTACTCGCCCAGCAGCGTGATCGAGTTGTAGAGACGATTCTTGTCCCGCACCCGATACGCATCCGCATTAATAAAGTTCGTCTCCAGGATCTTCAGCATGGAGCTGCGCACCTTGGTCGAATTCATGGCCAGGGCATCGAAGTTGCGCGACGAGAAGAGCAGGGCGAACTTCAGAGCCGTATCGCTATC
>CM019043.1:18157973-18523204 GCA_009664405.1 Drosophila bifasciata
ATTTTGAATTGCCAGCGCATAAGAGCTCAAAAAACAGTCTTGGCAAATCAGCAGATGAAGATGCCCCTGGCTTATATGATATGTGGATCGGCGGTGGCAGGGAATTTCCCGGGATCATCCAGCTGCAAGTTTCACGCTGCGGCCTGCATTATTACCTGGTCGAAATAAATATTGGGGGACGATTACATAGTTATTTTTCAAAATTTTTAATGTAATATATGTCGACAAACGCAGTGAGGATTTTTTTCAATGACATTTTCCATCGGTTTTAAAAGTTAATTGGATCCCGCCTATTAAATCAAACATTATTGGATGATTTTATCTTCCGAAGCTGTGGACGTGATTAGCTAAACGGGATGTTATATTCATGCAGTTAAGAGCCGGAATCTAGGGAGCAGCCCGAAAAAGCCCCAGAACTTTACATCTAGGACGGTGGCCGTGGGTGATTACATCATCATTACTGAGATCCTGGTTGTTGAGTGCAGAATATGCAGAGGCTGAAGCAGAGGACTCAGTGTCGAGATGCGACGATGGTTCAAGTAGCACAGATCCACCATGGGCTGCGGTAGCTTCAGGACCTGATGCCTCAGAAGTGCCTAATGCCCACAGGTAAACGGCATTTGACATGGCATTTAGGCGCATTTGCTACATTTACTCAACCGATGATGGCCTGCCAGGGCGAATTTACGTTTGAGCACCTTTTGGCTTCTTTATAGCGATTTGATGGAGCCCACAGTGCTATAAACTTGGGACAATGTTCCAATACCGTGTGCACTGTCATTGCACAGAACGTAACCTGATGTGTTTTTGTTTAAAGGCATCAAGTATATTTGGAATGGCTAGCTTTACTGCTCCTGCAAAAAGAGACCGCTCGTCCTTTTTCACCTAAGTTGTCGATAACAAATCCACTGTTTCCAACGTCCTTCATCGCTGCTCAAAAACGAGGCCATGGACTGACCAGTCCAGATGCAAATTTTCGCTTTAACCTTGGTCCCGCCAACGCCACCGTCAAAGTTCCTCCAACCACGTACAAGAGTATAATCAGCATGAAACACAATTTTGAAGCCGCAAATATACGTCCCCGACCTACCGCTTTTTTAAAGCGGTGAAACCAACCCAGCGAATGCATTTTTTTTTTACCCCAAAGGTTGTGGGGTCCGAAAACTGCAAAATTAATGTTATCAAGTTTTGCTGTCATACGTCATGCGTGTTCGCAAATTTCCCGTTTTCATTGAAGTGCATTTTGTAAACCACATTTTTTTTGACGTCTGTTTTTCATAAACAAAGCGGATGGTTTCCCCAACTCGTGAACACGGCAACGTATAACTGCCCGGAAAAAAAAACATTGATTTTCTAGAATTTATCCCAAATACGCAGGAAGTTTGGCTTTTGTAACTTCTTAATTGTCATTGCGACGCAATGCTAACCCAAAGAGTCAAAAAAAACCGTTGGATAATTTACTACATCATCATAATTTGTTATGGAATCAACAGATTTGTATGTCACCAAATAGTCAGCAATTTTTTACAATTGTGAAATTCATTGCGTGTATAGTACATCATTATTCTTTGCGGCAGAATATCCTCGTTGACTTAACCAACATATTCTGATAATTCTCGGAATTATCCTCGATTACCCAAAAAACACCTTCGCTGAACGACAATGTTAGATTTTGGATTGCCAGCAATAATTGCAGGCAAATCAATTAACGGTGGGTGCATTGAATCTTCGCAAAATATTTCACATATTTTGTACAATCCGCTCATACTAATTCAGAAAATTTTATTGCGTATCTACGACTCATTGGTTCCAATTTGTTTTGAAAAATATTAACGTACAGCTTTTTATTAGCGTGAAAAAATCTTGCAGCTGTTCAATAACTCGTCTCTTTAACTGTTGTGTTTCCTGTATATTGCACCGCACATTCTCCTGATCCACCATCGACAATGAAATATATACGCAGAAATTGATGCGGTTCATCTGGTGTTGGCAGGCCATTGAACCATGCAAAAGGTGATATATTTGTCCTTTGTATCTGTAATTGCAAACAATCATTTGTTGAAGAATACGGCGGTGTAACTTCTGATCGTGTGATGGTGTAATTATTGGTGTATATGTAGTTGTTACGTTTTATCATTCATTGAATTGTGAGTGATTGATTATGTGTGTTGTATCTTTTCTTAAAGGCATGAAGCCGCCTTCTCGAATGATACTAGCTCAAAAGGAAGTCATGCGAAAGCAGTTATTGTATTAAAAGGATTTGTTTACAGGTGGCGGAATCGGGAACTTCCATCGAACAATGGTTTCAGTGGCTGTGGTGGTGTAAAGTAATAGATCAGTTTGACTTTTTCCATTTGCGCAGCACAATCCAACCGTTTCTATTTTGAACTTTAACGCATTGGATAATCGGCATATAGTCGTCATTGGTCCAATATCTAAATTTTCATCATCACTGTAGTTCGCAGTGGGATCATATTGGAATTCCAAGCGGTTGTATGATGCCAATGATCTTCGTGTCCTCACGCGCTGTCCCAATCGGGGTTTTTCTCTTATATATTTTGTCTTTCTTCGCTTAAGTTCTGTAAATACACTTGTTGCTGGCTTGCATGTCTTGTGCGGCGGCCGATGTTCGCACGTCGTCCTTTAGGCATTTTGGACTCTGGACAGAGTGGTGAATTTAACCTCTTATGCAGTAATCCACATAATTTACACAGTTCAACTTACCACCGCAATGCAAATGCCTGCTTTGAAATTGAATAAAAATGTTCACAATACACGTGATTGATTTGATGGTTTCAAATTGCAAAATGTGAGGAAACGAATAATTTTTTTAATTTCGTTTTCACAGTGAACACAATACCGGTTTGTCACATGAAATTAACTGAGCAGAGAAGCAATGGTAGCTGTCAAACAATGTTTTAAACCTCACGGAGTGAGACCTTTCCAACGAATGCAAAACCGTGGAAATCGGTTTTAAATTCAAGAGTTATTGCGTCAAAAGGAAAACCCGACTTATTTTTTATATAGTAGATATGATGTAGCGGCAATACGCGCGTGTGTAGCTGGGGTATGAAAAGAAAATTGCACCGAAAGTTATGATAGTTACATCCAGACTGCTAGAGGGCAGGCGGACCGAATTACCCGTACCCCACTGCAAGAGGTAGAGAGAACGAAAGCTAAGCTCAGGCTGCTGCTGAAGCCAAGTGCGAGCGATAGATAGAGAGAGAGAGCGCGGGAGAACAGCATAGAATGCTGCAGCTGTAGTAGCGAAATGAGCATAAGCGTAACCATAAGCATAAGCAATTACAATATTTACAATACAATACAATCGAATAAGCAAAAATATGTAGGTAGATTTACGTTAGGCTGCTCCACTAACTAACATAAAGTTTTTATCTAAACATCGGGCTGGGAAACCCGACATACTCCCCGTTGAAGCCTGTCTTTCAACAGAATCTGCAGGGTTTCGCAGATAAATCGGATGTTGGGGTCCTGTTAAGCTCATCAACGAAACGTTTTTTGACTCGTCACAACCTCAGACACGACCCATCCCAAAGAGGTTTCCTGAAGTATTGGTAATCTGGCGAAAGCTTGAAATTGCCCAACAAATAAGAGCTCCAAAAACAGTCTTGCACCAATCAGCAGATCGATGCCCTGGGGTATATGATATCCTGGATCGGCGAGTGGCAGGTGTCCAGGGATCATCCAGCTGCAAGTGTTCACGCTGCGGATGCTGCCGATCAGTAATATTAGGGACGATTACAGCAGTGATGGGAGCCGAGTATGTCGACAAATGAGAGTGAAGGCTTTTTTTCACTGACATTCCATCGGTGGCGAGGCTGGAGTCGCCTATTCCAGAAACAGCAGTGGACGATTTTATCTTCCGAAGCTGAAGCTGATTAGCTAAACGGGATGTTATTAAATGCAGTTGAGAGCCGGAATCTAGCAGCGCTCGGCGAAACGAAGGCCCCAGAACTATTTTTGACTAGGACTGTGGCCGTGGGTAATAGCACATCATCATTACTGAGATCCTGGGCAATAAGTGCAGTAGAATATGCAGAGGCTGAAGCAGAGGACTCAGTGATGAGATGACGACGACGTGTCAAGTTGCACAGATCCACCTTGGGCTGCAGTAGCTTCAGGACCTCAAAATGCAGGAGAGAATGAGTGCCTACGCCCACAGGTACGGCATTTGCTGAAGCTGCATTTACTCAATCGATGGTCTACCGATGGGGAGGCAATTTACACACAGGGAACACCTCTTGGTTTGATGGAGACAGTGCTATAAACTTGGGACAATGATGGATTCCGTGAGCACTGTCATTGCACAGAACGCAACCTGATGTGTTTTGCTTAAAGGCAGCAGGTATGGACTTGGAATGGCTAGCTTTACTACTCCTGCCCACCTGACCGCTCGGCGCATAGATTGTCATAACGAAATCCACTGTTTCCAACGTCCTGCATCGCTGCTCCAAAAACGAGGCCATGGACTCCCATGACGGAATCAAGTTAACGAAGGCTGAGTCCTCTAATCGTTCCTCCCACTTGGCTTGAGTCGCTGGATCCAGTTTACTAAGCAGCACCTGCACAATGATGCATCCTGCGATCTGCTCAGGAGTGCCCAAAGCCTGGAGCGCCCGAATATGAGCGTTAAACTTGTCCGAGATCTCCCGAAGCATCGACACTGACCCATTCTCCACAGACTGCCGCCCCAGGATCTCAGTAATGTGCGCCTGAATGATTAAACGACGATTATTAAACCTTTTTCCAACAAATCCAATTCTATATTATAATTGCTGTCAGAAATTTCCAGCGCACGAACTGTCTCCAACGCCGAATCACGCAGGCAAGTTCGCAAATGCTGGAACTTCTCAATCTTTGAGAGGTCTGGATGATTGTCGATGATAGTGGTGAACATCGGTGAGCGCCTTGATCTCAGAGACTATAAGAGCTAGAGAAACCAAACTTTTATCCAGACTCCTGTGATATCGCTTTAGTGCAAGTTTATTTCAAATTTGTCCACGCCCCCTCCCGCCACCGCAAAAGACGAAAATCCAAAATTTTGAAGATAGGAAAAAATAACGAGAAAGAACGTATGGAGCCGCTCTGAACGCGACTCTACTTTTATACCCGTACTCAAGTCAGTACACATGTGATTTATGTGGAATTTTCAAATGTTTTATCAGTTTTTACATTTTACATTTTTTTTGCTACATTGTCATCTACATCTACATCTTTTCTCACAACAACCCACGTACACTGCCCGAGGCATCATGTATGAGAAGTGTGTGAGCGAGAGGGAGAATATGTAGCGACAATAAACCCCATAAATAACTTACGCTGGAAACGGTCACGGGGAAGGCTGAAAAAGCGCGGCGTATTCCGCTGCTGAAAATTAATTTGATCATTGTGGCAACAATAATGATCCGATGATCTACCGATCCGGTAGATATGATCATTCTCTACGATACTGCATTTTTTGTTTTTTTCTATCTTCCATATTGTGGATTTTCGTCTTTTGGGGGGCGGAAGGGGCGGTGCGAAATTTTGAAATACACTTGTTTCGGTTTGGTATCACAGGGTGTGGACAGAAAGTTTGGTTGCTCTAGCTCTTATAGTCTCTGAGATCCAGGCGACACAAAATACAAAAAACCAAATCGTTTTTGTGTGAGTGCGAGCGAGAGGTAGCGAAGTTTTTTCGTATGTTTTTCTCTATTGTGGCTATATTAATGATCCGAACTGATTCAGATTTGGGCACCTGATAGATATGATCTTTCTCTATGATTCTGCATTTTTAGTTTTTTGTTATATTCAAAATTGTGGACGCCACAGATGTGCGCCCTTTGTGGAGACGAAAGTGGGCGGGGTGAAATTTTGAAACACTTTTCTAGGAGTGGGATATCACATCAGTCTGGAAAAAAATTTGATTGCTCTAGCTATAATAGCTTTCGAGCAATGAGTAAAAAACAAGACGGACGGACAGACATGGCTATATCGACTCGGCTATTGATGCTGATCAAGAATATTTATACTTTATGGGTCGGAAACGCCTCCTTCTGTGTGTGTTTACACACATCCACTTTTACCACAAATACAATATACCCTTTGACTCTACGAGTACGGGTATAAAAATAAAAAATGCAGTATTGTAGAGAATGATCATATCTACCAGATTCCTGAATCTGGTCCAGATCGGATCATTATTATAGCCACAATGATGAAATGAATTTTCAGCAGCGAACCCCCGCAACAAACTATACATTTTGTTTAGGGTTGATAGCCTCTACTGATTCTCTCACACTCACACACTGCTCACACGCTCTGCCTCGTGCAGTGTTCGTGTGTTGTTGTGAGAACTGATGTTGATGTAGATGACAAATGCAGCAAACAAGTGTAAAATGTAAAATGTAAAAACTGATACAACATTTGAAAATTCCACATAATTCTCATGTGTACAGACTGAGTACGGGTGTCGGGTTTCCCAGCCCGATGTTTAGTTATAAAATCTTTATGTTAGTTAGTGGAGTAGCCTAACGTAAATCTACCTACATATGTTTGCTTATTCGATTGCACACTGTATTGTAAATATTGTAATTCCTTATGCTTATGGTTATGCTTATGGTTACGCTTATGCTATTTTCGCTACTACAGCTGCAGCATGCTGTTCTCCCGCGCTCTCTCTCTCTCTCTCTCTATCTATCGGTCGCACTCGCCTCAGCAGCAGCCGGAGCTTATTTCGTTCTCTATACCTCTTGCAGTGGGGCACGGGCAATTCGGTCCGCCTGCCCTCTATCAGTCTGGATTTAAGTATCATAGCTATCGGTGTATTTTATACCCCAGCTCCACACGCGTACTGCCGCTACCTCAAATAAGTAATAAAATTGTATTTCCAATTGAATATCCTCGACTCTTTATTTAAACCTAAAATGTACAATAGGTATTAAAATCGCTTAATAGCTCAACAACGGGTATAAAAGTAGAGTCGCGTTCATTGCGACTCCGTAACTTCTTTCTCGTTTAATTTTACATGCAGAAAAAGTGGAATTACATGCCAAGTCAACCAGCCGTCTTTCAATATATTTGAAATGAGCAATACTTTTAAACGACGCCTTGTTAATGCACATATCCACAAAAAATACAAGGACAGGGTATAGTACAATTTTTTTTCGAATTTTCCTGTGATTTTAAACTCAAAATTTTATAAAATATCTATCAGCTCAAATTTGAATTGGATCTGATCATTAGTACAGCCAATAGCGAAAACCATTTCGAAAAACATCGTTCCTCCCGCTCGCACTCACACACAAAAACGAATCGATTTGGTTTTCGTATTTTGTTTCGCCTGGAGACTATAAGAGCTTTAAAACCAAACCTTCTGTCCAAGCTCCTGTGATAGCACTTCAGTACAAGTGTATTAAAAAATTTACGCCCAGCCCTCTTCCGCCCACACAAAAGACGAGTGTCCACAATTTAGAAGATAGAAAAAAAATGGCAAATGCAGTATCGTAGCGGTTTTACCATATTTACCAGATTCCCGAAACTGGTTCAGATCATTATTATAGCCACAATGATGAAAATGAATTTTCATCAGCTAGCCGCAAAACCCTTCAGCCGTGCAGTGTTTTTTTGTGAGAAGTGATGTAGATGACAGATGTAGAAAAAATACAAAATATTTAAAAATTCCACATAAATCACATGTGTACTGACTGAGTACGGGTATAAAATAGAGTCGCGTTAACAGCGACTCCATGCGTTCTTTCTCGTTTTTACATTTGAAATCTTATTATTTCCCAGACGGTAAGAGGAAACCACATGGTGCTTGAGATCAATTTTAGCTGCATCAATTAGCTTTACAGAATGGCAAAGTTCCATACAGCCAGATTAAGATACTTTAGTTAAGTGAAAAAATGAATCGCTACCCGCCGAAAAAAGGATAAAAATAATACCAGTTTATTTTTAATTTTACAAAAATTTTTACCTGTAAAAAAAAATATTATCAAACAATTTCGAATTCCCAAATCATTCAGAAAAAGTTGGTTTGGATTCTTGAGAAAAAATAGTGTCGGGTAGTGTAATTGGAATGAATATTTTCCGAAGCTCATCGCGTATGCGCCTATCTTTAAAATGAAATAGATCCATATTTTAAAAACTTTATTGGCTATATACGCTCTTAAGCTGACTCTAAAATATATAGGAAGATTAATTCCTGACTTAATAATGATAGGCACGGTTTTTGAGTACTTAGTTTTTCCGGTAGTCTATGCTTTAAAAAATATCATTACCATATGCACGAAAGTACATATGTATTTACTTACATATGTATGTATATCAAATACGCGTATTTTACCACATTTCGTCAAAGCTTTTGGGGTCCCTTTACTAAACATTACAGTTTTCATGGCATATATTTGAATATTTATAGTGTATCGTCTCTGTGTCCACATGCTTATGAATGCAATCCCAGGGATACAATTCATATCTTATTTGTAGCGCAATACCATGTACATACATTTGCAAATGTACATCTAACTAGTTTTAGCGCTAAAAAATTATTAGAATTTATGTCTTCCCTTATTCGTTTTGGAATGAATAACGATTTCAACATATTGTTCTTTTCGTACGGTATATATATACTAAAACTTTTTTTTGAATTTTAATACAGGGCAGTAAATTCATTGCCCTGGCTGACTATACTGCTATGGGACACTCAAGTTTCGATGCGTGAAGGTGAAATTGTCGAGCTGGAAAAAAGTTGGGCTGTGCCGGCTGGTGGTATGTGCGAATCATAGGTAAATTTTAAATTTAACGCATACCAACCCAATTTAAAAATACCTAATTTATTATTTACCTTTTTTACAAATATTTTTGCAAACTTTAATCATAATTATGTTTGCTTATTCACAGATGCCAATTCAGAAGGTTGGACCCCAGCAGCGTATGGAATCAATCAATCGAAAATACCTCGATCATCTAGTCGCAATCAGGAACAAATAATTTTTTAGATAACATGTTATTCTCTAATAAACAATGCCTTTAAGTCATCCTGATTAGCCAAAACCAAATTCTTTCGTCTTATATAGTTGCAAAATAGTTGTGTTGTATTTGTAAAAAACGAGACACCTTTCTAAACTCATTCCATCACTCTAATATATAATATTTATAGCAGTTCAAAACTCCTGTGGGTAAACGGACAAGCTTACATCTATTTTGTTTGAGCCCATTCGAACATATAATAATAAGTTTAAGATCTATAGTTTGTAGACTTAATCTTTATAGTTGTAATCTTTATAAGTTTAAGATCTATAGTTTGTAGACTTAATCTTTATAGTAAACATTAGAAAACAAATCAATAAGTAAATACATCCATATTTTCTAACTTTGCGTACAATTGAAATTATTTTTTGATATAAGTAAAAACATATTCGTATTTAAATTTAAAAAATATATTTTCAATTGTAATACATTATATTTTAGTTTATCGGTACAATACAATAGCATTAAATGTCGTTGGTTATGAATCGAAATCTGCAAACAGTTAAAACTTTATTTAATTATCTTCTGTTCTGACCAACAGACTTCCAAACTTTGATTGAACTTCAAATGTAATCATAGCTGTTTTATCGACCTTTGTTTTTATAAACTGAGAACCATAGCTTAAAGTTCTAAATGAACAGAAAAAAACAATCTTACAGTTCTATAAAAAATGTTTAATGCTTCTATCAATAAGTTCTGTAAAATTTTAAACCTAAAACAGAAGTTTTTCATAGTATTACGCTATAAAGCATGGTCATCAAATCATATATTAATTAAAAGCCCCTGGCAAATAATTGTATTACCCAGTGCTCATATAAAAAAAATAATGCAGAAAACTACCAATAAAAACAGGAAATAAATTTAAAATGTAAATACTATTGTAATAAGGGGTCGATACACAAGAGGCGTTTTATAAAATTATATAACTGTGTTACGCCGCTGGACGTTGGTTGGATTTATATTTTGATTTTTACGGCCTTTGTTTGCGTATTCAAAAGGATTTCTTGAAGCCTTTTATGATCCAATGGGCGTGGTGCAACCACTCAACATCCATCCTCAATCTACACCAGTACAGGTTTATAGCGTCTGGTAGGTAAGTGGAGGTGATCTTACAGGGCCTTGTGGTCACCTGAGATGTTAACTCAAGAAATTGAAAAATTGTAGGAATACCGGTTGGGAACGGATATGTAATTTTTGTGAATGCCCTACATTTGTCAACTACATGTCAACCCTTGGCAACAGTCCCAACATCAAATGATATTGTATTTGTGGTAAAAGTGGATGTGTGTAACGCACAGCGTTTGTAACGACCCTTTAAAGTATATATATATTTTTGATTACATCAATAACCGGACCTTCTGTCCGGTTTTTTGTCGCCCACTGCTTGGAGGCTATAAGAGCTGAGCCAACAACATTTTTTTTGCAAACTGATATTTATCTTACCCTACAAGTTCATTTCAAATTTGGTCGCGCCCCCTTCCGCCCACACAAAGTCAGCACATCTGTAGTGGCCACAATTTTGCAGTCTGGCCGAAATCTGGATCGGATCGTATTATTATTATAGCCAAAATGGAGAAAACCATTTGGAGAAGCGTCCTTCCCTCTCGCTCTCCCTATTCTCCGCAAATCACCCATGATCATCCTATTATCCCTTACTGGCTTTGGGATAGCGTAGTGCACGTAAAATGTGCAGGGATGTCGGACCATGTGGGGAATGCCACTTCCCAACATAACGGCCTGCATTATACCTGGTCGAAATAAATATTGGGACACTTACTTATCATAGATTTTTTCAAAATTTTTAAGAAATGGTAAGCATTTGTAACGGCACACAAATTCGTTTTAATGTATCTACATATCAAGAAAAGTAACGGCAGGTTAAACGTTTATAATTTGTATTCGGGGACCTTTTCCTCACCAGTTTTGTAGAGACGTGTTTTTTCTAGTACGAAATAATTATTGGTACACCCTCAGAAAGTGGTGCTAATTGACTGTGTATTCAAGTTTTTCGTAGTTAAAGGTGAGTATTTTATTCTTTTTTAACTGTGAACAAGTAAATTGAACAATCAAAGGCTAAATAAAAGTTCATTTAATACAGTTCCACACGTAAATAAAGTAAAATTGGGGAATGGAGTAAAGTTGTCGGAGAATATGCAAAACTATCTTTAATCTGCACAGGAAGGAAAAGCATTCGCGAAATAGCCAATATTGCGGAAATGAGCAAAAATAAAAACCCGTGTCCAAAAATTAATAATCGAACAAAACGACAAATAATAATAATCTGCCCAAGCTAAACTGCACAAAGCAGCTCGTTTGGAATTTGCAAAAGTATACATTTTAGACAAACGTCTGAATGAATGGGAGAACGTTATCTTCAGTGACGAAAAAAGTTCAACTTGGATGGTCCTGACGTTAAAATTATGTACTGAGAGATATACGCAGTAAACGCAATTCTCGCAATTTTGGGGCGGCTCGCTTATGGGCTGCATTTTGACCCGGAAGATCCCCCTGTATGTTTTGTATCATCTCGAATGAATTCTCAACTGTACATAACGTACATAAGCGAAACATATTGGGATATTGATTTTTCAACAGGATAACGCTGCATTCCACGTATCCAAAACCACAAAACAGTTCTTTAAGGACCGAAAATAGATCTTTTGGGGTGGCCTGCATGTAGTCCCGATTTAAAACCCAATCGAGAATATTTTGTCCAACAAAGTTTTATATCAATAGGCGACAATTTGAAAATTTGATGCAGCTCAGAAAATGCAATTATCGAAGAAAGGGCCAAAATCGACGAAAAAACGCTCCAAAATTTAATTCTATCAATGCCTAATCAGCTTGGCTGAAGTTATTTCAAAGCGTGGAGGCAATACCCACTATTAAGTAAGAAAACAAATTTATTTGTTATAATTTTGAAATTTTAAAAAATTATTTGTATTTTAGTGTACCAATAATTATTTCAAAGGCAGCAAAAATAAGGACCTGAAGGCTCAGATATTTTAAAAAATTTTATTTTATTTCAATGCATTTTCTCTTTATACTTGCGAATAAAATTTTAAAAAAATAATAGATAAGCAAATACGATTTACTTTAAAGAAAAGCTTAGTTTCCCAATATTTATTTCGACCAGGTAGTTGTGAGGAATGCCGTGCTGTAGAAAACGACACGCGCTCGTTCATGAGGCAGACGCGGAGTGGCTTTAAAGAGCGGCTCTTGGCCATGGACACTTAGTTCAGCAGTTTACAGCTGCTGGCTAAGCCTCCGGGGCGCAAAAAGTTTACTTCGTGGGACTTGCAAGTTCCACCTGCTTCACGACCGCCGGCAGCCTAAAAAATTACTCGTACCACTCCGTCAGTGCAGCAGTTGATTTTGTTTGCTAATCCAAGGGCAACGATCGCTGCTGGTTATGCAGTTTCGGGAGCCGAATACATCACCTCGAAGAGTATGCATCCAGAAACGTCTGTAAGAATCCGTTCAGGTACGTAGAATCCACACCCAACTCCGTAGCTATTCCACCTATTTCGAACCCACCAGTTGATGTACACCCCGGGCGTACACCGGATATTTCCATCACAGGTACTGGACCTGTGGTGCCAAATCCACTGGTGGGAGTCCCAACAATGCACTATATTCTGTCCTTCCCCTCACATTTAACCAATTTAACTGCCTTTGTTTTATCTCCAAAAACGAGAAAAAGAACGTATGGAGTCGCTGTGAACGCGAATCTACTTTTTATACCGTACTCAGTCAGTAAACATGTGATTTATGTGAATTTTTAAATGTTTTTTATTAGCTTTTAAATTTTACATTTTTTTGCTACATTGTCATCTACATCATATACATCTTTTCTCACAACAAAACACGTACACCGCACGAGGCAAAATGTATGAGCAGTGTGTGAGCTGAGAGGGAGAATCTGTGAAGCGACAATCAACCCCATAAATAACTTACGCTGGAATCGGGCGCGGGAAACCGCTAAAACGGCGCGGGTATTCCTGCTGCTGAAAATTCGATTGATCATTGTGGCAACAAGAAATGATCTCGATCTGGACCCTATTACCTTCGAGTACGGGTATAAAAAATACGGCTTTTGTCTTATGCCAGGAGATAGCTTATTTCAAAACCACCTCTCCCCGACTCAATTTGAAAACATTTGTTTCGCCAAATAATGGCCGATGGTAGAAGAGTACAAGGCTAAAAAGAAGAATCGGCCCCCTTAATGCTCGCAAATAATAACACCAGTGCTGCACCGTCATCTTCCCGTCGGAAAATTTCTTGTGCATAAAACTGGTTCTTCCAGGATTTCCCATTTTTATACCCGTACTCGAAGAGTAAAAGGGTATATTGTATTTGTGGTAAAAGTGGATGTGCGTAACATAAAAAGGAATCATTTCCGACCCTATAAAGTATATATATTCTTGATCAGCGCTAAATAGCCGAGTCGATATAGCCCATGTTCGTCCGTCTGTCTGTCCGTCCGTCTTGTTTGTCGCCCAATGCTCGAAGGCTATAAGAGATAGAGCAACCAAATTTTTCTTCCAGACTGATGTGATATCCCACTCCTAGAAAATGTGTTTCAAAATTTCGCCCCCGCCCTTCCGCCCCCCACAAAGGGCGCACATCTGTGCCGTCCACAATTTGTAAGATAACAGAAAAACTGCAAACAGTTAAAACTTTATTTAATTATCTTCTATTTCCGACCAACAGACTTCCAAACTTTGATTGAACTTCAAATGTAATCATAGCTGTTGTTATCGACCTTTGTTTTTTAAACTGAGAACCATAGCTTAAAGTTCTAAATGAACAAAAAAAAAACAATCTAACAATTCTATAAAGTTATTTAATGCTTCTATCAATAAGTTCTGTAAAATTGTAAACGTAAAACAGAAGTTTTCATAGTATTACGCTATAAAGCATGGCTATAAAGGCATGGGAATCGTGTTTCCAAGTGTTTGCCCCCACAAGGGGCGCACATCTGTGGCGTCCACAATTTGTAAGATAACAGAAAACAAAAAATGCAGAAAAATGCATTATGGAAGACCATATTTATCAGGAGCCCAAATCTGAATCGGATCGGATCATTAGTATAGCCACAAAAGAGTATCGAAAAACATTGTTCCTTTGCTCGCACACAAAAAACGAATCGATTTGGTTTTTCGTATTTTGTTTCGCCTGGATCTGAGATACTACGAGTATAAGGCTAGAGCAACCAAACTTTCTGTCTAGACTCCTGTGATACCAAACCAACAATTTATATATTATGGATCAGCATCAGTATCCCAGTTGATATTGCCATGACAGTCTGTCTGTCCGTTCGTCTTGTTGAGTATACCCAGTGCTCGTAGACTATAAGAGCTAAAACAAACAAACCCCGGCCCCTTCCGCCGCCACAAAGGACGAAAATCTGTCGCGCCCACAATGAACATAAAAGAAAACGGAAAGCGCAGAATCATAGAGGAGCCCATATCTAACAGAGGCCCATAGTCTGGATCAGATCGGATAATTATTGTAGCCACAATTAAGAAAAACATTCGGTAGAAGGCATCGTTTATTCTCGCTCTATCTCACAATCCACTGCGTCTGCTTGGCCCCTTCGTTCAGATGAGCGCCTAGATCTCGGAGACTTTAAAAGCTATAGCAACCAAACTTTCCATCCAAAGTCCTGTGATATCACAACATTACAAGAGTATTTCTAAAATTTTTCACCACCCCCTTCCGCCCACACAAAAGATGAAAGTCTTCAATTTTGAACATAGAAGGAAACGGAAAATGCAGCATCGTAGAGAATGACCATATCTACTGCCGAATCTGGTTCAGATAGGATCATTATTATAACCCCAATGATGAAAACTTTTAGCTGCTAACCCCCTCTGATTCTCGCTCACACACTGCTCACAAACTCTGCCTCGTGCAGTGTACACGAAGAACGAGTCGAAGCGGCGTGTTTTTGAGAAGTGATGTACATGTAGATAATAGATGAAGGAAACAAATTTAAAATATAATAATCAATACTAAAAATATTTAACAAAAATTCAACAAAATTTAGAAGCTCATATTGACAAAGTCGGGTATAAAAGTAGTGTCGTTGGAAGTGTCTTAAAAATGTTTATAAAACTGCTGGTGTGCTGCACTACTATTGTAGTGTTTGTAACTGTTCATGTACATTGTACATATGTACTTAACTTTGTAGTCTCTCTATCTTTATGACAAATTAAGATCGGTTCCAAAGAATGTGTGTATGCCCTTTTGCATTCTAATCCCGATACTCATTTAGTTTTCAATTACATAAATACTATAATGTACATGCACATGTACATACATATGTATGTATATGAAACACGGTAAGATCGTAGACTTTTAATTATACTATCTTGGCTTATACATGTCTGGATTACATTTCGCATCTTTTTCCTATCCATATTTCACAACAGGATTTGAATAAAAGTTTATAAGTTAATTTATATTTATTCTTCCACAAAAATTTTAACTATAAGGATGTCATAGAACAAAATCGTTGTCAAAGGTATTTTTGTCCAAAGAGGTAGCGACAACTTTGTAGGTCAACTCATTACTGCAAATATTTGGAACTAAGTAAACCAAGACGGAATGTATTTTATGAACAAAAACAATTATATTCATGCGCATATTGTATATCTGTGGTGTTTTTTGTAAAGATTACAGCATATGATCCAAATGATACTTCCACATCACGCAAGGGAATATTGTACAATTAATATAGAGTTTAACGGATATCTTCAACTGAAAATTTCAATACTATTTTTTTTTTTAGTGCAAGCTTTGATGAATACGCCAGTACATTATATTTCGACAACTGACTACAAGAACCATTTGGAAATCTAAAATTGAAATATTTAATTGGCAGTTACTCTGCTATTCATGTAGAATTGTTGCGCAGAGAGCAACAATGTTAAAACGTAAATGCATGCTGCGATCCAACAGTTGTAGGCGTTCTGAAAAATTAAAACAAATACCTGTTACTAAAACAAAAAATGACTAGTTGCACCGAAATCTTTTTTGCGTAATGTATGTACATATGTAAATGACACTTAACCAATGAGTCTATGTTCATACATACATATGTATGTGTGTACATGTAAAAGTCAAACAGACCGATTTATCCCGTGATATAAACTCACCTGATTGTACGCTCTATTCGCAGCCGCATAAAATTCATCGAGAGTATGGTACTCCTCTCCCAAGGGCAAATCCTCAATTAAGGCCACACTATTGATATAGAAAAAGAGCCCCATCAGCACCTAAAACTA
The DNA here is from genome assembly GCA_009664405.1 of Drosophila bifasciata. NCBI lineage: Eukaryota > Metazoa > Arthropoda > Insecta > Diptera > Drosophilidae > Drosophila > Drosophila bifasciata. The sequence continues at coordinate 18,174,299 of CM019043.1, forward strand.
AAAGTAATATTAATATTTATTAGATTAAAAATATCATGAGACTAAAAACAGAAGCCTTGTGACTTTCAAATATGACCACAACCACACAACATACATCAGCTAGAAGAACCAACGTACCAGTTGAACAATTCCCCAAACGGAGATGATCAAACCACAAAGGGATAGTTTTGGACCACAGATTTTCATTTTGCCGTCTTTTGCTTTGCTTTACTTGTACGTGAATTTTCAGCAAAGCTTAGAATTTTCTCATCAAACACAGAAAACTCGTCAGGTGAATATCATGTGACCTAATTTCAGTGTAACCGTACGTAAAAAAAAATTTTAAATACTCTTGATAATACTATTGGTATATTTTATACGCAGTATTAGCGATGGGGGCTGGCATTTTTATAAAGCCCGGCCCGGGCACGTATTACAAATTTTGGGCCCGAATAGGCGAGGTCCGGTAATATTAAACATAGTGCTCGGCCCGGTATTATATGCGAAAATATAACAACTAGTAGACCTGCGCGCTTCGCGGCTTACTTATTTAATGTTTAGGAATTCATCGAAACTAAACAATAATAATATTGAAATAATAACATATTTTATTTATTGCAATGCTTTGTGATAAACAATAATTTTTGTTTCGCCGTCGGTACAATGAATAACTAAATCCAAAGGATTGCCTACTTATGAGCACGCTACATACAGTTGACCATGTGAAAATACCGGATGCTCCAAATTTAAACCACAAATTTGCAACGAGTGTCCTTGTGATTTATTAATAGTAATAGCAGAAGCAAGACGAATGGGAAATTGTAATCGTTTGACATCAAACGGCATGTCAGTTGGAATCATCGGAATTCTGTTGGTAATTCAGCTTCGTATTCCGCGTTCCTGAAAATATATAATTTCAAAAATGGTTGGTCTGCGTTGTCGAAATGTAATAAGGAGCCAACTCTAAGGTATATTTGACCTTGAGTCTAAATAGAATATACGATAGAATGAGACACGTTTCACTTTACCACTCGCACATCCCATCGGTTTCATTTTTAAATTTATATCCCTGATAATGGTGACAACGGTCGCTCATTAGACCAATTATAATTTGCCTATGAGAAGCGTAATCGGTAACACTATTGTACGCGAACGCAACACCTTGTAGATTTTGTATATCCACGACGTTCTTTTGAATGTTGCATCATTGTTCCGACAAAATTGTAGATTATTTTTTTTATTGCGATTTGTGCATGTCTTTGCGGAGATAGATGCATCGAAGCCACCATACCAATTTTTTCTTCAAATTTATTTATTGATTTTAAAAACCACAATGGTTGGTTTAAAACATATTTAACGGTCCAAAAGTTGTCTGGAAAACAAAATCTATTGAAGAATCGTTTTTCTTTGTTCACGTACATTTTAGTCCACACATTTCTACAAATGTTTTTTATTTTTATTACCGCATGCAATTTGAAGTTTTTGCGGAGAAATAGATGCATAAACACAGTTTTTTTTTTGTTCAAATTTATTGTATTGATTCCTTGATTTTGAAGTATTCCTCATATTAACGGACAAAGTTTTCTGGAAAACAAACCAAAGAAAATATTTTGCAATTGTTTAACATTTGTATAATTTACATTATGTGAAGATGATGTTTTCACAGCATGATCAAATTATGAAGTTTTCAAACACGAAATAATTTCATGAAGCAGTTCCTGTGGACATACATATTTTCAACACGAGCACGTCGTTGCATATTTATAGACAAATTTGTTTGACTCTCTCTTTATGCAAATCTTCGTCAAAAAAAGCCGCTTGTTTGGTTTTGCTTCTAAAGTAATATATTTTACATTCTAGCAGAAAAGAACACAGATATTTCAGATGCAAAATACCATCGAATACCAGCAAATACCATTCAGCTTTTCCTATCTATCGGCCTGTTTTTTTTCTGCCTTCCGTACAGACCCTAGAAAACAGGTTTTGCCTGAAAATATTTCTGAAAAAATTTCAGTGTCCTCAACCCTGATCCTGTTCGCGAGCTCTTTTTTCTATCTTAGTACTATACCTTAGGTTTAACAGAGATTTATCAATAACCAAATCGGCTGTTCGGATGAAAACGCAAAGTGCTGTTGCATTGAACAATCATTTCGTATTCAATATTGAGGTTTTGTTAATTACAAAATATTCATTAATGGTGTCAAGTGGTGCCCACCTGTTTCTATACTTTTCGGTATATTTTGACGTCGAAATTTAGTAGGCGGTATATTTATATATGTTTTTTTTCATCGGTATATTTTGAAAATTTGAAGGTTTAGTTAGATATTTCTGAGAGTCGGATGGTATATTTGATTGATAATTTCGCGGTCACACTGCAATACACTCACGCACACAGATGCACCCACTCAATTTTAATTTATATCTTTTACTAAGTCTTATCAAACATAAAGATTAAGCCGCCATGCCAAGCTCAAGGATATATCATGAAAAGCAAACCAAGCAATTATGTGCACTCCATGCTCTTAACAATCTTTTCCAAGGTTAGTAAGTTTCTTTGTACCAAATTGTTTAGGAAAAGAATTCTGTAATATTTTGTAATATCAATATACGTACTTTTTTTGCCAGAACATATTTATAGAAAGGAAGAACTGGATAATATCTGCAGTAAATTAAGTCCGAACGTATGGATAAATCCCCATCGATCCCTTCTTGGACTCGGAAATTATGATATCAATGTTATTATGAGCGCCTTGGAGCTACGAAATTGTGAGGTCTTTTGGTTTGATAAAAGAAAAGACCCATCTGATATTGACTTGGACAAAATTGTGGGTTTCATACTGAACATTCCATCAGATTTCAAAATCGGGGCAATATTATTACCATTGCGAAGGAGGCACTGGATAGCAGTGCGTCGCATAGGACATAACTACTATAATCTGGATTCGAAACTTCGACAGCCTGAATTGGTCGACATCCTCCAGTTTTTGCGGGAACAGCTTAAAGAAAAGGATCAGCAGCGTGAACTTTTTCTTGTAAGCTATCGCAGCGACTGTAATGAACCTCCACAGCGAGGCATGGAAGAATCACCCGATATAAATAAAACAACAGATTCAACATGATCTTTCACAACTTAGGTCTTTCCAGGCGAAGTCAAGTTAGTCTCACATCTAAGCCATGTGTGTAAATTATAAATCGTTATTTAAAGTTGTGGGTTAGTGTTGGATGACTGGATATTATCAACTTTGCATGCATTTAGGAAATGAGCGTAAAATGAATTAGTTTATGTAAAAAAATCTCAGTAAGAGGTTTCCAAGCAGCATAATACAAATTGAGAGCCACATTTTTCTCTATCTTGCTAAACTAAATATGAAACATTAGGAAAAAAACTCAAAATAAAACTTACCGTTTAAAATGTGTGTATAATTTATTTCATGTTTTCTTAAAACAATGGCTAATAAGCTTTAATGGACGGATATGTTTCAGTTATGTATGTATGATTAAATTTAGCGACAATATAAATGCTGGAATAAATCGTGCTAATATTCTTAATCGAGACACGTTACTAAAAATTAATAGATATGTTTACATTAGTTGAGTCGTTTTTAACAGTTATATATCTGTTTGGATTCCTCCCTGAGGCGGGGTGTTGGGGGTACGTCCTGGTTGGGGACGGCGTGGACGGGTTGGCTCCGGTGCGAAGTAAGATTGGGACGGTGATGGAGCACTGGGGGTCGTCGCGACGTTTGCCTGGTGTTGATAGTAGTCATCTCCGTATTCGCTAACTTCTCGATTACTTATTTCGTTGAGGCGCTTGTAGCGCTCGCGACGAGCTTCAATCATGTAAAGTATTCCTCCAGGTAACAACAACACAGCTCCAACCACGCCCAACGCAAAAGACCAGCCCATGTCGTTGTTCTGCCACCCAGGCATCCAGTCACGAGAGTCTCCTTTGGCACCAAAAATTACCACGGCAATAAATCCGAAAATCGAGCCCAACACTTGGCAAGTCCCAATGGTCAGTAGCAGCACAACGTATCGATCATCGTCGCGTGAAGTCCGCAAAAAGGCCAGTGTAAGAGGCAGGCCAATAAGGCACATGACGAAGCACAGCGTTGCAAATAGCTGCACCGCTATGTAGAATCCCGGTAGTAGGAAATCATGTATGATGTAGTATTCCTCCTCAAAGACCCACATGCAACCGTTGAAAGGGTTGTCGTAGAATCGGTGAATATCCTGAAAATCATTAAAGCACACTTCCCATAGACCCAGATTGTTAAAGCGTGGCTTTTCTAAACGCCCATCTGTAACCAACCAATAAGGTGTTGAAAACGCAATGATAAAAAGCAAAAATGAAATCGCGGATATGCAAAGGGCCACTTGGGTACTGCGGTTCGACGCCCCCATGTTGGATCGAGATATCCGTTTTTTGACTTAGTTTATGCAAACGAAAAACACCCAAACCTTTGCGTCACAAACACATCACACGCCCTATAGTGTAACCGTTCAAACAAAATATACCACTCATAAAAACAAAATACTAGTAATAATTAAATGTCATTCCTGAACAGTATATTTCTGTATAATTTTCTATAATTAATTTATTTTATAAAACTAACCTAAACGACGAAAACTTTAAAAAATAAAATTGATAAAGTGTAAACAAAAAGCTCCGAACAAATAAACTTAGATAAATATTTATTGAATCCCGAACATAACAGTTTCACGCAAAGCAAGAAAATTAAACATTTAAAATACACATTTAAGTGTCACGTTTAAATTAGAATGTTTGATATTCACAAATAAAAGGATCCTTTTAATATCCTCTGCGGAAAAGGCGGCACATTCAAAATGTAGAGAAGCTATCCAGCAAGGCGGCTACAAAATTGAATATTGAAGACATATATAATCTATTTAAGGCAGTCAAATGGCGGATGAATATATGAAAATTATTATCTATTAATTTACATGAATATAAGAAGACATTTGGATTGTTCCTCTTCTGTCATACCAACATATTCTTTCTAAATTCTTCAAATTGGCTTGTCAATGTCCATGATCAACAAAACCTTGCGGCGGCCGCAAGGTCAGCGTCGCCATTTACTGCTGCTGATTGCCCGACACATTGCTTTGCTAAAAAAAATAATGCGGAGTCAAGGATATGTCTGGGAAAAGCGACCCAAGCCAACAAAACACAGCTGACTGTCTCATTTTGCTAGCAAAAATTGAGGAATACAACAGGCCTCAAATCTTTCAAGACTACCCTTATTTTTTTTAAAGTTGGTTGTTCATGAGTTTGTGGTGTTTTTTCGTTTAAAATACTACATTTTTAAGAAGGCGAAATACTGAAAACGTTGTATCGTTGCCACTTCGATAAAATATTAATTTGCTTGTGTGTTTGTTCTGAGTCCCTTTGTTTTGTACTCGAAAAGTTGTTTGCACATACGAATACAATTCGGAAAAATGTGTGATTTTGCATTTAAACCAACCTAGTTTTCTCAATGACTACAAAAAATATCAGAAAAAAAATATTTCATTTAATTCGGGATACTAACATGTTATTAGCCTGAACATTTGCACGCCGACATCAAAATCATCAATATGGCTTCCGCTTCCGAAATTGAAAAAACATTGGTCGTTAACATTGGAAACTTTGAGAGAATCCAAAATTTTCTTAACGACAAGGAAAGGTATAAGGAGGTTCTAGAAAATAGCGAGAACTTCAACACGCGACTTTGTATCGAAAGACGTCTTCGAATGCCATTTCTTGACCCGCAGACCGGTGTTGCGCAGACACACTGTGCACTCTTCATGAAAAAGAAACAGCGTATGCCAGGATTCCGCCATGGACAGATTTATACGTACCCATCAACTCGTTGGCGTAAGCCGAAGCGTCAGTATTTACTTAACCCAAATCATAGCTACCGTGCCTATCAGTACCGCGAGCACCATATTTCCCACCACCAACAGCATCACCATCACCATGTACCAACATGTACAGTCACTGTACGTGACCATCATCAGACAGAAAGTGCTGGTAAGGGACTATTTTAAGCGTTTCAAAAATCAATAAAAATGTAGTTGTTAAGACTTTAAAAATCATCACGAAAATCAGGTCACTTTTGGGTTGGTGAAATTTTGAACAAACATGTTTTGAATTCATGAAAATTAATTAATAAAATAATGTACTTTGTGCTCGTTTGGAGATAATATGTCAAAACACGTTACGATAATTAAATTGTCTTTCAGTTATTGCTGCTACTGACGGAAATTCTATGGGTGCTTCAGGAGACAATGATAGCAAAGATTCACATGCAAATGTCGAAAAGGAATGGTTCCACGACGAGATAGACTCCTCCCACTATCATCATGGCGGCGAAGACTATGAAGATGACTTTGATTCGGATAACGATTTTGATGAATCGTATAGCAATAGAGGAAAACGCAAGCGAAGCTCACGGCCTCGGCGGTCCAATGCGACTGTAGAAGGTACACCTAAACGTGGTCGCAAAGGCGGTGGTAAGTAACCAATTTCATGAGCTTAGGACATTACAAGCACTGAAGCTGCTTATTGTTGCAGGCAATCGTCGTAAAAACAATGCTGATGGGGAAACTGATCGGAGACGTCGAGGCGGTGCAAATAGTGGAAACACATCAGCTGCTGCAGCGGCTGCCGCAGCAGCAGTTGCCCACGCAGCTAACACGGCAGCAGCTGCAGCCACAGGACTCTATGCATCGCACTCAAATTCAGCATCTCCCATTCCGACCAACGATGAAACCTCCCAATCGGCTTTGGTAATGTCGACTAACATTGCTTCATCCTACGACAAGACTTTAAGTGATGCAGGAGCATCCAATGACTCGATTCCCTTGGCAACCATGGCTGGAATTGCAGGAATTGGAATAGCCACAACATCCAACGTCTCTGCTGGACCTCCTATATATGCCGCGGTTAACCCACCAGCAGCAGCAGTAGCAGCATCAGCGGGGGCGTCGGTCGCTAGTCCGAAAAAGCTCAAACAACGTGTTGAACGAGAAGTGGCGCAACCATCTCCGTACTGTGACTTTTGCTTGGGCGATCAGCGCGAAAACAAAAAAACTAGTATGCCGGAGGAGCTCGTTTCCTGTTCCGACTGCGGTCGTTCTGGACATCCATCGTGCTTGCAGTTCACAGCAAATATGATTATATCAGTCAAACGGTATCGCTGGCAATGCATAGAATGCAAGTATTGCTCTATTTGTGGAACCTCTGATAATGACGATCAGCTTTTATTCTGCGACGATTGTGATCGCGGATATCACATGTATTGCCTATCACCACCTCTCGTTACACCACCAGAAGGGTCTTGGAGCTGCAAGCTTTGCATGGAAGAATTTCACAAGCACAAATAACTAATATTACAGATTCCAAGCATGTATGCTCATGCAAATGCTCATAGTTTTCGAAAAATGCAAAAATGCCAGTCCTTATTCATTTAGTCGCGTCCGACATATTTAAGTCAGAATTTTAATTTAGTTATGTTAGGTATGTATTTTTTCGTTAGTTTGTTTTATTTACATGTCTCACTTTTTATTTGTACAACTAACTATGCCTAAGTGAAGTCCACAAGTATTTTTCTAAGTATCCTCCTCAGCTTCGTTGTCCATTTATGTCTCTAATTTCTTATCAATAATGTATGCATATTTACAAGAAATAGTATAGAGTTCCATTTTTTACGTAATCAATAAATAATGCAATTCATCAGGCATATACATACATACATATAAAGTTTTCATAGTTCTTAATAGTACCAGTATTGTTGGGAATTCCTAAAATCGATTTTATGATATAGCTTCAGGTAATTTCAATCACGTTCATATGTACACAACACTCGAATATACTCATATTCAATCCTTAATATTCAAGAGATCACACCTGCATGGCCACATGTGTAAATACATATGTATATATGTATGTATATATTTATGTTCGTTGTTGATTTTCAAATCATATAAATCAAATCATTTTCAAACTAAAACTGTGCGTTTCTTGGTCGTCTTAGTACCGATCAGTAAGGGTAGTTTTTTCTTTGCCTCAAAAATGATTAAGAGTAAAATCGAAATAAGCAAGAATCAATTCGTATGATTTTATTTATGTAAAGATTCAGGCGTAGGTTTCTGACAGAGATGGAATCTATTTGAAGATGGAATTAATGAACTATTAATTAAATAATATTTAAATGAGAGGGCACGTTGTGAGACGCAACGGGCGCGACTGAACTTTTATACCCGTACTCATTCAGTATATACGTGTGGAATTTTAAAATATTCTATAAGCTTACATATTTTTTCTACACCAGTCATGTACATCTCCATCCCTTCTCACTATTCACCGTTCTAACTCATTCTCCGCCATAGGTCGCATTCTAAACGAGGCAAGGCAGAGTGTGAGAGATAGAGAGAGGAGGAGTGGTTGCATAGCAGGAAGAAGCACCTGTCCGCTTTCTTCCTCGCTATCAGATAAAGATCAGATGATAGTTCTGGGTGATTTTTATTTGCCATGTACTGTTTGTTTGGTACAGGTTCGGTAAACGAGCCTAATAACCTTGTGCCCATATCACGACATTACTTTATTGACGGCTTGCTAGACCTGTCCCTGTGTCAATTCAACCCTGTGAAAAATTCTTTGGGTCGATTGCTTGATCTGTGCTTTGTCTCGGATCCGACCATAGCGTTGTTAACCCGAGCCCTTCCGCTCACTATACCCGAAGACTACTACAATAGCCACAATCCACAATAGGATTTTGATTGGCCCGCTCTGTACTTGTGCACTGACGTTATAAAAGGCACAAAAATAGTTTACAACGTACTTGACACTCTCTTTTGATTCACCCATATTTTTTTTTCCGATTACATGTGGGATTAGATCCCCTTGGTTTACCAAAGAGCTTTCCCGTGAACGCGATACTACTTTTATACCCGTACTCAGTCAGTACACATGTGATTTATGTGTAATTTTCAAATGTTTTATCAGTTTTAACATTTCAAATTTTATTTTCTACATCTGTCATCTACATCTACATCAGATCTCACATCAACACACGTACACTGCACGAGGCAGTGTGTGTGAGCAGTGTGTAAGCGAGAGAGAGAATCAGTAGCGGCTATCAACCCTAAGTGACTCTTTTGTTTCGGGGGTTGGGGGGCTCGAAAATTAATTGTATCATTGTGGCTATAATACTGTTCTGATCTAAACCAGATTCGGCAATCTGGTAGATATGGTCACTCTCTACGATACTGAATTTTTTTTATATCCGTACTCGAAGAGCAAAAGGGTATATTGTATTTGTGGTAAAATTGCGTCTGTCTGTCTGTCTGTCCGTCCGTCTTGTTTGTCGCCCATTGCTCGGAACCAAATTTTTTTTCCAGACTGATGTTATATCTCACTCCTAGAAAAGTGTTTCAAAATTTCGCCCCGCCCACTTCCGCCCCCACAAAGAGCACACATTTGTGGCGTCACAATCTTGAAGATAAGAGAAAACGAAAAATGCAGAATCATAGAGAAAGGCCATATCTGTCAGGGGCCCAAATCGAAATCGGATCGGATCATTAATATTGCCACAATAGAGAAAACCATTTCGAAAAACATCGTTCCTTCTCTCTCGCACTCACACAAAAACGAGTCGATTTGGTTTTATGTACAAATGAGCGCCTCGATCTCAGAGACTATAAGAGCTAAAGCAACCAAACTTTTTGTCTATACTCCTGTGATATCGCTTCAGTGCAAGTTTATTTCAAACGCCTCCCGGTTCCCCCAAAAGACGAAAATCCACAATTTTGAAGACAGAAAAAAACGAAAAATGCAGAATCGTAGAGAATGACCATATCTACCTGGACAAGTGACTCGAGTATGTCGGTACAAAAGCAAAAACGGCAACAGCGACAATAGCACTACTGTTGGCAAACTCAGGGGCCTAAAGCAGTATTGCATAAGACTCATAACCAGTATCTAGACATCCACCAAGCTGTGTATATCGTCCATTCGGAAGATTGCTATAGCGTAGCGTCCCAAATAAGGTTTAGATCGGATCATTATTATAGCCACAATGATGAAATGAATTATCATCAGCGATATTCCCCACCCCTCGCAACAAAAACGACATTTAGGGTTGCTAGCCGCTATAGATTCTCTCTCTGCAGTGTACGTGTGTTGTTGTGAGAACTGATGTAGATGTCGATGTAGATGACAGATGCAGCAAAAAAATGTTAAATGTTAAAACTGATAAAACATTTGAAAATTCCACATAAATCATACCGACTGAGTACGGGTATAAAAATAGTTTCGCGTAACGGCGACACAACACGTTCCTTCTCGTTTCTATCTTCAAAATTGTGGGCTTTCTCATTTTGGGGGTGAAATTTTTAAAATACACTTGTACTGAAGTGGTATCACAGGAGCTTGGACAACAAGTTTGGTTGCTCTAGCTCTTATATGTAGTCTCTGAGATCCAGGCGCTCATCTGTACGAACGGGCAAAGTCGACACGTTTGTGTGTGAAAGTGAGCGAGAGGGAATGATGTTTATCGAAATGGTTTTCTCTATTGTGGCTATACTAATGAACCGTTCCGATTCAGAATTGGGCCTCTGATAGATATGGGCTTTCTCAATGATTCTGCATTTTTATTTTCTGTTATCTTCAAAATTGTTGGCGTCACAGATATGCGCCCTTTGAGCGGGCATGGCAAAATTTTGAAATATAATTGTAGGATTGAGATATCACATCAGTCTGGAAAAAAAATTTGGATGCTCTAGCTCTTTTAGTCTCCGAGCAATGGGCAACAAACAAGACGGACGGACAGACATCGCTTGTTCGTCCGATTTTAGGTATTTTTGGTATACAAAGTACACCAAGACCGTATAGAATAAGTCTAGAAAAACCCGTACCCGTACTCAAAGAGAAAAAGGGTATATTGCATTTGTGGTAAAAGTGGATGTGTGTAACATAGAGAAGGAATCGTTTCCGACCCCATAAAGAATATATATTCTTGATCAGCATCAGCCGAGTCGATAGAGCCATGTCTGTCCGTCCGTCTGTATGTCTGTCCGTCTTGTTTCAAAATTTCACCACGCTCACTTCCGCCCCCACAGATGAAGATAACAGAAAACGGAAAATCATAGAGAAAGCCCATATCTATCAGAGGCCCGAATTTGAATCGGAGCGGCTCATTAGTATAGTCACAACGGAGAAAATAATTGGGAAAGGCAACATTCCCTCTCGCTCTCTCTAAGACAACGAGTCGTTTTGTTTTATTCATATTTTGTGTCGCCTGGATCTCAGAGACTATAAGAGCTAGAGGAACCATACTTTCTTTCCAGACTCCTGTGATATTAAATGAAGACAAGTGTGTTAAAGTCCACAATTTTGAACATTGGAAAAACGAAAAATGCAGTTTCGTAGAGAATGGTTCAGATCGGATAATTATTATTGTATTCAAAATGTAAAATGTAAAAAAATGAAAAATGATAAAATATTTTTAAAATTCCACATAAATCACATGTGTACTGACTGAGTACGGGTATAAACGTAGTGTCGCATTAACAGCGACACAACACGTTCCTTCTGGTTACTTTTGCTCTGCGTGGGCTCAAATGAGATGAAGGTGCGAGACTCCCCTTTTTACTCTAGTAGATTGCTTTTTAATAAACCTTCCATCCTTACTAAATCGTAGAAAAATGCTTGGTGTGATTTTTATGCACAACTTGATCGGGGGTGACATCGGCAGCCATGACTTTTTGGGCCGCCTAAATTTCACGATTCCTATTAGATCCTCTAAAAATTGTATTCCTTCGTCCCTTTCGCTGTGTAGATCGAATTATTTCTTGCATGAATCGTTTCGGGTCTTGTGCTCGGATCATAATTCCCTCTACCCTATAAAATCCACCACTTATTCACTTCCTCTTCTTAAATCACTAATACTAACACACCTTTCCCGTAATTAGAAATATTCTTTTGGTAACTTTGGATGTTTTTGCGTTGTGTTTAGCCCTAATTTTCCTCGGATATTAGTCCAACACCTATCTTTCCGGCATGATCGTAATCGGTTCGGTACTGTATGGGTTTGGAAACGTTTTCCTTCTCTCCGTTACACACATCCACTTTTTACCACAAATACAATGTACGACTTAACTCTTCGAGTAGGGATATAAAACAATTATATTTTTAACCAAACAGTAAATATTTAAAAGCTTTTTATGAAATAAATGTTATTATTGTTGTTGTTAAAGTGGGCGGGAGTCGTACATATAGGCTGATTGATTATGGGTATAACAGTAGAGTCGCGGTCACTGGGACTCACAACGTTAAATTTTTTGCAAGACCAACACTTGATTTTCATATGTATATTAAAACACACATTGCGAGAAAATGAAAAACTTTTGCATGTATGTAAGTACTTTGCACGAGACAAAAAATTAGGTTGTAGGCCTGTTCCTACTTGAATTTGCAATGCAACCCTAACATCTTTTAATAAAATAGAAACCCGTATTGACAACTTTCCGCGCAGGGTTTTTATAAAATGTGTTGAATAGTGAATTGTACAATTTTTCCTATGCCACCCTCTGTAAAAGCTACTGATTCATATCGCGCAGTGTCGGTACGCTACGCCTTAACAATCTTCCGAATGGACAATATATATTACACAGCTTGGTGGATGTCTAGATACTGGTTATGAGTCTTATGCAATACAGCTTTAGGCCCCTGAGTTTGCCAACAGTAGTGCTATTGTCGCTGTTGCCGTTTTGGCTTTTGTACCGACATACTCCAGTCACTTGTCCAGAATGCCAAAATGGTGGTGGTTCGTCTGCCCAGCGCTAAAACCTGGCCTTCAGAAGTAGCCTGTAAACGCCGTGGGAAGCAGGCTGCCCCACAGTGCACAGTGATCTGTTAGAGCTGCCTCGAAGTATTAGCTTTATATAAGCTTGACGATGCACTTGCCGAGTGCCTTCTCTGCTGTGATCTTCGGTACTTGGGATTTGTACTTGGAAATCCACATCCACCATTTCCGACGGAATGAATGCGTTGTGAGGTAGCTAAAAATGATTGTCATTGCGGTTCAAAGCCCTGACTTAAAAAAGTTCAAGACGGTACATATGACGAGGGGAAAGTCGAAGATAAGTGAAGCCCTAATGCGAACTCTATCGTACGTAAAACACGTACCTAAAGTGGATGAAAACAATTTATTGGTCGTATTCATGGACAGCAATGTGTTATGTACAGAGTAATGGCCTGAAGTACTTCCCATGTCTTTGGAGGTGTACGCATTTCAAAGAAAATTTGGTGAGTAACTTATACCACAGCTGCAATTACACAATAAATATTTACAGGACATAATATAGACTGCGAAGGGAAAGTTATTGCCGACCAATTCTCTTCGCTATTCAGCAAAAGCGGAGATAAAGGAAATAGAAAAAATTCTTGGCTAGATTTTTCGTTGAGCCTCCGTCCGCACAGCTTAGTCGACATTTGTATGTAGCTTAACTACATACGTCTTGGAATTCTTCGGAACGGCAATGAAGTTGGAAGTTACAACTATGGGGTTCGCCAACTGCGAAGAGTAGCGGAATGAATCTGCTAAAATGTGCCATATGCGCCGGGGGTAGTTTCATGGCTGTGACTTATTATATGGCTGAAATACTGCTATAGGAAGGCTAAAATATATTTTTGGGACGGCTAAAATATTGCCGTGATTGAAAAACTTTCCGATAAACCACCTATTATTTTCTAAGGAACACAAAAGATCACGGTTGGGAAAGAGTGTTTTTTTTACCAAACTGATTTATTTGGTTTGTTTTTTAACATTTTATTTCGTTTATATTTTGTTTATAGCATTCCCTAAGCCTCGCCTTCGTATACCAGTTCCTGAACTGCACGTTGACCCTGGACCCTGGTTATCGTGCTGGTTATACCCGTACTCGAATAGTAAAAGGGTATATTGTATTTGTGGTAAAAGTGGATGTGTGTAACATAGAGAAGGAGTAATTTCCGACCATATAAAGTATATATATTCTTGATCAGCATCAATAGCCGAGTCGATATAGTCCTGTCTGTCCGTCCGTCTGTCCGTCTGTCCGTCTTGTTCCTCGCCCATTGCTCGAAGGTTAAAAGAGATAGAGCAACCAAATTTTTTTCCAGACTGATGTGTTCTCTCACTCCTAGAAAAAAGTTTAAAAATTCCGCCCCGCCCATTTCCGCCCCACAAAGGGCGCACATCTGTGGCGTCCACAATTTTGAAGATAGCAGAAAACTAAAAATGCAGAATCATAGAGAAACGCTATATCTTTCAGGGGCCCAAATCTGAATCAGATCGGATCAATAATATAGCCACAATAGAGAAAAACATACGAAACGAGAAAGAACGTACGGAGTCGCTGTTGCCGCGACTCTACTTTTATACCCGTACTCAGTCAGCACACATGTGATTTATGTGGAATTTTCAAATTTTTTACATTTTACATTTGTTTGCTACATCAGTCATCTACATCTACTTCATCTACATCTACTTCATCTACATCACTTCTCACAACAACACACGTACACTGCACGAGGCAGCATGTTTGAGCGTAAGTGTGCGTGCGAAAGAATCATTCGCGAAAATCATCCCCATAAATGACTTACGTCGCAAGGGGAAGGGGGAAGCTCGCAGCAGAAAATTCATTTGATCATTGTGGCTACAATAATGATCCGATCTGAACTATAAGAGCTAGAGGAACCATACTTTCTTTCCAGACTCCTGTGATATTAAATGAAGACAAGTGTGTTAAAGTCCACAATTTTGAACATTGGAAAAAACGAAAAATGCAGTTTCGTAGAGAATGGTTCAGATCGGATAATTATTATTGTATTCAAAATGTAAAATGTAAAAAAAATGAAAAATGATAAAATATTTTAAAATTCCACATAAATCACATGTGTACTGACTGAGTACGGGTATAAACGTAGTGTCGCATTAACAGCGACACAACACGTTCCTTCTGGTTACTTTTTGCTCTGCGTGGGCTCAAATGAGATGAAGGTGCGAGACTCCCTTTTTACTCTAGTAGATTGCTTTTAATAAACCTTCCATCCTTACTAAATCGTAGAAAAATGCTTGGTGTGATTTTTATGCACAACTTGATCGGCAGCCATGACTTTTTGGGCCGCCTAAATTTCACGATTCCTATTAGATCCTCTAAAAATTGTATTCCTTCGTCCCTTTCGCTGTGTAGATCGAATTATTTCTTGCATGAACCGTTTCGGGTCTTATGCTCGGATCATAATTCCTCTACCTATAAAATCCACCACTTATTCACTTCCTCTTCTTAAATCACTAATACTAACACACCTTTCCCGTAATTAGAAATATTCTTTGGTAACTTTGGATGTTTTGCGTTGTGTTTAGCCCTAATTTTCCTCGGATATTAGTCCAACACCTATCTTTCCGGCATGATCGTAATCGGTTCGGTACTGTATGGGTTTGGAAACGTTTCCTTCTCTCCGTTACACACATCCACTTTTACCACAAATACAATGTACGACTTAACTCTTCGAGTAGGGATATAAAAACAATTATATTTTTAACCAAACAGTAAATATTTAAAAGCTTTTTATGAAATAAATGTTATTATTGTTGTTGTTAAAGTGGGCGGGAGTCGTACATATAGGCTGATTGATTATGGGTATAACAGTAGAGTCGCGGTCACTGGGACTCACAACGTTAAATTTTTGCAAGACCAACACTTGATTTTCATATGTATATTAAAACACACATTGCGAGAAAATGAAAACTTTTGCATGTATGTAAGTACTTTGCACGAGACAAAAATTAGGTTGTAGGCCTGTTCCTACTTCGAATTTGCAATGCAACCCTAACATCTTTTAATAAAATAGAAACCCGTATTGACAACTTTCCGCGCAGGGTTTTTATAAAATGTGTTGAATAGTGAATTGTACAATTTTTCCTATGCCACCTCTCTGTAAAAAGCTACTGATTCATATCGCGCAGTGTCGGTACGCTACGCCTTAACAATCTTCCGAATGGACAATATATATTACACAGCTTGGTGGATGTCTAGATACTGGTTATGAGTCTTATGCAATACAGCTTTAGGCCCCTGAGTTTGCCAACAGTAGTGCTATTGTCGCTGTTGCCGTTTTGGCTTTTGTACCGACATACTCCAGTCACTTGTCCAGAATGCCAAAAATGGTGGTGGTTCGTCTGCCCAGCGCTAAAACCTGGCCTTCAGAAGTAGCCTGTAAACGCCGTGGGAAGCAGGCTGCCCCACAGTGCACAGTGATCTGTTAGAGCTGCCTCGAAGTATTAGCTTTTATATAAGCTTGACGATGCACTTGCCGAGTGCCTTATCTGCTGTGATCTTCGGTACTTGGGATTTGTACTTGGAAATCCACATCCACCATTTCCGACGGAATGAATGCGTTGTGAGGTAGCTAAAAAATGATTGTCATTGCGGTTCAAAGCCCTGACTTAAAAAGTTCAAGACGGTACATATGACGAGGGGAAAGTCGAAGATAAGTGAAGCCCTAATGCGAACTCTATCGTACGTAAAACACGTACCTAAAGTGGATGAAAACAATTTATTGGTCGTATTCATGGACAGCAATGTGTTATGTACAGAGTAATGGCCTGAAGTACTTCCCATGTCTTTGGAGGTGTACGCATTTCAAAGAAAATTTGGTGAGTAACTTATACCACAGCTGCAATTACACAATAAATATTTACAGGACATAATATAGACTGCGAAGGAAAGTTATTGCCGACCAATTCTCTTCGCTATTCAGCAAAAGCGGAGATAAAGGAAATAGAAAAATTCTTGGCTAGATTTTTCGTTGAGCCTCCGTCCGCACAGCTTAGTCGACATTTGTATGTAGCTTAACTACATACGTCTTGGAATTCTTCGGAACGGCAATGAAGTTGGAAGTTACAACTATGGGGTTCGCCAACTGCGAAGAGTAGCGGAATGAATCTGCTAAAATGTGCCATATGCGCCGGGGGTAGTTTCATGGCTGTGACTTATTATATGGCTGAAATACTGCTATAGGAAGGCTAAAAAATATATTTTTGGGACGGCTAAAATATTGCCGTGATTGAAAAACTTTCCGATAAACCACCTATTATTTTCTAAGGAACACAAAAGATCACGGTTGGGAAAGAGTGTTTTTTTTACCAAACTGATTTATTTGGTTTGTTTTTAACATTTTATTTCGTTTATATTTTGTTTATAGCATTCCCTAAGCCTCGCCTTCGTATACCAGTTCCTGAACTGCACGTTGACCCTGGACCCTGGTTATCGTGCTGGTTATACCCGTACTCGAATAGTAAAAGGGTATATTGTATTTGTGGTAAAAGTGGATGTGTGTAACATAGAGAAGGAGTAATTTCCGACCATATAAAGTATATATATTCTTGATCAGCATCAATAGCCGAGTCGATATAGTCTGTCTGTCCGTCCGTCTGTCCGTCTGTCCGTCTTGTTCCTCGCCCATTGCTCGAAGGTTAAAAGAGATAGAGCAACCAAATTTTTCCAGACTGATGTGTTCTCTCACTCCTAGAAAAAGTTTAAAAATTCCGCCCGCCCATTTCCGCCCCACAAAGGGCGCACATCTGTGGCGTCCACAATTTTGAAGATAGCAGAAAACTAAAAAATGCAGAATCATAGAAACGCTATATCTTTCAGGGGCCCAAATCTGAATCAGATCGGATCAATAATATAGCCACAATAGAAAAACATACGAAACGAGATAGAACGTACGGAGTCGCTGTTGCCGCGACTCTACTTTTATACCCGTACTCAGTCAGCACACATGTGATTTATGTGGAATTTTCAAATTTTTTACATTTTACATTTGTTTGCTACATCAGTCATCTACATCTACTTCATCTACATCTACTTCATCTACATCACTTCTCACAACAACACACGTACACTGCACGAGGCAGCATGTTTGAGCGTAAGTGTGCGTGCGAAAGAATCATTCGCGAAAATCATCCCCATAAATGACTTACGTCGCAAGGGAAGGGGAAGCTCGCAGCAGAAAATTCATTTGATCATTGTGGCTACAATAATGATTCGATCTGAACCAAATCTGGTAGATATGGTCATTCTCTACAAAACTGCATTTTTTATTTTTTTCTATCTTCAAAATTGTGGATTTTTCGTATTTTGGGGTGCGGGAGTGGGCGTGGCAAAATTTTGAAATAAACTTGCACTGAAGCGATATCACAGGAGTCTAGGCAAAAAAATTTGGTTGTTCTAGCTCTTATAGTCTCTGAGATCGAGGCGCTCATTTATACGAGAAACCAAAACGACTCGATTTTGTGTGAGTGCGAAAGGGAGGGAGCGAAGTTTTTGCGTATGTTTTTGTCTATTGTGGCTATATTAATGATCCGATCCGATTTAGATTTGGGTCCCTGATAGATATGGACTGTCTCTATTATTCTGCATTTTTCGTTTTCTGTTATCTTCAAAATTGTGGACGCGACAGATGTGCGCCCTTTTGGGGGGGCGGAAGTGGGCGGGGCGAAATTTTGAAACATTTTTCTAGGAGTGAGATATCACATCAGTTTGGAAAAAAGCCTCTTATAGCCTCCGAGCAATGGGCGACAAACAAGACGGACAGACAGCAATTACCACAAATACAATATACCCTTTTACTCTTCGAGTACGGGTACAAAAACTTCGTTCCCTCTCTTTCGCACTCACACAAATTTTTGCCTAGACTCCTGTGATATCGCTTCAGTGCAAGTTTATTTCAAAATTTTGGCACGCCCATCCCGCCCCCAAAATCTACAATTTTGAAGATAGGAAAACGAAAAAATGCAGTATGGTTGAAAATGACCATATCTACCAGATTCCCGAATTTAGTTCAGATCGGATTATTATTGTAGCCACAATGATCAAATGAATTTTCAGCAGCGGGAATACCCCGCGCCCGTTCAGTGTTTCCCTCGCCCGATTGTAGCGTAAGTCATTTATGGGGATGATATTCGTGCAATGTCACGCTCTGCCTTGTGCAATGTCCGTGCGTTGTTGTGAGAGGTGATGTAGATGTAGATGACAGATGTAAAAAAAATGTAAAATGTAAAAACTGATAAAACATTTTAAAATTTCACATAAATCACATGTGTACTGACTGAGTACGGGTATAAAAGTCGAGTCGCGTTCAAAGCGACTCCGTACGTTCTTTCTCGTTTTCAACTAGTATCGCATACTGGCATATGAATTGCATATTCATATATGCACCATGGTGTTTCACCAACGAAAAAAATGGCGATCACCAAGCCGCTTCGAACCGACACAACGCCAACAAAAAGCATAAAGTGCTGCAATTTTATAAATTACATATTATTATAATAAAAGCGACTTTAGAACTGTCGGATCGCTATGGTACCTGTCTCTATAACTTCAAAGAAGTTCGTGTACTATGTATATATTAGCCATACACATATGTATGTAAATAGACATTTAACGGACGATTGTTAGTAGGGGAATTAGTGTCCATCTTCATCCCACGGTCACATTCAGACAATAGCCGCACAGGCAATAGCCGAGACTTTCAGTAGCATCATCACACCTGTAGTGTATGACCTATACAGTCGAGCTGGTGGGGTTTGTTTTGGACACGTGCTTTCGTGCTGGTTTCCACTTCCAGTTTTTGATGATCCCTTACGCCATTTCGATCTACCTAAACAATAACATCGAGGCACCGAGGCATGGCTCCCAATCGAAAACACTAGTAAATCATGGACATTATAAAGTTATTTAATTTATGTGCGCACTTTTTGAGGGCGTAAGTAGAGGGGGAATAATTTTAAAATACAATGGTTGGAGTCAGAAAAAATTTGGTTTCTCTAGCGCTTATAGTCTCCGCGCATTGGGCGACATACAAGACGGACAGACAGACGAACGGCGGACATCCGTCCGGACGGATAGATAGACATGATTTGGCTCTGTTAAAGCCGCTGCTGAATATCACTAAAGCTATTTTGTGAAAATGGATAAGGAAAAGATGTTAAGAGGCAGTGCGTGGCATAGGCAGGGTATAGGGCACACGAGAGCGTAAAATTAATATCGGCACCTTTTAGTGGCAGTTAAATCCACACTTCGTTCCTCTCTCGTAGAAGCGCTTCGACGTCGGCAGTACCGAAAAGAACCCGAATAGAAGAGAGCAACTACGCTCATCCGCACCGATGCATCGTCTTTATACCTCGCTTTCGCGCTATGTTTCCAAGATGTTTCGCAATGCTTTAGCTTGGTGGAAGAGGGAATAGCTGACTCTACAGCATTGCCTGACGCTTTGTCTATACCGCTTACGTTCCCCTCCCTTCAGTTTAAATTATTAGATTGCTTGCGCCTGAAACCGCTTAACTAAATTCTAACTAAACTAAAAAGGACGTTACGGGCGTTCGCCTCCTCT
This sequence comes from Drosophila bifasciata, assembly GCA_009664405.1. NCBI lineage: Eukaryota > Metazoa > Arthropoda > Insecta > Diptera > Drosophilidae > Drosophila > Drosophila bifasciata. The sequence goes on from CM019043.1 coordinate 18,194,724, forward strand.
GTTGAGGCTAATGTTTCTATTCGTGCGCTAACGCTGCTGCTAGTGCTCTGACACTGTTGTTGGTACGCTGTTGTTAGTACGCTGACGCTGTTGTTAGTGTAGATCAGCTGTAGAAGCTTCTGATTGGGCGAGCACTGCCTGATGATGAAAGAAAGACTAGCTCTACTGTATACGATGAAGGTGGGCTAGCGCTGCTGTAGATGAAGATGGGCTGTTTATTAAATCGCCATATGTTTAAATACACTGCCTTTACTTTTATCGAGCGAGCACATCTGTATTCTTTTAATACTCATGGGGAACTGACCCTGCCTTATTCCCACGTTCCAGCCTCAATCGAGGCTCGATTCTATCTCCGACCCGATCCCCTTTGGGGAAATTACCTCTCCTGTGGCTTTCACTCATAGGTCCGAGAGAACGCCTTCAGTTTGGACAGCCCATTCACTTCCCCAAACATACTTTTAGGCCGTCAAAAAAGCCACACTTCAAACCCACCAGCACGGTTAAGAGCACCAGCCCAACTCAACCATACCTATCCCCAATGTGTACATATGTACATACATATTTGAGAACCACTAGAACTTCTAATACATACGGATTCTGCCGTACGGATTGTATTAACGACTGAAATATTACTCTGTTACTCTGTTAGCCTGGTTACTTGTAGACTGTTTTGCAGTTGGATGCTAATTGTTAAAGAAAGTACGTATGTACGTTGACTTGAAATGTCTTGCTGAGGTCAGTTATTGTGCTGACAGCGAAATGAATAGGAGTGTTTGGTCTTCACTCATAACACTATGTGTTATTTTAACGTTACAAACGAAAAAAGTTGATATGCAAATGCGATCTAAACGTTTTCTAATATTTCCAAGGCAAGCTCCAACTAGACATCAGGTAATGTATACTAAAGAGTCAACTTTAAGCATACATATTTGTATCCAATAGTTTTAGTTCATTGCTGGAATAGGCATACCAGCTAATCTCGACTATGAATCGCTCACCGTGGGCTACGTATTGAAAGCCGAGTTTCATTTACCTTATAATGCTACGGTTTTCCGCCAGAACCCATTTTTGCCCGAATACAACCACAATACGTTTCAAAACGCTGGAAAAGAAAGGAAAATGTACCAGGAGCCCACGCGAGTGCGTTGGCATATATACGCTTTTATTGAATATTTACTTAACGGGTATGTTGTAATCATTGTATGTATACTGTTGAGTAAAATTGACTATATTGTATTTATTTATTATTAAAGTTACGGGTACAATGGGCACGAGTGTCTTTTACAAGCCGTATGTGATGCTAACAGAGTTCGATTTTCTAAGGAGTTCAGTGTTGGTGCTGAGCTAATTCATTTAGTTCTAAGGTGCGCTTAAATTAACTAACTAAATTTATTCTTCAATATTGAAAATTATATTTATAATTACAGTCCCACGTCTACTTTGAACTCTAACATGGATACAGCGCATGATTTCATATTTGCGGAGAAAGCAGGGATTCTGCAGAAAGACTGTCGGCGGTACGACTGCAATATGCATTTGCTTAAATGGTTTTCGCATGTGGCAAACTTGAAATACTAAATTCGCTTTAATATGCAGACAAACTAATGTTCTTTCTTTCTGTTCTAATATACAAAACTAAACAAGGACAAGAACGTTCACATATGTATTTATATCTATGGTAATATTTACTTCGTATGTAAATTCGGCAAACGTGCCTCGACACTACTACACCTGGTACTGGTAGCTTGTAGGTTAGGTAAACTGTGCGCCGTCTTTCTTGTTCTTGATTCTTTTTGGGTGGCAGCTCTGAGTTCACGTTTCATCAGACACCATCATTTTCAGCACTAACGATATCGCATTCGTGTCAACCTGCAGCTCGCTGTGCGGTCCCATTCTCATCGCTCATAGCCAGCAGCGCCAGTTTTTCTATTTTTCTATTTAACGGGGCGCCATTAGATTTTCGTTTGTGTGGAGAAGTAAATTGAACTTTTAGTAAAGTAGCGTACCAATTCAAAGTTTATCATAAAAATTGCCATAACATATTCGCTTGAACCAGGCTTCAGGATTATATGTACGTGCCATACCTGTTAGCGATCCAGGAAATCCCCGATGCGGAAAATATAGTCTTGACACAAATAGTACACAACGAATGTTAGCACTATCAACACTAATTGGCCGTATTTTTCATTCCATCTCTATACCCGTACTCGAAGAGTTAAGGGGTATGTATATTAGATTTGGGAAAAAGTGGATGTTTGCAACTCACAGAAGAACACATTTTCGACCGCATTAAGTATATATTTTCTTGATCAGCATCAAAAAGTCTATATAGCCATGTCTGCCTGTTCGACTGTCAGTCTTGTTTGACGGCTAGTTTTTAAAGACTATAAGAGCTAGAGCATTACAATTTTGTTTCCAGACTCATGTGATATCACACTGAGTCAAGTTTGTTTCAACATTTTTCCTGACCACTTCCGCCTTCGGTGACATCAAAGGACGATTATAGATACAAGAAAACGGAAAACCCCGTATCGTAGAGAATACAAATTTCCGAATTTGGTTCAGTTCGGTTTAGTTCAGTTATTATAGCCATAATGATGAAACTCCTTTTCAGTTGCTAACCCGCTCCGCTCACACTCTTCCTTTCCACGTTCAGTGTGGACCTCTAACGGCGAACAATCTAGAAAGGCGTGATGGTGTGCGATTTAGATGACAGATGTAGCATACAAATGTAAAATTTTAACTGATAAAATATTTTAAAATTCCTTATAAATCATAAGCTCACGTGTATACTTAATTTCGTTCAATTTTTTTTTTTCACTTTCTTGTTTTTCTTGACTTTAGGCGAGTACCCACAAAATCTGCTGTTCAATATAATAGTAGTGCTGGGATAAATTAATTTTCAAAAATGAAAAAAAGGCAGAAATTTATTTAAAAAATTCACAATCAGTAATCTCAATTTAGCTGTTATATATTATGATGAAAAACATTTTTGGAAATAACGGTTACTTTCGATTTTGGAGCGTAAAAGAAATCATTGTTCGGTGCAGAAGAGGAGACATAAGTGGTAAAAGTGGAGTTACTATAGACTAGAAACTAAAGGTTGGAGGTATAAGAGAGTTGAAAACAAAGTTTTTATACCCGTACTCGAAAAGAGAAAAAATCTGAGTCGGATCGGATCGGAAACCATCTCGAAAAAACATCATTCCCTCTCTTTCGCACTCACACAAAAACGAGTTGATTTGGTTTTTCGTACAAATGAACGCCTGGATCTCAGAGACTATAAGAGCTAGAGCAACCAAACTTTCTGTCAAGACTCCTGTGATACCAAACCAAGACAAGTGTATTTCAAAATTTCGCCACGCCCCCTTCCGCCCCGCCAAAGATGAAAATCCTCAATTTTGAAAATTTGGTTGATCTGAATTTGGTTCAGATCGGATCATTATTGTAGCCACAATGATCAAATGAATTTTAAGCATTTTAATCTGGAAAGTTACGCGTTTGGTCATGTAGCACATGGGTCCACGACTCAAGTTGGCAAAGAGAAGGGACGTGTTGTGTCGCTGTTAACGCGACACTACCACCCTTAGCCCTACTACTATATCGAACAGCAGATTTCATGAGTATATTTCCGAAGTCATGTAAAACAAGAAAGTGGAAAGCCAATGTAACGAAATTTTTTTTTTTCATTTCGATGACTGGAAGTGTTTAAAAAAGGTTTTCAAAATTTTATGAGTGGCACTACTATTATTTTGATCACCGCTGTATGCCTCGCAGTAAACTCGAGAGCGACAATTTCGTTTTATGAAGTGCAACATCTTTATTCTGTATATTTAGTGGGCGCTTTTTTACTCACCACGTTAAGAAATTAACATGCTCATCGTGTTGTGTTTCCGTTTCAAATCCTGAAACAGTATTTTCAAATGTTGACTACCGAGAGAAGGCGAATATTAATACTAACAAATTTCGGGACGTTTGTACTAAATTATTTGTATGGAATCAAATTTTCATCATCAAGTTGTGTTAATGGTATATGGACCTTAATTAATATAGTTTTACAGCGTCATATGCGTACATAATCGTTTTAAAACTAGTTTACAAACTATTTCGGTAGGAATTTATTAGTTATCGATAGGTCCTTTCCATCGTAGTTAATTCCTTCGTAGAAAAACTTTCTATTAGCTCTACAGGTAGGACCGCACCTGGTAGAACCACAGCTTGGACATTCATACCAGCATCCATCGCACTCTTCGCTCATGCAGTCGCAAACGTCTAATCCATTGTAGCGAATAATTCCATATTCATCATAAGCACCATTTTTCCCGTACTGTTGACCTCTTTTCTTGCCCTTTCGCTTATTCTTCTCAGATTCAATGGACACAATATCGTCATTAGAATCGCCTTTCTTCGTTTGCCTTTGCCGCAAGTTTCGGCGGGTGGAATAATCAGGATCAATATCTGAACTCATCTTTTTTTTAAATTGAAAATGAGAATATACATAAACCACTAAACCACTAATCAGCAGCAGCAGTCAATTAATATTTACAAAAATACTTAATACAACAATACATAAAAAAGTGTAGGTATTCCTGAAATCAATTTTGATTTGCTTTGGATGTAGCCTTAAATAATTATTCACCAAAAATACTTAATACAAAAATTCATAAAAAGGTTTAGGTATTCCTGAAACCAATTTTGATTTGCTTTGGATGTAGCCTTAGCTGCTTCATAGTGGTTCTACATTCACTTAATTAAATTAATATATTATAAGTTCCATATAATCATAAACGCAGATCGAAAAACTGTTTGCTAGCGGAAGATAGAACAAAAATACCATCGAATACCAGCAAATACCCTAGAAAACAGTTTTTGTACGAAAAAATTTCTTATCTGTTTCATACGAATATCAACCCTGATTCTGTTAGCTTTTTTTATCTCAGACTATGATCTACTCTGTATTATAATTTTGAACAAAGTTCTCTAGCACTAGAATATGTGGACCAACTCTAACTAGCCTAGCTTCAATGTTGAGGACTGTGTGACAAAAATATAAAATCAGGCCGGTTCCCGTTTTCACCTTCACAATAAATTTGATATATATATTTCGAAACGGAAAGTAAGGGCCTTCCGCCTTCGGCTGACGAAAGCCTTTGGCGTCCACAATTTTGAAAATAATTAGTATCGTCGAGAATCACCATATCTACCAGATTTCTGAATTTGGTTCTAATCGCCCCCTCCCCGTTGTATTAGTTAACATAATATTACAATTAATTACAAGTCAAGCAAAAGCACTTAGCTGAGTATCTCTATTAGGTTTGCCTTAATATATGTACACACAGCTGATACCGATAACTATATTCGCCTCCTTAAAAAAACTTGGTCACACATATTCTATTACCAAACAAATTTGTTAAAATTATAATCTTATTTGTTCCATCAGACAGGTAAGTTATAAAAAATAAATCAATTTAGTAACTCGATTTAGTATATTTACTTTTCCGAAAATTTTGTCATCGGTATTCGTGTACGAATATCAATTTTTTAACATAGAAAATAACATATATTTATTAGTCCCATGGATGCCGACTGATGTAACTCCAGTTCAAACGCGTGTTGCCATTACATTACGTTTAATTGTTGACAAGTTATTCTGTCCGATGGTTTCAGCGAACCATCTGAAGTTTATATTGTGTGTTTATCATTCGTAGCCAAATACAATGTTATCTCGGTTGAAATGTTTGAGATTGGCTCCGCATAGGACGAATGTGTTGCGTGCTCAACAGACGAGAACGAATTGCAAATCTGTGTCGACATTTGATGACATTTTGAGCGGTGCAAGGCCAAAGGAGGCTCCAGCTCAGCTTGAAGTCCCACACTTAATACCGCAGCATGAATACAGATTTAATGAAGGCAAACTCTATCAGGGGTTCCAATGTGAACGCGTCGAACGAATACCTGACTTTGATCTTACGTCCTATACATTGCGACATGAAGGAACTGGCACGGAACTATGGCATATCGACCGCAATGACCCAAACAATGTATTCTCGATCAATTTTCGGACCACACCTTTTGATTCCACTGGACTACCGCATATTTTGGAACATTTAGCATTATGTGGCTCAAAAAACTATCCCGTCCGTGACCCATTCTTTAAGATGCTTAATCGCTCTGTAGCAACGTTCATGAATGCCATGACAGGTCCAGATTACACACTCTATCCTTTTTCAACCATGAATGAAGTGGACTTTAGGAATTTACAACGTATTTACTTGGATGCTGTTTTTAAGTAAGTCCGTTTATATTAGAAAAATACAACAAAATTGATAATTCCTCATTATAGCCCTAACCTTGCGTATTTGGATTTTCTTCAAGAGGGCTGGCGATTAGAGAACAAGGACCTACATAACCGGGAGTCCGAACTTGTTATCAAGGGTGTAGTTTATAATGAAATGAAAGGCGCGTTTTCTGAGAATTCCCAAGTTTTTGGACAGAATCTTCTCAATAATATTTTACCCAACCACACATACGGACATGTATCTGGAGGAAATCCATTGGAGATACCCAAATTAACGCACACGGACTTGATTAAATTCCATCGCAAATACTATCATCCAAGTAACGCCCGTATCTACTCTTATGGTTCTTTCGATTTGACAAAAACGCTCGCGCTTATTGATAAAGAATATTTATCTCTCCACACCAGGATAGACAACTCTTATAGCTGTATCCCTCTACAACCGCGATGGTCACAGCCACGTCATGTACACATTTCCAGCAGACTGGACAACATGGGCGCTGCGTTCGATCGACAGAACCAAATTGCCATTGCTTTGCTTATGTGCGACATGACCAACATACAAGAAACATTTGAATTAAACGTCTTATCCGAAATATTGATCCGTGGACCTAACTCTGCGTTTTACAAAAGCCTAATAGAACCAAACTTTTCCGGAGGCTACAACCAGAGTACTGGGTATTCTTCAGACACCAAGGATACGGCATTTGTTGTAGGGTTGCAAGACCTGCGAGTTGAAGACTTCAAAAAATTCAACGACCTCTTTAGCCAAACTATATGCAAAGTCATGGAGGAGGGATTTGAGTCCCAGCATATAGAAAGTATTCTCCACAATCTTGAACTATCACTAAAACATCAAAGCCCACATTTTGGCAATGCTTTGTTATTTAACTCAACGGCACTGTGGAACCACGATGGTGATGTAGTTAGCAACCTTCGGGTTTCGGATATGATAGCAAGGTTGCGAACATGTTTAAAGCGGAATAAGAACTACTTCCAAGAAAAAATGAACAAATATTTTGTAAATAATATGCACAAACTTACACTTACAATGTCGCCTGACGAGTTGTGCGAGGAAAACTTTAAGCAGGCTGAATTGGAAATGCTAAAGCAGAAAACAAATGCGCTAGATAATGAAAAGTTGGAAAAAATATATCAGAATGGTTTGAAATTGGACGCCTCTCAGAAGGCCGCACCGAATACTAACCTCTTGCCGTGCCTAACGCTAAGCGATGTGAAGAAGCCACCAAATTGGCCAAAGTTGAGATTCCAAACTATTCAAGGAGTTCAAACTCAGATTTGCGAAGTTCCGACCAACGAGATTACCTATTTGAAATGCCTATTTAATATTACTGGTCTGAGTGAAGATGAAGTTAAGCTCGTGCCATTATTTTGCAATATTATCAATGACATGGGAACCAGCAAGCATGATTTTCGGGAATTTGACAAACTCGTACTTTCTACGACTGCTGGAATCGACTTTAAGCTAAATTTCGTAGAAAATGTCGAAGATGCCAAAAGCTACCGGCTGAGCTTGATGATGACAACACATGCACTAGATAAAAATGTGCCAGATATGTTTTCATTGTGTCAAGATTTGCTGCGAAACTTCAAGCTTGAAGATACGGACCGTCTGGAAATGCTTATTGAAAACTACATATCCAATATATCAATAGGCATCGTCAGCTCTGGTCACTTGTATGCAATGTTAGGAGCGTCAGCTTTAGTTAGTAATGCAAGTAAATTGAAGTCTCTGTTATCAGGAGTCGATCACATAGATTTCATGAAAAATTTTGTGCAGAAAAACAACACTGTAGACATTCGAGACCAGTTGAAGTCAATTGGTACAAAGGTTTTTAACAAGAACAATTTGCGTGTGGCCATTAACGGCTCAGAATCATACCTATCAACGGCTGTAGACCATTTGAAGAACTTTTTGGAGTCATTGCCAACTCAAGAAAAAACTAAAGAAAGTAGCGAGATTATCCTGTTCCATCCAAACTGTCAACAATACCTCATGAACATACCAGTCAACTACTGTGCAAAAGCATTCTTTGCAGTCCCCTATTTGCATAGAGATCATCCCACATTGCGCGTTCTTGCCAAACTTGTGTCGGCTAAGTATCTTCTGCCTGTGGTTCGCGAACAGAATGGGGCCTACGGAGCAGGCGCTAAAATAAGTTCGGATGGAATATTTAGCTTCTACAGCTATCGTGACCCCCATTCCACTAAAACGCTAGATGCGTTTGAAAAAACATATGATTGGTTGCAATCGGAGAGTAAGCAGATTGATCAGCAGGCTCTTTTTGAGGCGAAACTCGGAGTACTACAGCAGCTGGACTCGCCAATTGCACCTGGAAATATTGGGATTGATTACTTCTTGTATGAAGTATCGCAAGATATGTTTGTGAAATATCGTTCTCGGATGCTATCTATAACTATTGATGAACTACACGACGTGATTGAACGTTACTTTAAGGAGAACTCCAAAAATTATGGAAAATGCATTTTGGGACCAGCCAATGAAAATTTGGAGCTGGAAACTAGTCAGAAGTGGAAAATAATAGCCTAGATATTCGTATTTAACATTTCGACAGTTTTCTACTGAATTTTCATTCGTACTTGTTAAGCCATCAATCGTTGTTGTTAGATCAGTGTAATGGCTTTATTTAAGGTTATAACGATGAGTTTACCTTTCGTTAAATATTTATATGTATACGTACTATGTAAAAATATTAGTAGCTGAATAAAGTGGATAAATAATATTACATTTTTATATCTTTTTACCCCTCAGAAATGTCAATGCCCAGCACGTTTACCAATCCGGATAATTATTTTGAATCAGTAGTCGAATTCCTGAGTTCCTATTCCTGGGTTTATCGCAATGCCAACACAGAATGTCTTGTTTCAATAGACAGAATGCCGCAGGATTTCAAAAAATATTTTCTTGCAGTATCTAACGAAAAGCTTAATGAATTTCCATTTTTTCACGAGAATTCGGACGCTTTCCCCGCATCATTACTAAGCTTCCGGCAAAAGCTAGCCTCTTTAACACCAAAAGAAACTTTCGAACAAAGCTTTTACAAAGCAACGGGACCCCAAACCACTAGTAAGCACAGGATATCGACAAAAAAACGGCACGAGATTAAACATTTTGCCAGTCACATTCACGCTCATTGCCAAGACGCGCAAATTATGGTTGACTTGGGGTCAGGATTGGGCTACCTAAGTCAAGCATTATACGAACTAAATCCAAATTGCTCAATACTTGGATTGGAAACAGATGGAACACGGGTGGAGACAGCACGTAACCGGTGCCGTCAGTTGTTACCAACGGCAGCCACAAAGTCAATTAGCTACCAGCAAAAATATGTTGACGCTGACTCAGGGGCTTATATCGACACACACTCATTGGCGCTAGCGAAACTGAACGGATGTTTGGAGGTGAAAGCTATGTCGATAATAGGCTTGCATGCTTGTGCGGATTTAAGTATTAATGCAATGCGATTATTTTTGAAAATGGATCGTGTGCTAAGTCTTCACATTATGCCCTGCTGTTACCACAAATTAGCTTTGAAATCTGTTGGCGGGGGCACTGCGAACACAGATCAGACAAATTTCGTGAATTTTCCGCTTAGCACTGCCATGCGCAAGGCGGTAAGTGCGTGTAAAACAGAATCATATCTTAATCGTCCGTTTCTTAGACTAGCGTGTCAGCAAACGCGTGCTCGCTGGCGACAAACAAGTTTCGAAGAACACGCTGAACACGGATATCAGATGTACACCCGTGCACTGGCGGATTTCGTTCGAAACTCAAACGAATTGGTAAAACCAAGAAAGCGTGTCCTTCCGGCTCATGAAAATCAAGATGTTTTTTGGGAGCTGGTGAGAAGATTTCAGTTGGTTTCAAAGAAGACAAGCACACCAATGGAGTGGCAACCAATACACAAAGATCGTTTTATGGAATTAAGCGAAAAATACACCGATAAACAGGGTCCTCGTCTAGCTGAGGGTTTGCAGTGCTTGCAGACAGCCATTCAGGTAACGATTGTGTGATTGTCCTTAACTTATCCATGCAATGATTACCGACTTTAAACGTTTCTGAATTATGTAGAAGCTCTGTGAGAACGTGATATTATTTGACCGTTTGTGTTATCTTCAGGAAGCGGCTGCCGAACACAAAGTGCGTGTCAGGGTGCGATGTGAACAATTGCTTGATGAGAAGGTATCGCCTCGATGCCATGTTCTGGTTGCTGAAAAGTTGTCCTAATGCGGGCAAAAACTTCTGGAAGCTTGTATGTCCTTTTGGCCGTACGTCAGATATTCAAATGGCTTTATTTCCTGCGCACAAGCACTAATAAAATTAGCAGGCACTCTGTTTTGTGTTGTTTAAATTTTGATTTTAAGCAAGGATGTAGGCGGACGGCCCTTATATAAAAATACCACTGTATGTTGTCATCAATTAAAATCAATGCGAGCTGCGCAAGATGGTGTAGCTATGGGCATGTAAATTTTTATTTTGCAATTATTGTTAAAGGAAGCATTTTAAGAGTAAGTGCTCGGTCTTTTTGCTCATTACGCCGCAGAGCGGTGCGGGTGAGTCTATGGTAATTAAATTTCTTGTGGCTCCCAGTATACATGACCCACATACACATGGAAGTATGTTCATAGGGGAACTGATTCGTGAGGGAATTGCATCATCCAAAAGTAATTGCTTTAGTTATACTACGACAGAGTTGTATATTATTGTTCAGCCTTGGTCCCGATACCTACAGAAATATGTAAATACATACATATGTCTAAGAGTGAATACCCATCAACAAGCATGCCACAGGAACAAAATTTCACAATTAATCAAAAATTTCCAGAAGTATTTTGTTTTTTCAACTGCATTTATTAATGTTACTATGAATGGGGTTTTGTATGTATGTATGTATTTATATATTTGTATATTTAAAATAATTTCAAAACAATTTTGATTCGGTACATACTAAATAATGTAGATATCAGCCCAAATTTAATGCCTCATGGACATTGGGTATCTATCTAATGACTATATTTTTAATTTGATATATATTAAAACTTTTTCCAGCCCCTTTGAAAAGTTTTAATACTTTTGGTTATAAGTTTAAATAACTCGCAGAAAAGCCATTGGATAGCAAGAATCGTATTAAATGTCATAGAAGCATGTGCCACTACAAGCTTTGAATGTTTGTCAATCAACCTCCAACATTTTTCTTTGTTCTTTATGATTTCCTTCCTCAGTTTATTACGTTGCTGGCATCACCTTCTGCCATGCTCGTGGAATCGAGACTTTCTTCAACGTCAGAGTGATGGTCATTGCTGTGTTTGGTAAATATCCATATTAAATGAAATGCCAAATGCCAGTACATTTCTGTAAATAAACTCACCCTTTACAACGATAGTAATTGTTGATGCCTGTATAGACGCACGACATAAGGGATGGCCGTAATCTGCTGTTGGTGTTTGTTGTCTGTCGCTCCTCATCCCGCGTCGAGTCCTTGCTGAATGCCAGGCTTAGACTGTTCTGCTCGTAGGGGGACAGGTACTCGCTGTTTCGTTTTCCATATCGAGAGCCTAGAAAAAACGATCATTTCGTGGTACTATTATGAGACGTCGCGTTTTCGAGCTTCCCATGCTAGTCGCCCCACTACTAATGACAGCATTGCCACTGGATCGTCCATAGCGACTTCCCACAAAGAATGCGGGCCTTTTTTGTAGTGTTTGCATGGCTAAAAAGTGAAATAATTGCTAATTTAATATATTAAGCTATTGGATACGGTGTACAGACCTCCGCCGTCCTGCCGATGCGTGTTTTCAACATACGATTGATCTGTGGGTCCTGCACATACATTCTTAGACAGCACAGCGCAAATCGTAATCAATAATAGTCCCAAATATAATTGTCGCGGCTGTGTATGAAGCTTATTTGAATTCCGCATGTTGATTATCTTTTAACGTTATCTTTGCAATAGAATACGGAAGTCACCATAAAAACTCTGAAAATAAGTTGATGAAAAGTATTTTCGAAGATTTAATTTTATAGTATCTGCGAATTTTACAAAAGAAAATTAAATACAATATTTCCCAGATAAAGATAATGAATTGATTCGATTCTGTGGCATTAATGGTAATGAACAGAAAAGGCTTAAGTTTGTTTTTCCATGTACAGGTATTGGACAGAATGATACCTTTTGGTCACGTACATTGCTCGGCTGATATAATTACTTTTTTACAATAAAAATACTTCACAAAGGCGGCTTTATAACAGCCATGAGCCGACAGCGTGTCAGCAGCCCCGTAATTTATCACGGACAAATTAACTTTGCAGACATCTTACGTAACAGTGAAAAGTTTCATTGCGATTAACTTATTGACCAATTTTAAAACTGGTCTGAAATAATAAAGATTAATAAAACTCGCCCTTTCATTTCCGGAAAATGTAAGTAAGTTACTTGCCAAAAAGTTACAAACTAATTTAAAACAGCGAAAGTTTCCAAATTATTACTAAACGTAAAAAACCCCCGCTCCTACGTGAGCAACTGTTAATATTTTTCCCGATGGGAGAGGAGAGCTATTGAGGCCAATCCATGTATAAATAGTAATAATATCAGTTCAGAGCCCAAGCAGAAGTCAGTTGTCTTCAGAAGAATGCATTTCGCAAAAACACAAAGCTGCAGGCTAGCAATGCCCCAGATGCTTCTACTGATTGTTCTTACTGCTGGTGCCTGGTGTGCTTCCAGCTCCAAGCCATTGGAGAAGCGAAGTCTCGCTCTGGACGAGGCTAGCGTTCCATGGACTGCAACGACGAGTCCGCGAGCTTTAAACGCAGGCTCCTGGAACCTTGGTTGGCCTAGTTGGAGTGGGGGACACACCTCGCTGGGAATCGGGCCGACACCTAATGAAGTTGCACACGCTATTTCGGTAGCTAAACAGGCCTCGGCCAATGTTCTTATAGCGCAGCAGCATTTGCAAGCGGCTAAGGAGAACGTGTTGAATCAGCAGCGCATCGCCACGGAAAGACAAACTCAGGCAGTAATACTAAAGCAAAAGTCTCAAGCGGCGGCCGCGATTCAACGTTCTGAGGCGATACAGCAGCGTTTAGCTGCATCAAAGGCAGCGGTGGCACATGCTGCTGCTCATGCAGCTGCTGCGGAAATACAGAAAACCGAACATGAGGCGGCCAAGCTTGGGCATTTCACAAGAAACGCGCACCCGGGAGCTGGTAACCCACTCTCAACTATTGGATCTAGAAACAATAATTTCTCGCCCTCAGATTTTGAATCGCTCGGACTTGGTCATTGGCTCTCTGGCAGTACCGCAGGAAAATCTGTCAATACTTGGTACTAAAGAATGAGAAAAAATCGCTAGAGACAAGCAATATGACAAAGTACTTTGTGTGATTAGCTGTAAGCAATTTTTGTCATAATAAATATAATAGTAATATATCCCCCACTTAAAATTCGGCGCAATAAGTACATGTTTTAAAATGTGCATGCATTAAAATGCACATCCACTTTTACATGTATGTATGTACATATGAGGAATGCAACATTTTCGGGTACCTTATTTACTACAAATATGATACATATACATACATATGTATGTATATATGTAAATAATGGTTAATATACATATATAATCATAATATGTATGTTTTGTATGTTTCAAAATGAATGGGTATATGATATATTGCAACGATTTATTTACGTACATAAATGTGTGTTCAAATTATGTAAATTAAATTACGAATAATTGTCATCTCTAAAGATCAACACGCTTACCCACTCCGATACGGGTATGATTAAACTTTTGCTGTGGTCTCGTATTTTGGTCCCATTGCCCTCAAACCACACCACCCCCACTGTGTCAGCAGTCATATGTTGCACGTCAACAAGTTTTGGTGAAACGCCCTTGTTCTCTCAAAGGCGGAGAGGTCTTGTTGACCCTTGGAGTTGTCGGTATTATTACAGTGGTGTCGGTGGTCTGCGGACGAGCTACGTACTATTTTCCGTAGCCTGCTACACCTGCTTCATTGAAATTTGTTGTCATTGAGGCATGCTTTCTACTTATTTGAACCCTTTTTTTTTGGGGGAGTCTGCTGTCCTCTGAGGTTTGTTGGTGTAATTTGTAACCGGACCAAAGCTGGTTTTGGTCTTGTGTGCTGTCCACGAACCCTCATGTGCCGTATGCAGGTGTGGTTTCACTTTGTTCTACTCTGTAATTTCGTTCTGTAGAGCACTGAAAGCAACATTATTTTTATCTCAGCTAACGAGTCATTATAACTTCGCAATACTACGTACCAAATTAATGGTTAGCGCTGATAAGATCCAATTTCAATTACCAATAACAATAACGCAACAATAAATAACTTTAAACTGAAAGTTTCATCTAAAAGCTCCTTAAATTCACAGTTTCAATGTTAGACGCCAAAAAAGAAACCTTTATATCTCTATCTGCATACAAAGTTTTTTTTTTTTTTTTTGTAGCCGTACTCGAAGAGATAAAGGGTATATTAGATTTTTGCTAAAAGTGGATGTGAGTAGCGCACAGAAGAAAACGACTCCATACCTCATAAAGTATGTATACATTCCTGATCAACATCAACAATCTTGCATCTGTCCGTCCGTCTCAACGAGCGCCTAGATCTCAAAGGCTAAAAGAGCTAGAACTCTCACTCTGCGCTGTACACATATCTTTTACCACAAATACAAATACCCCCTAACTCTTCGATTCCAGGCATAAAAATACTATATGAAGATCCACAACCAAATATCATCTGAAATAATCGCGTCAAGTTCATTTAGCACTACCATTTGTACATTTTTATGTACAACGAGACGTGTTGTGTCGCTGTTGAAGCGTGGAATTTTATTATTGGCTACAATAATGATCCGATCTGAACCATATTTGGCAATCTGGTAGATATGATCATTCTCTACGATACGGCATTTCCTATCTTCAAAATTGTGGACTTTCATCTTTTGAGGGGGGAATGGGGCGTGCGAAATTTTGAAATACACTTGTCTTGGTTTGGTATCACAGGAGTCTGGACAGAAAGTTTGGTTGCTCTAGCTCTTATAGTCTTTGAGATCCAGGCTACACAAAATACGAAAAACCAAAACGACTCGTTTTTGTGTGAGTGCGAGCGAGACAGAAAGTTTGGTTGCTCTAGCTCTTATAGTCTTTGAGATCCAGGCTACACAAAATACGAAAAACCAAAACGACTCGTTTTTGTGTGAGTGCGAGCGAGAGGGAATGATGTTTTTCGATATAGTTTTCTCTATTGTGGCTTTACTAATGATCCGATCCGATTCAGATTTGGGCCCCTGATAGATATGGTATTTCCCTATGATTAATTTTTCGTTTTCTGTTATCTTCAAAATTGTGGACGCCACAGATGTGCGCCCTTTGTGGGGGTGGAAATGGGCGGGGCGAAGACGGACGGACAGACAGACAGACAGACAGACAGACAGGCAGACAGACGGACGGGCAGAGATGGCTATATCGACTCGGCTATTGATGCTGATGAAGAAGATATATTTTCGGAAATTATTCCTTTCCATTATTCCTTCAATATACCCTTTTACTTTTCGAGTACGGGTATAAAGATATGAATATAATGGTAGTAATTCTATAATTGATTGTTGGCGTGCGAGATACATATAGACATTATTTTATAAACGGGAACTCTATTGAGTTTCAACAATCACTAACACAAACAAATAAATTTTAATAAACGTCTCCAGGTAACAAACGCCGCATTAACTCGCCCTAAATTGCAATTAGTGATATTTGGTAATTGACGGGCGAGCTTTTCCTTAGCTGTTAAAACTTGTTGACAGAGCAAAAACAATAAAAATCACAAGAAAAATCTTATTGAACTTATCCAAAAAACCTGGTGGTTCAGTGCAAAGCTTAGGCTTAAAACGACTCGTGTCAATGAACACAAACGCACAAAATTGAAGTGCGGATAACGTTACCAACGCGTTGGACGGCCGCAGGTTTAGATATGGCTTGCAAAATTTGTATAATTCATCATACATGTAAATAAACCATAATTTAACACTGATGATACAGCCCACCCAAGATACTCGATAATAATTTAATTGATTAAATCCCCAATATGTATAGTGGTGAATTTTTGGAATGATCAGAAATTATACGGTTGAAATGTTTTAAAGGCTTTATCAATTTCGGAGAGCTTATCAAGCAACGCACCTGTAGCATACGTGGAATGTGCACGTACTCGGAGACCAGCAATTTAATTGCATCAATCATAAATTTTGTTCAATTTTGGGTTATCGGGCGCAATAATTTGATTTCCATCAGAGCGTAACGAAGCGAATGTGAATGTTCTTAAATCAAAATTTATGGGTTTTGGGTCGGTCGTGCATCGTAAATACTGTTATCTACCTTTGAATCCCCATGCTCAATCATCGACCATGCTGAAATGGTGGCATGTCCAGAGTAAAGGCAACATTCGATTTTACTGTAAACAAAATCGTTTAACAACCTGAATAAGTTAGAAGGTGTCTTAAAAAGGCCAAACGGCCGTACACACGTACGAAGTCGTTATTTTCTCAGTTTTGTGCGTCAGCGATGGTTGAATACCAATAGTATCAGCCTAGACATGTATCTCTTTGAAAAACGTAATCGAGCCTGAAAAGCCGACCTTTCACCGGCAGATGCCACGCTTCCTTAATAAGCCAATGTTCAATTTGACAGGTATTCGCTAAAAAAGTTTCTCAAAACATCTGTAAAACTTTAATGGAATTTAAAACTGAATTTAGCTCAACCCCAACACAACATAGGAAAATGATGCCCCTCTTCCTATGATTGCTTAATTACTTAAACCCTATTTAATTAATGCTCTAATGAGCCTTCTTGTGCAGTACTTCTTCATCTTTCCACTTTTTGCAACGGATAAGCGGATATTACATATTCACCACACAGCATTGGTTAAGTTAAGTGTGCAGTCATTAAAAATATTTTGCCAAGCATACCAAAAGTTAAGGAGCAGGTAAAGTACACATTCAATCGTAGGACCATTAAAACGAAAAATGTTGTGAAAAACTATTTTTAAACTCAAAACTACAATTTAAAACGATGTGGAAAATATTAAGCTTTTTCCCAAAAAATTGTTTTTAAAAGATTCTCTTTTTGTTTAGGATAAATAAATTATTCCCTAAAAAAATTTGCATTCAGGTTTCTTTTAATTATTCCAAGATGGCACTATGGTATGGAGTAGAGGAACCTCTTTCCATAGGGTTTTTGTGATTTGTATGCAGTGCAAAGGTACATACATATGAACTAGCTAAACTTTATCACGAGTATGAGTGAAGTTAACAAGACTGATATCGTAGAGCTTGCAGCTAATATTTATAGGAAAATAAGTATAATATTTTAAAGGAAATTGATACTTCGACGAAAAAGGTACGTTAAATATACGCACATATCCATATGTACATTCATATGTATGTATGTACATACATACATATATAGGTAAGTCTATCCACATTATGATAATAAAACAATAAAAACATTTGCCTTTTTTGTTTGCATAGGTATAAGTATACATACAGACATACATATGTACATGCGCTTGAATAAATATTAAACGATAAAATCTCCTACTGAAAGTAATAGTATGTATGAAACCATGTTGTAATTTTGGTATTGGGTGTGGAAGTGGATGGCGTCAATCGATTGAAAATAATGTCAATCAAAGTTTTTCACTTTTATAAATGTTTACTCTTGGGTTCGGTATAAGGAACGATATTCGTATTGTTTTCTGTATATTGTGATTTAATTGAAACCTATTTATTTAATGGTAAAGCTATGAACATGTTTTCGGATTAATGATCGACCTTCGTTGCTTCATTATTTACATTTTTCATATGTAGCTTTTATGAAATGTATATAAGACGTATGTGAATGATTTAGGTGATGAAATTATGTATTTATCTACAATATAAATTTTGAAATCCACTTGTACTGAAGTGGTATCACAGGAGCTTGGACAGAAAGTTTGGTTGCACTAGCAGGCGCTCATCTGTACGAATGGGCAAAGCCGATGCGTTGGTGTGTGACAGAGAGCGAGAGAGTGCGTCTCCAAATGAAGAATGGATGTGGCTATAATAATATCCCATTCAGATTTAGGCCTCTGATAGATATGGGCTTTCTCTTTGTGTGGCGGAAGTGGGCGGGGCGAAATTATGAAATGAACTTGAAATACATTTGGTTTTTCTAGCTCTTATAGCCTCCGAGCAATGGGCGACTGACAAGACGGACGGGCAGACAGACATGGCTATATCGACTCGGCTATTGATGCTGATCAAGAATATATATTATATACTCTATGGGGTCGGAAACGATTCCTTCTTTATGATATACACATCCGCTTGTACCACAAAAACAATATACCCTTTTACTCTTCGAGTACGGGTATAATAAGAAATAACTATGAACCAGACAAATAGATACCAGAACACTAGATGGTAAACAAAATTCTTTGCAAAGCCGCTGGTGTCATTTTTCACAAAACTGTAAAACAAAACTATTATAAGGGCCTGAGGTGTCGGGACAAAAGTTGGCACCGTGAAGTTACGCACAATCAACTGGATGGACTTTATTTTCCTGCAAAGAAGCGGATGCCACTCATCTCATGAATATTGATTGAACGAACCTGCGTTGACCCTGGAGACTTTTGTTGCGCAAAGTTTTTTGCTGGCCTCGCTTTTTATTAGTAATTTGCAGCCAACATAATTGGCTACATATTCATTATTATCAAGTCAAAATCTACTTATTGACTCGGTCCATTTACAGGTTGCTAACTTATTTTATTTACACAATTTTCTATAGACTCGTATTTATGTATGTATTTACGTACTTAGGTAGAATTGTGCTGATTGTATACGCTGTTATTTATTAAGAATCAAAGGACTTTGTGCGAAATCTTGCTAACTAGAAAAGCTTGATTCATAAACTATATCTCAATTGTATTAACGAATCTCTCATTAATTCTCAGACTTAACGGACTTGGCAAATATTGAACACTCAGAAAATAAGAAATTAGAGCCAATTGGGACACTAAAGTCGGGTTTTCTGCCCAAGGAGATGAGATGCGACAATTATTTAGAACTTAATTTTTGTAACAGCTGCGAACAGCAGCAATCGGTTAAATACAAAATTTAACCTGAAAAATAGTTGGATTCTAAATATAAAATATTTATTCCCGAATCACTCTGATAAATCTACAGCAATAAAATGTCAGTTTTTTTTACGTACATATGTTCATATTTATGTGTACTTTTTTTTATATGTACATATATCTTTTTTTTAATATAATCTTTTGATACAGCTTTAATTCCGTCCTGTGACGTACTCGATTAACATTGCCGACGGAAGCAATCTTTGTTTTACAATATTTCATTTATAAAAAACATGTATACTGCTGTAGTGCACTATATCGAAAAAATGTTTGTATCAAAGATATATGTACATACTAACCAATCAAAGTATGTGTTACCATCAAATTTTTTGACGTAAATGCAGGTAAAAAGGTAGGTGGATACGAATGTACATATATTAATAATAGATGATTTAAAACGTTATTATATCATTTTAATTTTGTGATGGAGCTTCATGGTAACAAAATGAGTTTAGTTCTAAGGTTAAAATTATGTCAAATAAACTCAAAGTAAGATATGGTTATGGCGGAAACCTATTACATATTTGTGTATGCGCGTAGAGTGAAACTACATATGTACATATGTACATATGTTTTTTTTTTGGTTCTTTTGGTTATTAAAAGTTCTTTTTAGCATGTAGAATCTTGCGTTTAACCTAAATATTCATAATTCATAAGCAAACCCGTATCTTCCCACATAATCGTGATAACGAATTATATCAAGTATATTAATACTGAGTTTGATAATTCCAAGCAGCCTTAGAAACATACAAAATTTGTGATCATATTTATTTTTTTATTTACAGAATGTAGTACAGCCTAGGTTTAATCCTAAATTTCAATTGTTTATGGCCAGCGCAACAAGGCTTTCAGGTGGTTTTTGTGGTTCTACATGCTTATATATGCAGTAACAAAAGTAGACTTGCTTGTGACCAATCCGCGTAATTAAGTATTTTATTTCTCCTGTTCAAACCTTATTCTTTAACTTTTATATTATTTATCATTTGATTTAAAATTAATTAAATACACCTTAACCAGTCTTCAAAACATAGCTTTTACGGATTTTATAAAATTATTTCAAAGTTGTTTCAGTTGCATTTCCATTAACAGTTTGTGGATGGACAAACTTTTACTATAAAAAAGTACTGAGGAACCTTTGTGGCTATAGATGTACTACGCACGTGTTATTTTTTTTATAATTTTTGTTTTATTAAATTACACAACTCTTATAATATTTATGAATATTGCATTGTTCCTTCTCATGAATTTACGTATATTTTTATTTATTATACAATTTATGTAATTATTTCAGTATCTCGTAGTACTCGTTATGCAGATGACGTGCAAAACTTGAACTGGCAACTGAAATTTTGTTTCGAAGTTTTGAATATGGTGTGCCTTCTGAATTTTTATAAGAAGAGATATTTAATTAAGAAGCAACCAACTAATATTTGATTACATCCGAGGGGCCAAATCAATAATTTTACTCAGATGACACAGTATAACTTAACTCATACAAAAAACTATAGGAATTCGTATCTTTTAAATAAAGTATTAATTTAAACCGTTACTTACAAAAATTACACAAAGGTAGCTCTGCTGACAATAGCCAGTGCACCACGTAGCTTTGGTTAAGTTTGGTAGAATTACCGCGAACGTTTACACAGAACTCAACCGAACTGAATGAGCGCACATCCTTTAGGTGCCTTTGCTTTTATATCTACAAGACCGCGCGGTGGCGAAGCAACAAAACAGTATCCCATCATGCTCGGGAGTGGGTGTGTGTGAGGGTGTTCGGCTTGCCGAGTATAAGTGTGAGATAGCCCTGTGTGTGGAAAGCGCTTCGCATCACCCCCGTGTCGTCAGGTGACTTTTGCTGTATCAGTTTATGTATTGCGGTTGCTTTTGTTTCCGCCAGTCACTTAGGATGTACATAAAAAGCAACATGTTGCTTCTGCAAGTAAAAAAAATTTTGAAGATATGTTAAGAGCTTTGTCAAAAATCTTTTCATGAAAAATGTATAATTGTGTTTGAAAATATTCTCTACAGAGAATAATTCAATTGTAACGATAGGGTTTTTTAGTAGATAACTAGTCCTAGTTTTTTATGTAGATGTAATGCCGAAATACTTCACAAAAATAGCTGGTACAGGTGTTGGATTATCCATTAAATGGTATTCGTATCTAATCTGAGTATTAGTTTAGGACGAAATAAATTTCGGAACACGTAAATCTAATATGACACACTCAAGTACCAATTAGATAAAAAAAAAAAAAAAACCCAACCCATGCGTACTAATGCAATTGATAATATTTCCGCTTTGAAATATGCTTTAGCAGTAATATCACATATGGGTAAATAATTGAACGGAAAAATTGTCTCATCATACGTCGTGGGCGAACGTTCGTTGCGGCAATCCTGTTTGTTATGGACAAAGTTATCGTAATAATTAAGCAATCAAAAGCCACGCTCAGATTGAAATTTATAAATATATGTATATAGGCATGTGTATATAAACACATATGTATGTTTGTATCGCTGGGGTGTTCCTGCGAAAATAAGTGTCTTCTCGAGGTTTACCAGTCAAGTTGAAGTCGATTTTCTTTGTCATTTTCCAATACAGACAATGGTCCTATGTAGTTCTTCTATGTTTCCATGTCCAAATATTTACATACGAGTATTATTATACTTGTACTCGAAGAGTAAAGTGGTATATTGTATTTGTGGTAAAAGTGGATGTGTGTAACGCAGAAAAGGAAAAGTTTCCGACCTCATAAAGAATACAAATTATTGATCAGCATTAATAGCCGAGTCGATATAGCCATGTCTGTCTGTCCGTCTTGTTGCGCGTCTGTGCTCAAAGACTACTTATAGTCTCTGTGCTCAGAGACTCTTAAGCTAGAGCAACGAAATTGCTCATGCTCCAGACTAATGTGATATTTCACTGCTACATGATACTGTATGACGATCAGCTCAAAACTAAAAGAGGGCAGGCGGACCGAATAGCCCGTGCCCTAATGCAAGAGCTAATTTTCAGCTGCTGCTGAGACGAGTAAGAGCGATATATAGAGAGCTTTGATGCTTGATGCTGCAGCTGTAGTAGCGAAAGAAAAAAGTTGATAGAAAGAGGCGAAAGACTGGCTGCTGCCCTGCGTAAGCATAAGCAATTACAATATATACATACAGTGGGCCATCGAAATAGCAAACATAGGTAGATTTACGTTAGGTTGCTTCACTAACTATTATATAAATATTTTACCACGAAATATCGGGCTGGGAAACTCGACAGCGCCCCTACCTCTCTGTCACGCTCACACACTGCTTACATACTCTGCCTCGTGCAGTGTACCTGGAGAACGAAACGGCGTGTTGTTGTGAGAAGTGATGTAGATGTAGATGACAGATGTATCTAAATGTAAAAATACAAAAATAAATTTTAAAAACGAGAAAGAACGTACGGAGTCGCTGTGAACGCGTCTCTACTTTTATACCCGTACTCAGTCAGTACACATGTGATTTACATTTAACATTTTTTTGCTACATCTGTGATCTACATCTACATCACTTCTCACAACAACACACGTTCACTGCACGAGGCGGAATGTATGAGCAGTGTGTGAGCAAGAGGGAGAATCTGTAGCGGGGAAAATCGCGGCTTAAAATTCATTTTATCATTGTGGCTATAATAATGATCCGATCTGAACCAAATTCGGAAATCTGGTACATATGATCATTCTCTACGATACTGCATTTTTCGTTTTTTCTTATCTTCAAAATTGTGGACTTTTATCTTTTTGGGGGGCGGAAGGGGGGCGTGGCGAAATTTTGAAATAAACTTGCACTGAAGCGATATCACAAGAGTCTGGACAAAAAGTTGTTAATACTGAAGGTCATTAAAAAAGAGTGTGAAAAATAGAGTCCTAGATGGCTGCCCTGTGGAAATCCAGAAGTAACCTGAACAGGGTAAGAAAAAGAGTTTTTGAAGAGGACTCCTTGAGACCTAGAGCAAAAGGTAGCTGGAAATCCATTTCAAAAGATTGGGCGGAAACCCTAAAATGTCAAGTTTTTGTGCTAGAAGAGAATGGTTTACAAAGTCGAATGCTTTACTGAAATCGGTGTAAATAACATCCGTCTGCATGTTATCTTGGAAGCCTTAAATGATAAAAGAAGTAAACTCTAATAAATTTGTAGTTGTTGATCGTCGCCATATAAATCCGTGCTGAGCAGGAGATATATGTAAGTGATTTGCAGAGGTGTTTGCAAGTGCGGAGTTAAAATTTTCTCAAACATTTTAGGAAAAGCAGATAACTTCGATACACCTCTATAATTCATTGTGTCTGACTTACTACCTTTTTTATGGAGAGAAATAATAAACTATTCCTTCCAGATCGGGGGAAAACATTAAGAGTTAATGGATAGGGTGAATAGTTTAAGCAAGGGTCCACACAGAGCGTTGGCACAGTATCTGAGTACACAGCCAGGGACTCCGTCAGGACCTGATGAAAACACCGGCTTAACTAGTCGAAGATAATAAAGCAGTGAGCTTTCATTTAACACGGCGCTGAAAATGCCGTTCGATCTAGGTAAACTGGTACTCCAGATACTGTATGGATACGGCTGGCCAGAGTAGCTTTCATGGGAATAAGTTGCTTGGAAAATTTTGGCAAAAAGATCGGCAATGGCCTGATCATTGTTTGCCGACGAAATAAGAAATGATAGCGAGGATGAATGTGCGGACGTTTTACGCTTACTGTTTACGAAGCTGTAAAGCTTTTAGGGTCCTGAGAAAAGCGTATCCTGAACCGAAATAGGTAATTTGTATAGCATTGAGCGTTTAAAATGGTGAAGTTTGACCGAGCTATTACATAGCGATATAGAAAAGAAGGAGAGCCCACTTTTTGAAATTTTTTAACAAGTCTTGCTGTTATGTTTTTTTCTCCGTACTCGAAAAGTAAGAGGGTATATTGTATTTATGGTATAATTGAATGTGTGTAACATAGAGAAGGAATCATTTCCGATCCTATAAAGTGTATATATTCTTGATCAGCCTCAATAGCCGAGAAGATATAGCTATGTCTGTCCGTCCGTCTTGTTTGTCGCCCAGTGCTCGAAGGCTTTTAGAGCTAGAGCTATAATAAAAGGAAAATGCGGAGCGCAAAAAAAACACACCGGGTCACTGCAAAAGAGAACAAACGATGATGACGAAAAGGACAAAAGAAGAAAGTGTATCAACAACTTTCTGAAAATACGAAAAACGAAAAAGGCAGCATCGTAGAGTTGACCAAATCTATCAGATTTTGGTGTAAATCGGATTATTATTATAGCCAGAATTTCTTCTCTCGCTCACATACTATACCCCGCGCATAGTAGCTGGTGGACGTTTGGCGGAAAAGATGTACAACTATTCCATATTTTAGATGTAGATGACAGACGTTCCTCATAAGCTCATATACCGGCAGGCTCCTGGTTTCACTTTAGCAAAAAATTTCCGGTTTCCTTTGATAACTGCAAATTAGAAACTCCCGCATTCGTAAAACGCAAAACAAGGTGCGACAAGCTTTGACAGACAACCGATTTGGTTATCTATAAGTCGTTGTTAAACATAGAAGGTTCATTGTTATATGAGCTGGCACTAACGTGTGGGTATAAAAGCAAGACCTATGGCGCCTAAAACTACCGGAGTAAATAAATAATACATTTGTAAATGTCAGAGCACCTTGAAATTAAAAGTAGGCGTTTTGGTCGAAAATATAATTCGCAAAAGTAAGTGAAAACCGAAGCCTGCCTGCTAAAAATTATATACTGACTGAGTAAGTGAATAAAAGTAGAGTCGCAGTAACTGCAGCGACTTAAAACGTTCCCCTTCGTTTTATTTAGATGTTGTAGGAGTTGATTCCACAGGAATTCAAAACTGGTAACAGATCCTGGGACGGTCAAGTATCTGCCACGAATGCTGGCTAATGGTATTTGGGCGGAGAGAAGAAAACTATCAGTGTTATTACCCCAATCCTGCAATGTCCGCATGTGGATGCATAGCCGAGGGGGTGCTCGGTCGTTAGTATTCGAACTCTGGATACCTGCCGACCTTCAGTTTAAATCAGGCTTCCCGGGCACGTGGGCTATGTTTCGGGTGACTAACCGGGAGGGAACAACTATGCCAATAGATTTTCACATAAAAACATAGCAAAAGGAGCCTCAGTCGGTCCACCGTCTTCAAACGCCTGGAAAAACAAACCGCTGCAAAGGAAGGGGGCTCCGATAAGCCAATTGGGCCCATCCACGTCGGGGGGCACCGGGGTCAAACCGGTCATCGGAGTGGCGGCGGCTCTGCAAGCCAAGGAGGTAAGCCGTCCTACCAAGACAGGAGACGTACTGCCTTCATCTCGGCAAATGAGAATCCGGAGTGTATGGCATCGGCGAAGGATCTGAAGCAAAGGCTTTGGGTCAGCTCAATCATCCCGGACTTCCAGTCAGCCAGAGCCGGAAAAGGAGAAGCCAAGGCCGCGAACAAGCGCAGCGCTCAGCGGAAGACCACGCTACACAGCCAGGCCAAGCCCAGCAAGCAAAGCGGGCGATGACGCACCTGACCAACAGGTCGTTTGCGAAAGTGGCAAGGGGCAAACTGTAATTGGTGTCCTACATAGGGGCGCCAAGTATGGTAATGTCCCTTGCGACAAATGGCACCTGGTGGAGGCAGAGCTTCAGGACCGCTTTCTGGAGGAGCTTGCCGATAACGGTGGACCACCGCCTAAACGTGACGACGCCGGGTAGCAGCAGGGCACGGTGAAAGCCATCGCCAGCCAAGATGCACGCTCAGCGGCCTTATACATGAAGGCGGTGGCGGCGCTCAAGGAAGTTTATCCAGGAGGCAAAATGGAGGTAGAAAGCTGGGAAGACATTCCGAGACCGAGGGCCCGAGCGTGGGTGTCGGTTAAACCTGCAGAGCCGGAGAAGATTTTCAAGGTTCTGCAGGTCTGCAACTCCCACCTTCCTACAACCGATTTGAAGGTGGCCAACGTCGAAGAGATCTCAGGACGGTGGCGGCAGATCATCCTCGTCCCGAACGAGGAGTCTTTGGCGCTCCTAGGAGAGTCAACAGGAGTAGTGGACTATGGCTACCATAAGGTGACCATAGACTCCTACAAAAACGACTACAAGGGCTGTGTTCGGGCCAGTGGCTATTTAAGCGTCAATTTAATGTAACATTATGTATTTGTATAAGAGCATATAAAACCCTAAACTTTTGTTGTCTCCAGCGTTCGGCAGTGCTGCTGCGCTCTCGCTGTTAAAGGGCGCTCTGCACCTGCCGCTTCGGCTCTAGCTTTGATCGTTCTATGCTAATATCTCTCCTCATAGGTTGCATACCGAGCCCCCGTGTGTACTTTTATCTGGCCTGGCAAAAGAGCGAGCAATTGGCTTTCGCTAGCCGCCTGTATAATTGAACATTTTATAACGTTTCGAATCGAGTTGTTTTAACAACTTTCGAATTAAATAGGTGCCAAAAAAGCTTGGCCCCTCAAACATTGGTGACCCCGACGTGATTTAACTGCAATTTGAATCGTGTTTTGTTAAAACCTTTAAAAATCGAACAATATATTTGTTGCTGTGCAGTATAACTACAAACAATTACATTTTGTGCCAATAAAAACAGTTAAAGTGCAAGCTCGGTGAGATTGCGGTTGTCGAATATTTCGTTGCTTAATCGCCGAATCTCTATTGCCCTGCGCCGCTGCAGCCGCGGTTCTTGACTTTTCGTTCTTCCATTCTCGCTCCCGCTCTGTTCGACGTCGCTTAAGCGGTCTTACATTTTCCGTTGTTTCGTTTGCATTACACCGCTTAGCATGGACAACGAGCCAAATACAGTCGCGGGTGAAAATATTGCGATGGTTGAAAAAAGGCTGAGGCTATACAAACGTAAAGTTCAGTCCCTGCATGATCGCCTGCACCGTCTTGGCGAGTCATTCTCGGGAAATAAAATTGACAAACTAAGTGCGTCCGAAATAGATGTGCACCTCGATATGTTGGCGGAAATGCGTGAGGAGTTCAACAAGTCCCATAATGAGCTGGAATCGCTGGATGAAAACGAGATTGGAAGTGAGCTGCGTGAAACATTCGATGCCCTGTTCATTTCTTTGAAAGCTGAGCTGCTTTCTGCTCTCGAATTAGGACACCCACGCGTAGCCGCTCATTCCACTAGCCTGCCAAACAGCTGTGGAGGTCATACCATCATCATGGCTCACAAGCAGCTGCTTCCTGAGCTTAAGCTTCCTAGCTTTTCAGACGGCTATGTGGAATATGCGGATTTTATTGCGATGTTCGGTCATCGAAGGAGATCCAGACCTCAGTGAAATCGAGAAGTTCCAACATATTCGCTCATGTCGGATGCGGCCCGGATGCGGTCGATCTTTGGAGCTCTCCAGTGCCAATTATCGTGTGGCTCTGGATATACTTAGCAAACGCTTTAATAACAAACGACTTGTTTTCCAGGCACACATCAAGGAGATTCTTGGGCTCAAGAAGGTAGATTCGCCTTCTGCCAAAAGGCTTCGGGAGTTCTCAGACGCAGTCAACTTGCACACGCGGGCCCTGCAGACATTGGGAAGTGCTGAGGAGATATCTGGATGCATGATAATTCACATGCTGCTACAAAAGCTAGATGCCAAGCCAAATAGGAGGAGACTGCGTCATCAGACAGGATACCCACAGCTGGGGAGTGCAATACGCTGTAGCGACACACGCTGGTAGCGCTCCGGTGGGAAAAAGCCAGTATACACATCCAAAGAAAACTTTTGTTGCCTCTAACTCTTCCGCCAACCCATCTGGATGCCCTTTCTGCCATTCAGTGGGCCACGGAATATGCTCATGCAGCATTTTCAAAAATTTATCTCCCTTTCTTCGTCATAAGGAAGTGAAGAAGCTTTCACTTTGTTTTAATTGCTTAAAGTCGGGTCATCGGACTCGTGCATGTACCGGTGGCCAGTGTGGAGTTTGCGGAAAAAGGCATCATACCTTATTGCACTTCGACTCATCCATAGCGCAAAGCTCCCCAGCTGTTTCTCCTCCAGAAGGTGCAGTACAACCAGCACCTATTTCGCCGGTACAGGATTCTGCTGGCAGTATGCCGTCTCATGCGTCTACCTCTCTTGCTGCCCAAGGTCTCCAATCCGATGTTGTGCTGCTAGCTACGGCTGTCGTTCTGGTGAAGAATCGATCGGGCGTTTTGGTTCCTTGTCGCGCCATTCTGGATTCAGGATCCCAGCTTCATCTCGTAACATCTAAGTTCGCCCAGCAGCTTCAGCTTAGGAGAACTCAATCGTCTGCCCTTGTCTCTTGTCTTGGCGATACTAGCGTGTCCAGTGAGGGATCCACCGTGAGCATTTGCATGCAGTCTCGCACTTCGGACTATTCGACCACGCTCACTGCTCTCATTGCCCCCACAATCACAGATAGCCAACTGAGTCTGGCAGTTAATGTAGCCGATTGGAACATTCCCTCCAATATTCAGCTTGCCGATCCTGCGTTCTTTAATCCTCAGCGAGTAGATCTCCTCATTGGCGCGAGCATATTTTATGACCTTCTCAAGTTCATAGACGGATTGCCGCTTCTGCAGAAGACCCGGCTTGGGTGGATCGTATCTGGTGGTGGACAGAGGGTATCAAGTTCATCGTTTTGGGAATTCAAATTTCTTCGGATTCGGAGGCTAGAATGAATGCAAGGTTGGATCAAACTCTTCGTATGTTTTGGGAAGTCGAGGATTTTGTGGAGGCTGCTTTAAGTATAAAGGAAGAAGTAGATTGTGAGGCGCATTGCGTAAGCCACCTTTCACGTTTGCCATCGGGGGAGTACTCCGTTAGGTTGCCTTTAAAGCATGATGCTGATCGCTTAGGAGAATTTTATACTCAGGCGTACCGACGATTCCTCAGTTTGGAACGAAAACTGGATCATAATCCCACGGTAAAGGAGCGTTACTCAGCTTTTTATGAAGGAGTACATTGACTTGCAGCATATGTCCGAAGTCCATCTTGACTCACGTAACCGCTGCAAGTATTTTTCTGCCTCATCACTGCGTTTTAAAGGAGGACAGTACCACGACAAAACTCCGTGTCGTTTTCGATGGTTCTGCAGCTACATCCACTGGATGCTCCTTAAATGATGTGATGATGACAGTTCCTGTTATTCAGCCTGCATTGTTTACCATTCTGATCCGGTTCCGCACATATCCCGTCGCTCTCACTGGTGACATTTGTAAAATGTACCGCTGCGTAGGGGATCTCCACCTGACAATTATCTCCAGTGTATCCTATGGCGAGATTCCATCCAGTCCGATGTTCAGGTCTACACATTAGACACCGTCACATATGGTACGAGGTCTGCATCGTTTTTAGCTGTCCGCTCAATGCACCAGCTGGCCATCGACGAAGGTGAGCCCTACCCTCTTAGCTCAGCTGCTCTGAAACAGGAGTTTTATGTCGATGATCTCATCTCTGGCGGCATCTCGGTCGCAGAGGTCAAGGAAAAGATGCGCCAAACTTCAAACTTTCGTGCGGTAAAAGCTTAAAAATGATGCTCGAGTAGCCAGGAGGTGCTTGATGGAATTTTTGCGGTTTCATGATGGAAGCGACATCACAAAAACTCTTGATTTAGCGTTGGGACCCTGCGTCAGATCAGCTGCTGTTTGCCCTGTCTGCGCTGCACACGAATTCAAGGCCCTCCAAGCGCTCGGTTTTATCAACGATTGCCCGGTTCTACGACCCTTTTGGATTGATTAATCCTGTTATTGTCAGGTGCAAGATTTTCCTTCAGCAGCTTTGAGAGAAAAACTTGGACTTGAGAGACCGGCAGCGGCATTCAATGATGGACCTGATAAACCTTGGCAAGCATCTCTCGCTCGCCTTGTCATTCCTTCCAATGGGCAAGGGGAGTCGTCGAGCAATGTTTTGTGCTCAAAGTCACGAGTTGCGCCACTAAAATCATTATCAAATCCAAAGCTTGAATTGAGTGGAGCCCATTTGCTTGCGAAGGTTATGCACAACCTAAGGGAGACGGGAATCTTCCCAGGCCAGTTTCATTGCTGGTCGGATTCGTCGACGGCGCTATCTTGGATACGGGATGAACCAGCCAAATTTCAGGTTTTCGTGGCAAATCGAGTGGCAACAATTCAGGAGTTGACGCAAGGCATGGCATGGCGCTTTGTTCCCACATCGTTTAATCCCGCTGATATCCTCTCGAGAGGTTCGCTTCCCAGCCACCTCATTCAGTCAGAGCTGTGGTTTCACGGCCCGTCGTTTTTGTTGGGCTCTAAGGATGAGTGGCCTGCTTCTCCCGTTTCTGAAACTCCGACCATTGAGCTTCGCAAGCGTGTATTGCTGATCTTTTCTCCACATGCTGATCTTACTCCTGGATGAAAATTTGCAAATTCGTTCTTTGGCATGCAGCGCACATTTGCCTACATGCATAAATTCATTCATCGTCTTAGGCATCCTGGGCTCACGGTTTCTGACATTCAGCAGGGAACGCATCTTCTAGTTCGGCATGTTCAGCTGGGAAGTTTGTGGTCGGACATAAAGGAGATTAGGCGCAATGGGCAAGTCAGGAAGTCTAGCTCCATCAGTGCGCCCTCTCCGTTCATCGATCCGGCTGGATTTGCTTCGGTTGGAGATCGGCTCGGCAACTCGTCGCTCCCATTTAACGCTCAGCACCCGCTTATTCTGCCCAAGGAACATCCCGTGACGGCTGCAGGGATAAACTATTATCATCAACGGGCCTCCATGCCGGACCTCGCGCCTTGTTTGCCAAAATTCGATTAGAATATTGGCCTATTGGAGGAATCAAGGCCGTTTCCAAGGTGGTTAGCAAGTGTGTGAGATGCTTCAGGACGAGGCCACGCATCGGTGAGCACATTATGGGAGACTTGCCAAAGGAGCGTCTGGAAGAATCCCGGGCCTTCGAAGTAACTGAAGTGGACTATTGTGGACCGTTTTTCTACCGGTCAGAAATCCTGCACTAGGCCTCCAATCAAATGTTACATAGGCGTGTTTATATGTTTCACCTCTAAGGCCATTAACACTTGTTAGGGATCTGACCACCACATCGTTCCTAGGCGCATTAAAACGGTTCACGTTAGGAAGGGTCAAATTTGGTCGGACAATGCGAAAAATTTCGTTGGCGCCGAACGATGGAGCGTTCCTGAGCGACTCGGCGCAGGTCCATGAAACCGGTGACGAAATCGACTGGCATTTCATCCCGCCGCGTCTTTGTCGGTTTGTGGGAAGCGGTTCACGTCCACTCTAGGAAGGCCAAGTCAAATTTGGTCGGACAATGCGAAAAATTTCGTTGGCGCCAAGAACCTTCTGGAGCTAAAGAGGCTCTTCCTGAGCGACTCGCACATGAAAGAGGTCCATGAAACCTGTTTGGCTGACGAAATCGACTGGCATTTCATCCCGCCGCGCTCTCCGCACTTTGTCGGATTGTGGGAAGTGGTCGTGAAGACCGCCAAGCATCACTTGTACCGCTCAATTGGGCCATCCGTCCTTGGCTTCGACGAGCAGCGTACCTTGATCTGCCAGATCACGGCAATTGTTAATTCTCGCCCTTTGCTCTCGCTTTCAGAAAATTCTGACGACTTGGATGTGTTGACGCCTGCTCATCTGCTTTGGGGGGGACCGCACGAAGCAATTCTCGAGCCTGACCTAACGAAGCTCAACTACAATCGTCTGAATGGTTGGCAGTGGGCAGACATTCTGGCGGCGTTGGCGCGAAGAGTATCTGACTCTTTTGCAGGAGCGCTCGAAGTGGCGTACGGCTGCACAAAAGGACGTGAACGTTGGCCACTGGCTGGTTTCGACGTCGTCAAAGGCAAGGATGGCGTATGCCACTGGCTGATTTTTTGACGTCCTCAGGAACCATCAAGATGACCGGAGTTGACTGTGCTTGCTGCCCCTCGAGAAGTCAGTTGAAAGGCGAGCTTCCAACGGGGGGAGTATGTTCGGGCCAGCGGCTATTTAAGCGTCAATTTAATGTAACATTATGTTTTGTATGAGAGCATATAAAACCCTAAACTTATGTTGTCTCCAGCGTTCGGCAGTGCTGCTGCGCTCTCTCTGTTAAAGGGCGCTCTGCACCTGCCGCTTCGGCTCTAGCTTTGATCGTTCTATGCTAATCTCTCTCCGCATAGGTTGCATACCGAGCCCCCGTGTGTACTTTTATCTGGCCTGGCAAAAGAGCGAGCAATTGGCTTTCGCTAGCCGCCTGAATAATTAAACATTTTATAACGTTTCGAATCGAGTTGTTTTAATTGATTTTGGAAATAAATAGGTGCCAAAAAGCTTGGCCCCTCAAACAGGCTGGCAAGCAGGGGTCCAGCCAGATTATTTTTGCTCCCAAATTTCAGCAATGAAGATCACACGGAGGTGAGCCTCGAAGGCCTGGTGCGCTCACTCCGGATCTGCTCGACATGTATGGGTCCCGACCAGCCCGACCCTCCTCCATAGGCGCTCATCGCAGACTGCGAGTCCAAGAAAATCAGCATAATTGTGGGATGCGATGCCAACTGTCACCACAGTCAGTGAGGAAGCACTGACAAAAACGAACGGGGTGAGTTCCTTTTCATCTACTTACTGACCCCATCCAGGGAATATATCTTATGGGAGACCACGAACAGGTTGGTAAAAGTTTTTACACAGAGCCTGTCCACCCGGCAAATTCAGGGGTCAGAAGAAACCCGCATGGTGGACTCCGATGCTGAGAGAGCTCGGATTTCCTCACGGAGACTCTTTAACAAAGCGAAAGCTCTCAACGTTCAGCAGAACTGGACCGAGTACCAGGTCAGTCAACATTCAACAAAGAACTCAGGAAAGCCAAACGCGCCTCATGGCGTGAGTTCGACAGCAACTCGAAGCTTAGCGCTTACGCAAAATACTCTGGAATGAAATTCCAACTTTCGGGTATCTGAGGAAAGCCGAACAAATTTGGACGACTTCCAGTTCCGAGTTGCTTAACCTTCTTCTCAGCACACATTTCCCAGGCTGCGCTGTAAGAAGACCTACTTACACAGCGATTCCTTCCATTGCCTCAGATTCCATTCTGAACCTGTTAAGTCAGGAGAATATATCCTGGGCAATCAAAAGCTTCAATCCCTACAAGTCCACGGGATCAGACGGCATCATCCCAGCACAGCTGATCCAAGTCAGACAAATAGCCATTAATTGGCGCAAACGGATTTACGAGCGGGTTTCTACCACGGACAAATCCCGGAGACATGGCTTCAGGCTAAAGTTGTCTTTATAACCAAGGCAGGCAAGCCCTCGCACACTGCCCCCAAAGACCCCATAAGTCTATCGTTCTTCCTCTTGAAGGCGATAGAACGGCTCTTAGGTATGCATCTCAGGGCGACTATATATCCGAATCAGATCTCTGACTCTCAGCATGCCTGAGCTGGGGATTGATTTCCGGACGGTGTGTCTCATCGGTCAGATGCTGCAATGTAGGACCGTTCAGGCCTCACTGGGGACGTCAACGTCCACCAGGTGTGTCAGCAGAGGCACGCCGCAGGGCGGAGTCCTTTCGCCTCTCCTATGGAACGTAGCAGTAAATGAACTGCTGCGGGGATGTGGCGTACGCGGTGATGATGTCGCTGATATAGCATTCTCTGGGATGTTTCCAGAGACGTATGCAAGTGTATGACAAGCACCCTCAAAATGCTGTCATAAAGGGACAGACAAATGTGGGCTAGGTGCTAACTCATTTAAGACGGAACTTGTACTATTCACCAGAAAGTACAAGGTTCCGACACTTATCCCCCAAAAACTATGTGGAGAGCCGATCGGTTTCAGCAAACACGCCAAGTATCTAGGTCTTATCCTCTCGACAGGAAATTCTCGACTGGAAATTGCAGGCATATGGGGCAGGACGATGGGTACGACCAATCCTGATGTTCGGAGGTCTGGTGGCCAGCCCTTTAGCCCACTAAACCTGCAAGGAAAACTATACCGTTGGGGAAAAAAGGTTGGGGCATGACCTCGGTGTACTTGGGATAGACTTCTTCATAGTGATATCTCTCGACGCCCCCAAGTATACACTGGAGGACTGGGAGAGAGGCGAACCTGGACCTGCAAACGCGATCCACTTATACACTGAAGGCTCAAAGTTAGAAGGCCGCGGTGGGGCGTCTTCTCAGACATCCAAGCGGCCCTCAAGGCACTTGGCTCAATATCGTCGAACTCAGCGATCGTCAACGGCTGCCGTAGGTATCAAAATCATACTGCAGAGCAGCTAGATCTCTTCCTATTATGGGTCCTCTGACATAGGGACATTGATGGAAACGAAGCCGCCGAAGAGCTAGCTAGGCAAAGCACTACCATACCTCTCCTTCCGGAGAGGAGGCAAGTAGCGATGCCGTTGGCTACGTGTAGGTTAAGAACGCACGAGAACTTCGAGCTGATAAGCGATGCAGCTGGCCATCACATGCAAAAGCTCAAGAGCGATCTGGCCAAGTCGTTCGAAAAAACGCTCCGATGAGCTATACAAACTCAGCAGAGCACATTGTTCCGGCATTACCCTAGCCATCACGGGGCACTGGCAGATCGGAACACACGCGGAAAGGGTGCCTCACAACTTCTGTAGAAGTTGCAGGGACGAGGAAGAGGAGAAGTTGGTCCACCACTTCTGTCTCTGCCCGGCCCTGGGGAACCGTAGACTACGGTTCCTTGCGGGCCCCCCTTCGTTACGGACATTTCGGACCTCTCGAAACCAAACCAGGGATCTTGTCCAAATAAATCCACGCCACCGGATGGGACTGCCCTTAGCTTCGCATTAAGTTGCTCACCACAGTTCAGGCCATGAGAAAGGGGTTCGCGCCCCTTAACCTAATCCAATCTTACCAGCGATGCATTCCTCAGCTGCTGGGAATGCGAAAATTTGAAACATATAATATGTGTGGTGGTGGCGGGAATTTTGGTCAGTATTTGTGTCTGTCTTAGTCTTGTTTGGCTTGCCGTGAGATTGAAGCGGATTTGTGCACTTTTATGAGGCAGACTCGAACTGGATTTCTTGAAATCCGGAAACAATTCGAAGCAATTCAAAGGGTCCGTCACTTTGTCTTCAGTTCCTGTTTCTCGCACTGTCGACAGTACCTCTGTGAGTGCTTCCAGTGTGGATGTGCTTTCTGGTGGTGGCCTCACTGTTCCTGTTCCGTCTGATGAAGCTCACGCTTCTGCTCCCCCGCGATCTCTTCTGCGAGTAACGGGAGGCCGTCAGATGGAAGATGCCCCTACAAGACCGAGGGCTCGAGCGTGGGTCTCGGTGAAACTTGCAGAGTCGGAGAAGCTACTAAGGGATCCGCATTTCTCGGTCCACGAGTCCAATTAGATCCTCCAAAGAAATTTTATTCCTGTGTACCTTCCACTGTGTAGATCGAATTATTCCTTGGCTGAACCGTTTCGGATCTTATGCTAGGATTATAATTCGTCTACCATATAATATCCATCACGAATTTTCTTCCTCTACGTAAATCACTAATACTAACATACCTTTCCGGTAATTAGTTATATTCTTTTTGTAACTTTGCACCACGCGTTGTGAAAAGCAATAATTTTCCGCGAATATTACCAGAACACCTATCTTTCCTGCATGTTTGCGATCGGTTTCGGTACACGCGCGTCATGAAGCAGCGCCCCTCGGTCGGTTGGCGGGAGGAGGGCTGGTGCAGTCGCTTCGAACGCGACTCTACTTTTATACCCGTACTCAGTGATTTATGTGGAATTTTAAAATGTTTTATCAGTTTTTACATTTTACATTTTTTGCTACATCTGTCATCGACATCTACATTTACATCATCTACATCAGTTCTGTACAACAACACACGTACACTGCACGAGGCAGCATGTTTGAGCGTGAGTGTGTGTGTGACCCGTAGCGAACAATCAACCCCAATAAATGACTTACGCAGCAATCGGGCGAGGGAAACACTGAACGGCGCGGGGTATTACGACTGCTGAAAATTCATTTGATTCTTTGTGGCTACAATAATGATCCGATCTGAGCCAAATTTGAATCTGGTAGATATGATCATTTCCTATGATACTCAATTTTGGTTTTTTCTATCTTCAAAATTGTGGATTTTTCGTCTTTTGTGGGGGCGGACAGGGGGCGGGTCCAAATTTTGAAATACACTTGTTCAGGTTTGGTATCACAGGAATCTTGGAAAAAGTTTGGTTGCTCTAGCTCTTATAGTCTCTGAGATCCAGGCGACACAAAAGCCAAAAACCAAAACGACTCGATTTTGTGTGAGTGCGAAAGGGATGGAGCAGAAGTTTTTGCGTATGTTTTTGTCTATTGTGGCTATATTAATGATCTTTTGTGATCCGATTCAGATTTGGGCCCCTGATAGATATGGTTTTCTCTATGATTCTGCATTTTTCGTTTTCTGCTATCTTCAAAATTGTGGACGCCACAGATGTGCGATCATTTGTGGGGGATTCATGGGCGGGGCAAATTTTCGAAACACTTTTCTAGGAGTGAGATATAACATCAGTTTGGAAAATTTTGGTTGCTCTATCTCTTTTAGCCTTCAGCAATGGGCGACATACAAGACGGACGGACGGTGAACGGACAAACGGACGGACAGACAGGGCTATATCGACTCGGCTATTGATGCTGATCAAGAATAAATATACTTTATAGGGTCGGAAAACTCCTTCTCTATTTGAACACATCCACTTTTTACCACAAATCCAATATACCCTTTTACTCTTAGAGTACGGGTTTAAAAACTTCGCTCCCTCTCTTTTTTTATATATACAAAATCGAATCGATTTATTTTGTATTAAGTGTCGCCTGGATCCAGAGACTGCAGTGCAGAGCAACCAAACTTTTTGCAAAGACTTTTGTGATACCAAACCTCGTCGGCGTATTTCAAAATTGGGGCCCCGCCCCTTTTATCGCCCTGACAAAATTGCCATATGGGTTGGAATATCTGAAAGATCGAGTACAAATGGGGTTCAGAACACGGATCATTGGGGAACGCCAGTTTTGATCAAATGAATTTTCACTTGCGAGCCCCCCGTCAGTCACACGGAAAGTAAAGTCATTTATAACCTGGAACTGCTGGGGGTTAAAAGGCTCTTGGCTTTGTAAAAAGAAGTCCTCGGTGTCACACCCTGTCGATAGCTTGCTGTATGTCCAGGAATACAACGACCGCATACTCTTTCTTCTCCATGGCCTCTAACGTAAAGTTGACAACTCTATGCAGCTGTTCTGGAGTGCCCTGCTACTTACGAAATCCAAATTGAAATTAAGGGATCGCAAAGGTAACAACCGTGTCATCTAAGATACTAACGAGATAAAATGCTAAAAATTAAAACTGTTTTGGACTCATCCCACAGAAAAATATACCTTCACTTTCCCAATAGTCAATTTGAGTAATCCCTGGCAAACTTCAACTTTGGGTACTATATGATTTTTGGAATTTTAAAATGTTTTTCTTAGGCTTCTTGTTTAATCTACAATTTTAAACCAGTTTTCTAATGGTTTTAATACTAGTTTCAAAACTAAACTTTTTGGGACTAAAGCAATGGTTGCCGTAAAGGTTATAAAACAATGTCGTGTTTGTTAGACCGCTTATAACTCGAGAATGGCTGCACCAATTTTCATGATTTTGCTAAATTAATCTCTATCCAGGATAACATTTTAGCTTGGAAAAACTATAGAAAACGATAAATCGGGATTTTAGAACGGCTGAAATGATTTTAATGATTATACCCGTACTCAAAGAGTAATAGGGTATATTGTATTTTGAAAAAAGTGGATGTGTGTAACACACAGAAGGCAAACGTTTCCGACCCCATAAAGTATATATATTCTTGATCAGCATCAATAGCCGAGTCGATATAGCCATTTTCTGTCCGTCCGTCTGTCCGTCCGTCTTGTTTTTCACTCATTTGCACGAAGGCTATTAGAGCTAGACCAATAAAATTTGGGCGCCAGACTGATGTGATATCTCATCCTAGAAAAGTGTTTCAAAATTTTGTTATATTCCTCTTGTGGACCCACAAATGGGCGCACATCTGTGGCGTCCACAATTGGGCGGGGCAGAAAACGAAAATGCAGAATCATAGAGACAGCCTATATCTATCAAGGGAAAAAAATCTGAATCGGATCGGATCATTAATATAGCCGAGCAATGGAGGAAAATATACGAAAAACCTTCGCTCCTCTCTATTTCGACTCGGCAAAAATCGAGTCGATTTGGTTTTGCGTATTTTATGGTCGCCTGGATCTCAGAGACTATGTTAGCTACATCAACCAAACTTTTGGCCAAGACTCCTGTGATACCAAACCTGAACAAGTGTATTAAAAAATTTCGCCCCGCCCCCTTCCCCCCCAGTCAATTTGACGAAAATCCACAATTTTCAAGATTGAAAAAAATAAAAATGCATTTATTGTGATTTTTGACCATATCTACCAGATTTATGAATTTGGTTCTTAATCGGATCATTATTATAGCCACAATGATTAAATGAATTTTCAGCAGCAATCCCCCACCTCCTTTTGCGGCGTAAGTCAAATATTTTGATTGTTGCTAAAGCAATGGTCACACGCACACTCATAAAAACATGCTGCCTCGTTTGTTATACGTGTGTTGTTTAGAACTGATGTAGATGATGTAAATGTAGATGTCGATGACAGATTTAGCAAAAATGTAAAATGTAAAAATGATAAAACATTTTAAAATTCCACAAACTATATGTGTACTGACTAAGTACGGGTATAAAAGTAGAGTCGCGTTCGAAGCGACTCCGTACGTTCTTTCTCGTTTTTGATATTAGTTTGTCTCTGTCCCGAATAGTAAAATAACTATTAACG
This sequence comes from Drosophila bifasciata, assembly GCA_009664405.1. Classification (NCBI taxonomy): domain Eukaryota; kingdom Metazoa; phylum Arthropoda; class Insecta; order Diptera; family Drosophilidae; genus Drosophila; species Drosophila bifasciata. The sequence continues at coordinate 18,234,095 of CM019043.1, forward strand.
AAAGAAAACTATTAAAGAGAAAGAATCAGGTAGATATGGTCATTCGCTACGATACTGGTTTTCGTTTTATTTTATCTTTAAAATCTGGGCGCTCATTTGTACGAATGTGCAAAGTCGACGAGTTGGTGTGTGAGAGCAAGCGAGAAAAAACGTGTTTCGCGAAATGGTTTTCTCTATGGTGGCTATACTAATGATTTGATCTGTTTCAGATTTGGGCTTCTGATAGATTAGAGGACTAGAGGATGGCCAAGGAGAAGGAGATCACGCAACAGAGGCGCCAGATCACCCTCGTCCAGATTGATAAGTCGTTGGATCTCCTGGAGAAGTAAGCCGGACAAGTAGGGACTACGGTTATAGGAAGGTGACCATAGCACCTACAAGACCGACTCTAAGGGCAGGCATCATAGGTCCAGCTAGATCTTTAGCTGCCTGAGGTCCTGGAATCGGGAATCCAACTCGAAGCTTCGGTGATAGCGGACGATATACTGGTCCGCTAAGCGTTGTTTGTTGCCTCGCAGACAATAAGAGAAACGCACAGGTTGATTTCGTTAATTAGTAGCGGGATCTTTATTGGTATCTTAAACCTACGTGCTATGGATACCTGCTGGCCTTCCGCTGCCATCGATTGGTTACTTTGCCTGGCTTAGCACCCGCGTGCTACGGCTGGGGGTTCTGACTAAGCAACCGCCTCGTCCGCCACTCGCAGCTCCGCACACTCTGGGCTCACCCTTCGCTGTTACTCACCCTAAGCGGTGAGTTGTATCTGGAGCGCCACTAGTCTCCTTATTTTAGCCCTTTGCTGAAATATTGCTCAGTTGTCCTCTTCACGTCGCACGTTCACTCACTCGTGGAATTCTCGCTTTCACTCGCTTTGATTCGCGCACTTGCCCGTCTACTAATCCTCGATTTACTGTACCGTGCCGCTGTCGCTGAGCTCCATTTATAGCCCCAGGCGGCGTAGGCGTCCGTCGGTAGTTTTTCATCGGCGCCTCCGCGAGTTTCCACCTCGCTCTTAACGGGATCAAGTCGGTGGCCTGATCTCATGTTCATATTTGGCCATGCGCTGGACCTCTGCCGACCCGATCCCGCTGTCGCCCGAGCGGCGAGAGCGCCGCTCCTTGCGCGCTCCTCCATTCCCCGCCTCTCTAACGGAACTCGGCGCCAGGCGTGTACTGCTCCTCCAAATACCTCTCCACTAAAACATGAGACGCCATTTTTTTTTCTTTGAGACTAGCTTTAACTTAACTTGCTTGACTTTGTCGGTGGTTGCGACTGATCGCCGGTTCCAGCCTCTGCCGCCGCCATACCCATGCTGCCTTTCTCACCGTTCCCTCGTATGGTACTTGCGTTCTTTTCCTCCGGTGTCGGCTCTCGCTGGATCCCGTTGTTGTTTGGGCCTCCAGCTCTTCGCCGCGTTAAACCTCCAAAGGCTGGCGGGGTTCTTTCCCCTTCTAGTTTTCCCTTCCAGCCTCGGCCCTCTGCGTCCACCATCCTTCCCCCCCTCTTTTCAACCTGCCCTCGGCCCAGGTAAGTGGTACGGTTTTGTTGATTATTTTCAGCCTCTAATTTTCCCACTGCCTTTCAGATCGTCCTCCGTCCTCTCCCGCGGTGCCTCTCGCCATATGTGCCTGCGACTAACAGGTCCTCCAACCTTTCGCCCGGCTGCACCATAGCGACCGGCCCCGGCTTGTCCCCTCCTTCACGCCTTCGGTTCGGCTTCTGGCGTGACCTCTGCCCCGCGCAGCTACCTCGGACCCGAGGATCGCCCGTCAGTAGCACGCGGGTAGTACCGTCAGCCCGGCCGAACCCGACGGTCGTAGGTGACTCCGGGTCCTTGGATCCCAGGACCAGGACAACGCTACCCTGCAGTACTCCGTTCCGCGCACCCCCCCCTGACCAAGATCGGATTTCGATAGCAGGGGTTGGCAGTCGACGACTCCGTGTTCAAGTACGCATCAATCTCTCTCTGCTCAAATTATCCTTTTATATCTTATATAATTCTCCTCTCTTCCTCAGATGATGACTTTCGACGGATCACGCCGCTTCTACACTTTATTATTATTAAGTTTTTTATTAAGCTCCATTCTTTTCCTTTCTTTATCGCAATAAATTGTACATTGCTAAATTTGATACTTTGCACTATGAGTTTGCCCGCTGGCTTTGGCCCTCGATGGCGTCCTGCGTGACCCCAATTCGTAGCCGGTGACCACGCCTGCTATACTTGTCCGAGCTTTACAACTCGCACTTGTAATCCATCTGTGCATCTTTGTTGTCTTTGTTCGGCATGGGTGTGAAAGTCCGCTCCTTTTCCCCAATAACCATAATTTAGCCACTTCCTCCGTTTGTGGCTTCAGATCACCGATGTGTACCGTCCGTATATGCTTATCGCTGTCTCTCCTCAGCTTGCATATCGCAGGTGACACGAAATCGATGGTCTGGTATGGCCCCGCATACCTTGGTGCCAACTTTGCCGCGAATCCTTCTGCCGAGTTAGATAGGTGGTGTTGCTTGGCCCAAACCACCTCGCCAATCTTCGGCGTCCAGGGTCTCCTTCGCAAGTTATAATAGCTTGCTTGATCCTGGGCCGCCCTTTCTAAATTCCGCCTTACCAGCTGAAAGAGCTCTCTCAGTTTCTTTGCGTTTTCGTCAGGGGTGGTTGGCTCCTGGCCAGTACCGAGCGTCTCCTCGTCGTAAAAGGCCTTCGGTAGTCTGGGCTCTCTTCTTGGATTATAAACGCCGGTGCGTATCCCGTTGACTCCGTGACACCCGAGTTTAAGGCCAACATCAACCCAGGCCAATTCTCGTCCCAGCATCTCCGGTCCCCTTCGATGCACTGCGCAATCATTGTTTTCACCGTCCTATTCGTGCGTTCCGTCGGGTTTTCCTGCGGCGTGTATGGGGCCGGGAATTGATGCCGCACTCCCATTTGCTCGAGGAACTTCTTAAGTGCCCGGCTCGTGAATTGCACCCCATTGTCGGTGATCGCGGGCACTCCGAACCGGGCCAAAATGCGTTCTCTAAACGCCTTTATTAGTGCCTCCGCGGTGGCCTTTCTAAGTGGCACCAACTCGGTCCATTTTGAGAAGCGGTCCACCAACTCTAACAGCATGGCGTTGCCATGCTTTGACCTGGGCAGTGGTCCGACGAAATCCGCGTATACCGTTGCCCATGGTTCTTTCGGTACTTGGGTGAGCATCTTTCCGGCCGCCTGTCGCTACATATGCCGTCACATCCCGGTGCATTCCTGGCCAATAGTATCGGGCGGCTATCCTTGTCATTGTCTTCCGGGCGCCTGCGTGGCCCGCCTCCGGAGAGTCATGATTCTCTTTCATGACCCGATCGCGAAGGTCTTTAGGCACGTACAGCTTCCATGCCACTACCTCTTCGTCGCCAGCTCTGTGCGGTATATTCCGGTACACTCCGCCTACTTTCTCCACGTAATCCGGGAACTTTTGCCGGTTCCCTCTTTATTATACCCGTACTCGAAGAGTAAAAGGGTATATTGTATTTGTGGTAAAGTGGATGTGTGTAACATAGAAGGAATCATTTCCGACCCCATAAAGTATTTATATTCCATAGTATATATAGCCATGCCGGTCCGTCCGTTTGTAAAAATGCAGAATCATAGAGAAAGACCATATCTATTAGAGGACCAAATCTGAATTGGATCGGATCATTAATATAACCACAATAGAAAACCATTTCGAGAAACATCATTCCCTCTCTTTCGCACTTACACAAAAACGAGTTGATTTGGTTTTTCTGACAAATTAACGCCTGCAGCTCAGGGATTATAAGAGCTAGAGCAGCCAAACTTTCTGTCCACAATGCTGTGATACCAAATCAAGACAAGTGTATTTCAAAATTTCGCCACGTCCCCTTCCGCCCCACCAAAAGATGAAAGTCCACATTTTTGAAGATAGGAAAAAACGAAAAGTGTAGTTTCGTAGAGAATGAAAATATCTACCAGATTCCCGAATTTGTTTCAGATCAGATCATTATTATAGCCACAATGATCAAATGAATTTTCAGCACCGTTTCCCCGCGACCCCTTGCAACGTAAGTCATTTCTGGCGATGATAGTCGCTACAGATTCTCTCTCTCGCTCACACACTGCCCACACATTCTGCCTTGTGCAGTGTACGTGTGTTGTTGTGAGAAGTTATGTAGATGTAGATGACAGATGTAGCAAAAACGAGAAAGAACGTACGGAGTCGCTTCGAACGCGACTCTACTTTTATACCCGTATTCAGTGATTTATGTGGAATTTTAAAATGTTTTATCAGTTTTACATTTTACATTTTTGCTACATCTGTCATCGACATCTACATTTACATCATCTACATCAGTTCTCACAACAACACACGTACACTGCACGAGGCAGCATGTTTGAGCGTGAGTGTGTGTGTGAGGGAATCAGCAGCGACAATCAACCCCAATAAATGACTTACGCAGCAATCGGGCGAGGGGAAACACTGAACGGCGCGGGGTATTCCCGCTGCTGAAAATTCATTTGATCATTGTGGCTACAATAATGATCCGATCTGAACAAATTCGGGAATCTGGTAGATATGATAATTTCCTATGATACTGCATTTTTTGATTTTTTTTCTATCTTCAAAATTGTGGATTTTCGTCTTTTGTGGGGGCGGAAGGGGGCGGGGCGAAATTTTGAAATACTTTTCTGGGAGTGAGATATAACATCAGTATGGAAAACGAGAAAGAACGTACGGAGTCGCTGTAGGCGCGACTCTACTTTTTATACCCGTACTCAGTCAGTACACATGTGATTTATGTGGAATCTTCAAATGTTTTATCAGTTTTTACATTTTACATATGTTTGATGCATCTGTCATCTATAGTTCATCTACATCAGTTCTCACAACAACACACGTACACTGCACGAGACAGAGCGTGCGAGTGTGAGTGTGAGAGAATCAACAGCAGATATCAACCCCCAAAATAAATGTATATTTTGTTATGGTGTAGAGGGGGGTGAGGCAGCTCGCTGCTGAAAATTAATTTGCTCATTGTGGCTACAATAATGATCCGATCTGAAACAAATTCGGAAATCTGGTAGATACGGTCATTTTCTACAATACTGCATTTTTGGTTTTTCTCTATCTTCAAAATTGTGGATTTTCGTCTTTTGTGGGGTCGGAAGGGGCGGGGCGAAATTTTGAAATACACTTGTTCAGGTTTGGTATCACAGGAGTCTTGGCCAAAAGTTTGGTTGCTCTAGCTCTTATAGTCTCTGAGATCCAGGCGACACAAAATACGCAAAACCAAATCGACTCGATTTTTGTGTGAGTGCGAAAGAGAGGGAGCGAAGTTTTTCGTATATTTTCCTCTATTGTGGCTATATTAATGATCCGATCCGATTCAGATTTGGGCCCTTGATAGATATGGGCTGTCTCTATGATTCTGCATTTTTAGTTATTTTCAAAATTGTGGACGCCACAGATGTGCTCCCTTTGTGGGGGCGGAAGTGGGCGGGGCGAAATTTTGAAACACTTTTCTGGGAGTGAGATATCACATCAAACTGGATAAAAAGTTTGGTTGCTCTAGCTCTTATAGCCTTCGAGCAATGGGTGACAAACAAGACGGACGGACAGACGGTCAGACGGACAGACGGACGGACAGACAGGGCTATATCGACTCGGCTATTGATGCTGATCAAGAATATATATACTTTATATGGTCGGAAATTATTCCTTCTCTATGTTACGCACATCCACTTTTACCACAAATACAATATACCCTCTTACTCTTCGAGTACGGGTATAAAAAATTTGGTCGCTCTATCTCTTTTAGCCTTCGAGCAATGGGCGACGAACAAGTCGGACAGACGGACGGACAGACATGGTTATATCGACTCTATATCGACGGCTATTGATGCTGATCAAGAATATATATACTTTATGGGGTCGGAAACGCCTCCTTTTGTGTGTTACACACATCCACTTTTACCACAAATACAATATACCCTTTTACTTTTCGAGTACGGGTATAAATATAAGATGTAAAAACTGATAAAACATTTGAAAACTCCAGATAAATCACATGTGTACTGACTGAGTACGGGTATAAAAGTAGAGTCGCGTTCACAGCGACTCCGTTCGTTCATTCTCGTTTTCTCCTTGATTATACCCGTACTCGAAGAGTAAAAGGGTATATTGTATTTGTGGTAAATGTCCGTCTGTCTGTCCGTCCGTCTTGTTTGTCGCCCATTGCTCGGAGGCTAAAAAAGCTAGAGCAACCAAATTTTGTTTCCACACTGATCTAATATCTCACTCCTAGAAAAATGTTTCAAAATTTCGCCCCGCCCACTTCTGCCCCACAAAGGGAGCACATCTGTGGCGTCCACAATTTCGAATAAAAAAAAGTAGAAATTCAGTATCATAGAGAAAGACCATATCTATCAGGTGCCCAAATCTGAATCGGATCGGATCATTAATATAGCCACAATAGAGAACAACATACGAAAAACTTCGCTCCCTCTCTTTCGCACTCACACAAAAACGAGTCGTTTTGGTTTTTCGTATTTTGTGTAGCCTGGATCTCACAGACTATAATAGCTAGAGCAACCAAACTTTCTGTCTAGACTCCTGTGATACCAAACCTGAACAAGTGTATTTCAAAATTTCGCCCCGCCCCTTCCGACTCCACAAAAGACGAAAGTCCACAATTTTGAAGATAGGAAAAAACGAAAAATGCATTATCGTAGAGAATGACCGTGTGTAACAGATCGTAGAGAATGGTCGTATCTATTAGATCGGATCATTATTGTAGCCACAATGATCAAATGAATTTTCAGAAGCGGGAATACCCCACGCCATTTCAGCGTTTCCCCACGCCCGATTCCAGCGTTAGTCATTTATGGGGTTGATTGTTGCTACAGATTCCTCCTCTCGTTCACACACTGTTTATACAAATGTAAAAACTGATAAAACATTTGAAAATTCCACATAAATCACATGTTAACTGACTGAGTACGGGTATAAAAGTAGAGTAGCGTTCACAGCGACTCCGTACGTTCGACTCCGGACGTCAAAGCACACCACAGGCAGCTGGGAAGCACTAAGTCCAATGAACGGGGGAGCTCCTTTGCATTTACTTACATACCACTCAGATGGTCATTCTAAGCCGGGGGACTATCCCGACGAAATTTGCAGCGTCGGAGAAGATACTAAGGGATCTGCATGTCTGCAACCCCACCATTCCAAAAGCCGACTAGAAGAAGGCCAAAGAGGAGGAGATCACGGAACAGAGGCGTCAGATCACCCTCGTCCTGATTGAGAAGTCGTTGGAGCTCCTGGAGAAGTAAGCCGGAGTAGTGGACTACCACACCACCACCTCAGGCAGTTGGGAAGCACTGAGTCCAATGAACGGGGGAGCTCCTTTTCAGCTACTCAGATGGTCATTCTAAGCCGGGGGACGATCCCACCTTTATTATTTAAAATCACAAGGAGGTCCTCATGATACGTGACCTCACAATACTTAACGACACTCCCGCAACTTTCAGAGAGGACAGATTACTGTCATTACTCTATCGCGCTTAGGGAGGACTGGGAGAGAGGCGAATTCAACGACTGTAAAGAACTGACTATAAATAAGACCACATAGCAGTTAAATTCTTCCTAATATGGGTCCCAGGATACAAGGACTTTGCGGAAACGATACTGCGACGAACGCACGAAATTTTCGAGTGGAAAGCTCCACCGTCACCCGAGCTATTACGGGGCACTAGCAGATTGGCACACACGCCGCAATATTGTCAATCCCGCAAAACGAATGCTGTAGAAGTTGCACCAACGAGGAAGAGGAGGAGTCGGTTCACCACTTCTTGTCTCTGCCCAGCCTTGGGAAAAGGCAGACTACGGTTTTTGGGGCTCTTTTCCTTACGGACCTTTCGGACCTGTCTGAAAAGAAACCAGGCATCTTGTTCAAAAAATGCAGCCTTTGGACGGGACTGATCTTAGTTTCGCAACAAGTTGCTAAACACGTTTTAGGCCATAAGAAGGGGTACACGCCCATGCGGCATCACAACGCTCCTATAGTACTACAAAGCAAGCTGGGGGGAGCTTCTCTCTCTGATTGCCGCCTTAACCTAACCTAGAGACTAAATTAATTGCAGATTTTAATAATAGAAAACAACTTAAAATAACGATCAACATTTTAGGAAAATCAGAAACCTCAAAAGGGGGTCGGTAAAAATTGTATTACGGAAATTTATTTAGAAAAGATCGGTTTTAAACATTTTTGTGAGGGTGTGTTTTATATCAATGTGGGGGTTTTGTTTATTATAAAGTATGAGTTAAGTTTAATAAGATATTTAATACAGGATTTGGTACACGATTACAGAGTTTAAGCGTCGTTTTCGTCGTCTTGTCTCTTTCAACAATCTTTGCCCCTCTCGGCCCCTCTCGGCTGACCCTCTCGGCCTCTCGCTTGCCGATATGCTCACTGCTCTCATCTTACTTCGCCATCGCTCGTACTTGCGCTGTTGCGCTTAGGAATTCGCCTGGAAGAGAATTCGCTCACGCTCTTATTTTCTAGGGCTTGCAATTGACAAAACCCAGACCACATTTATTATAATAACTTTGAATTCAAAGTTAGTCTTAAGATTTTGTTGAGAAGCCCATTTTAACTCTACCGCCTGCAGGACGTTTTGGCATGGAGCTAACTAAATTTTTGATAACTTTCTACAGAAATCGTCCTCCATGACCTTTGTAAAATATCCCAAAGTTGATTGTGAATTTTTGAGACTTCTCCTCTCACATTACACCACATTTTCTATTACATTCAGATCGGGTGTTTGATCCGACCATGACAATGTATTTACTGTATTGGCAGCCAACTACTCTTTGGCAACATTGCGGCTGTTCTCGTAATATCTGACCATATGTTTTTATTATATAATGGTAAAGTTCCGTAGTATAAATAAACCAAACCATTGTTTAGGTTGCCGCAGTTTTAAGAGTTTTTAAGAGTTTTTGTAGTAGTATTTTGCGGAACGCTCACGGTAACTGGTAACGGGTAACCGGCACGGTAACCGGACACGGTAGCCTGTGTTGTCTAAGATACTAACGAGATAAAAGGCTACAAATTAAAACTATTTTGGGCTCATCCCACAGAAAACTATTCCTTTATTTTTCCAATAGTCAATTTAAGTAATCCCTGGCAAACTTCAAATATTGGTACTATATGATTTTTTAGCCCTTAAAATGTTGTTTCTTAGGCTTCGTGCTTAATCTACAATCTTACAAGCTTCTTCTAATGGTTTCAATACTAGATTCAGAATTAAACTTTATGGCTAAAGCAATGGTTGCCGTAAAGGTTATAAAAGAATGTCGTGTTCGTTAGACCGCTTATAACTCGAATGGCTGGACCGATTTTCATTGTTTTTATACCCGTACTCGAAGAGTACAAGGGTATATTTGTATTTATGGTAACAGTGGATGACGCACGGAAGGAAACGTTTTCGAAAGCGTTTCCATAAAGTATATATATTATATTATTGATCAGCATTAATAGCCGAGTCGATGTAGCCATGTCTGACTGTCCGTCCGTCCGTCTGTGTGTCAGTCTTGTTTGTCTCATAGTATCTCACACACCATGGCGTCTGCTTTGATTGTTCGCGTTTTTGTATCGCCCGTACTCAGTCAGTTCACATGTGAGCTTCTGATTTATGTGGAATTCTTAAATATTTGATCAGTTTTTACATTTTACATTTTTTTTCTGCATCTATATCACTACTTACAACATCACGGCGTATCGTTGTCCGCGTACACTGCACGAAGCAGAGTGTGTGAGAGAGATAGAGAGAGAATCTGAAGGCTATATGCTAAATATTTAAATATTCATTTCATCATTGTGGGTAAAATAATGATCCGATCTGAACCAGATTCTGCAATCTGGTAGATATGGTAATTCTTTGCGATTTTTTTCTGCACCTGCCACTTCGGCTCTAGCTTTGATCGACCGTCGTTGCTTAAGTAGTTCTATGCTAATCTCTCTCTGCATAGGTTGCATCCCGAGCCCTCTTGAGTACTTTTATCTAGCCTGGCAAAAGAGCGAGCAATTGCCTAGCCGCCTGTATAATTAAACATTTTATAACGTTTAGAATCGATTTGTTTTAATTGATTTTTGAAAATAAATAGGTGCCAAAAAGCTTGGCCCCTCAAACATTGGTGATATAAACTGCAATTTGAATCTCGTTTTGTTAAAACCTTTAAAAATCGAACAATATATTCGTTGCTGTGCAGTGTAACTACAAGCAATTACATTTTGTGAGCATTTCAGTGAGACTGCAGCCGGCAAATATTTCGTTGCTTAATCGCCGAATTTTCCTTGCCCTGCGCCACAGCAGCCGCGGTTCTTGACTTTTCGTTCTTCCATTCTCGCTCCCGCTATATTTGACGTCGCTTAAGCGGTCTTACATTTTCCGTTGTTTCGTTTGCAACGCTTAGCATGGACAACGAGCCGAATACAGTCGCGGGTGAAAATATTGCGATGGTTGAAAAAAGGCTGAGGCTATACAAACGTAAAGTTCAGTCCCTGCATGATCGCCTGCACCGTCTTGGCGAGTCATTCTCGGGAAATAATATTGACAAACTAAGTGCGTCCGAAATAGATGTGCGCCTCGATATGTTGGCGGAAATGCGTGAGGAGTTCAACAAGTCCCATAATGAGCTGGAATCGCTGGATGAAAACGAGATTGGAAGTGAGCTGCGTGAAACATTCGATGCCCTGTTAATTTCTTTGAAAGCTGAGCTGCTTTCTGCTCTCGAATTAGGACACCTACGCGTAGCCGCTCATTCCACTAGCCTGCCAAACAGCTCTGGAGGTCATACCATCATCATGGCTCACAAGCAGCTGCTTCCTGAGCTTAAGCTTCCTAGCTTCTCCGGCGGCTATGTGGAATATGCGGATTTTATTGCAATATTCAATTCGGTCATCGAAGGAGATCAGACCTCAGTGAAATCGAGAAGTTCCAACATCTTCGCTCATGTCTCTCGGATGCGGCCCTGGATTCGGTTCGATCTTTGGAGCTCTCTCAGTGCCAATTATCGTGTGGCTCTGGATATACTTAGCAAACGCTTTAATAACAAACGACTTGTTTTCCAGGCACACATCAAGGAGATTCTTGGGCTCAAGAAGGTAGATTCGCCCTCTGCTAAAAGACTTCGGGAGTTCTCAGCGCACACAACTTGCATACGCGTGCCCTGCAGACATTGGGAAGTGTTGAGGAGATATCGGAATGCATGATAATCCACATCCTGCTGCAAAAACTAGATGCGAAGACCCAAACCAAATGGGAAGAGACTGCGTCATCGGACAGGATACCCACAGCTGGGGAGATCTACGATTTCCTGGAGAAGAGATGCCAGAAGATGGAGAACGTGCAATACGCTGTAGCGACACACGCTGGTAGCGCTCAGGTGGAAAGAGCCAGTATACACATCCAAAGAAAACCTTTGTTGCCTCTAACTCTACCGCCGACCCATCTGCCCTTTCTGCCATTCAGTGGGCTACGGAATATACTCATGTAGCATCATCACAAATGTATCTCCTTTTTCTTCGTCACAAGAAAGTGGAGAAGTTTTTGCTCTGTTTTAACTGCTTAAAGTCGGGTCATCGGATTCGTGCATGTACCGGTGGCCAGTGTAGAGTTTGCGGAAAAAGGCATCTTACCTTATTGCAGTTCGACTCATCCATAGCGCAAAGCTGCCCAGCTGTTTGTCCTCTAGAACGTGCAGTACAATCAGGACCTATTTCGCCGGTTCAGGATTTTGCTGGCAGTATGCCGTCTCATGCGTCTACCTCTCTTGCTGCCCAAAGTCTCCACTCCGATGTTGTGCTGCTAGCTACGGCTGTTGTTCTGGTGAAGAATCGATCGGGCGTTTCGGTTCCAGTTTAGATTCAGGATCCCAGCTTCATCTCGCGACATCTTGGTTCGCCAAGTAGCTCCAGCTTAGGAGAACTCAATCGTCTGCCCTTGTCTCTGGTCTTGGCGATACTAGCGTGTCCAGTGAGGGATCCACCGTGAGCATTTGCATGCAGTCTCGTACTTCGGACTATTCGACCACACTCACTGCTCTCACCGCCCCCACAATCACAGATAGCCAACCAAGTCTGGCACTTAATGTAGCCGATTTAAACATTCCCTCCAATATTCAGCTTGCCGATCCTACGTTATTTAATCCTCAGCGAGTAGATCTCCTCATTGGCGCGAGCATATTTTATGACCTTCTCTGCGTAGGGCAAATCAAGCTCATAGACGGATTGCCGCTTCTGCAGAAGACCCGGCTTGGGTGGATCGTATCTGGTGTTGGACAGAGGGTATCAAGCTCGTCGCTTTTGGAAACTCAAAGTTTCCGGATTCGTAAGCAAGAATGAATGCAAGGTTGGATCAAACTAATCGTATGTTTTGGGATGTCGAGAATTATGTGGAAGCTGGTTTGACAACAAAGGAAAAAGTAGATTGCGATCACGTTTGCCATCGGGGGAGTACTCCGTTAGGTTGCCTTTAAAGCATGATGCTGATCGCTTGGGACAGTGTTATACTCAGGCGTATCGACGATTCCCCTCAGTTTGGAACGAAAACTGGATCGTAGTGCCACGCTCGAGGAGCGTTTCTCAGCGTTTATGAAAGAGTATATTGATTTGAAGCATATGTCCGAAGTCCATCCTGACTCACGTAGGCTCTGCAAATATTTGTTGCCTCATCACTGAGTTTTAAAGAAGGACAGTACCACGACAAAACTCCGTGTCGTTTTCGATGGCTCTGCAGCTGCATCAACTGGATGCTCCTTAAATGATGTGATGATGACAGGTCCCGTTATTCAGCTTGCACTGTTTACCATTCTGATCCGGTTCCGCACATATCCCGTCGCTCTCACTGGTGACATTTGTAAAATGTACCGCTGCGTAAGGGGATCTCCACCTGACAATTATCTCCAGTGTATCCTATGGCGAGATTCCTTCCAATCCGAGGTTCAGGTCTACACATTAGACACCGTCACATATGGTACGAGGGCTGCATCGTTTTTAGCTGTCCGCTCAATGCACCAGCTGGCCATCGATGAAGGTAAGCCCTACACTCTTGGCTCAGCTGCTCTGCAACAGGAGTTCTATATTGATGATCTCATCTCTGGCGGCATCTCGGTCGCAGAGGTCAAGGAAAAGATGCGCCAAACTTCAAGTTTACTTTCGTGCGGTAACTTCGAGCTTAGAAAATGATGCTCGAGTAGCCAGGAGGTGCTTGATGGAATTACAGAACACGACGTAGAGAAGTTTTTGCGGTTTCATGATGGAAGCGACATCACAAAAACTCTTGATTTAGCGTGGGACCCAGCGTCAGATCAGCTGCTGTTTGCCCTGCCTGCGCTGCACACGAATTCAAGGCCCTCCATGCGTTCGGTTTTATCAACGATTGCGCGGTTCTACGACCCTCTTGGATTGATTAATCCTTTTATTGTCAGGTACATCTTCCTTCAGCAGCTTTGGAGAGAAAACTTGGACTGGAATGAGAGCCAACCGACAGCGCTGCATTCAACTTGGATGGACCTGAGAAACAGTTTGGCAAGCATCTCTCGCATTTCATTTCCTCGCGTTGTCCATCCTTCCAGTGCAGCTTTGGAGATTCATGGATTTTGTGATGCCAGTATGTTGGCATATGGTGCGTGCATATATGTCGTGTCCAGGCAAGGGGAGTCGTCGAGCAATGTTTTGTGCTCAAAGTCACGATTGGCGCCACTAAAATATTTGTCGATTCCAAAGCTTAAATTAAGTGGAATCTTCCCAGGTCAGTTTCATTGCTGGTCGGATCCGTCGACGGCGCTATCTTGGATACGGGATGAGCCAGCCAAATTTCAGGTTTTCGTGGCAAATCGAGTGGCAACAATTCAGGATGTGACTGAAGGCATGGAATGGCGCTTTGTTCCCACATCGTTGAATACCGCTGATATCCTCTCGAGAGGCTCGCTTGCCAGCCACCTCATCCAGTCATAGCTATGGTTTCACGGCTTCTCGTTTTTGTTACGCTCCAAGGATGAGTGGCCTGCATCTCCCGTTTCTGAAACTCTGACTATTGAGCTTCGCAAGCGTGTGTCGTTTCTCTACATGCTGATCTCACTCCCTGATGCAATTTTTCAAATTCGTTCTTTTGCATGCAGCGCACATTCGCCTACATGCATAAATTCGTTCATCGTCTTAGGCATCCTGGACTCACGGTTTCTGACATTCAGCGGGGAACGCATCTTCTAGTTCGGCACGTTCAGCTGGCAAGTTTTTGGTCTCACATAAAGGAGATTAGGCGCAATGGGCAAGTCAGGAAGTCTAGCTCCATCAGTTCGCTCTCTCCGTTCATCGATCCGTCTGGTTTGCTTTGAGTTGGAGGTCGGCTCGGCAACTCATCGCTCCCGTTTAATGCTCAGCACCCGCGTTTTCTGCCCAGACATCCCGTAACGTCTGCAGTGATAAACTCTTATCATCAACGGCGCCTCCATGCCGGACCTCGCGCATTGCTTGCTAAAATTCGATTAGAATATTGAATTATTCGAGTAATCAGAGCCGGTTAATCAAAGGTGGTTAGCAAGTGTGTGGGTTGATTCACTTGCCTAAGGAGCGTCTGGAAGGATCCCGGGCCTTCGAAGTAACTGGAGTGGACTATTGTGGACCGTTTTTCTACCGGTCAGAAATCTGCACTAGGCCTCTAATCAAGTGTTACATAAGCGTGTTTATATGTTTCACGTCTAAGGCCATTCACATGGAGCTTGTTAGGGATCTGACCACCGCATCGTTCCTAGGTCAGACAATGCGAAAAATTTCGTTGGCGCCAAGAAGGAGCTTCTGGAGCTAAAGAGGCTCTTCCTGAGCGACTCGCACATAAAAAAGGTCCATGAAACCTGTTTGGCTGACGGAATCGACTGGCATTACATCCTGCCGCGCTCTCCCCACTTTGGCGGATTGTGGGAAGAGGCCGTGAAGACCGCCAAGCATCACTTGAACCGCTCAGTTGGGCCATCCGTCCTTAGTGGCGTATGGCTGCGCGAAACCTCTGCGGGAACGATATAGTTTGGTGAAGTACGATAATCTTCCTCCAATGCGTTGGACACTGGCTAGAGTGATCGATGTCGTCAAAGGCAAGGATGGGGTATGCCGCGTGGCTGATTTAAGGTCGGCCTCAGGAACCATCAGGAGGGCCGTTAATCGGCTGTGCTTGCTGCCCCTTGAGAAGTCAGTTGAAAGGCGAGCTTCCAACGGGGTGAGTATTTTTGGGCCAGCAGCTATTTAAGCGTCAATTTTATAGCATTAAATGCAGCATTACGTATAAGATCATCTAAGACCCTAAATTTATGTTGTCTCCAGCGTTCGGCAGTGCTGCTGCGCTCTCCCTGATCGCTCTAGCTTTGATCGACCGTCGTTGCTGAAGTAGTTCTATGCTAATCACTCCTCGCATACCGAACCATCTTGTGTACTTTTATCTGGCCTGGCAAGAGCGAGCAATTGGCTAGCCGCCTGTATAATTAAATATTTTTATAACGTTTCGAATCGATTTTTAAAAATTGATTTTGAAATAAATAGGTGTCAAAAAGCTCAAACAGTGGTTCTACTAATAATCCGATCTTATTCAGATTTGGACCTCTAATATATATAAGTTTTTTCTATGATTCTCCATTTTCCGTGTTCTGTTATCTTTAGAATTGTGGTCGCCACAGTTGTGCACCATTTGTGAGGGCGGAAGTGGGCAGGGCGAAATTTTGTAATACACTTGTTGGAGTGAGATATCACATCAGTTTGAAAAAAAATGTGGTTGCTCTAGCGTTAATAGTGTCCAAGTATTGGTCGACACACAAGACGGCCAGACAGACGGACGGACAGGCAGACATGGCTATATCGAATCGGCTTTTGATGCTGATCATTAATATATGCACTTTATAAGGTCGGAAATGATTCCTTCTCTGTGTTACACACATCCAATTTTAACACAAATACAATATACCCTTTCACTCTTCGAGTACGGGTATAACAAAGTCGTGTTCGTTAGACCGCTTATAACTACCGAGCGGCTGGACCATAGTAGCTAAAAAAAATTGTAAAAAATCTACCGCGGCTGTACCAATTTTGATGGTTTTTTTAGTTGTTGAGTTTGTCTCTGTCTCGACTAGCTAAATAACTATTAAAAACAGTGTAAACAACCGCGGCTCGAACAATCGTGTTCGGAAAATTTTAGTATTTTTTATAAAGTAGGCATTTCAGGGCTGTCAAATGTTTTCTTGATTTTGTATATGTAATTGTAATACGTTTATCGGTTTAAAGTGCACCCTTTGACCATTTTCCAGATGTGCGGCCAAGTGAACAACTTTAGGCGATCTTTCATGTATTGGAAATGAAAAAAATACGCCACATAGCCTCATTACTACTGACAAAACGTCCCATTTGAAAATGAGTGATCTCATTGTTTGGATTTTCGACAGCAGCTCCGAACACATCCATGTCACTACTTTTGTTCACGTACTTGCAGAAATATTCAACATTTATTTGTGTTTTAAGTGTTTTCGAGAGTAACGGCGAAATCGAAACAACCCAACGATTAACAACTTCAATGTCCTGCTGATTTACTTTGACTGTTGTTTTCCTTCCGTTGTCGTCAGTGGATCGCCGGCGATAAAGTGTACAGCCAAAATTTCCACTAATAGTTTCTGCTACTAATTTTCTTGGAAAGCGTTTTGAACATTTTCCAATCACCATACCCGGAGAATTTTTGATTTAATGTTCCACACGGACCGTAAATCATATTTTTGTAGCAATCTCATGTACCAATTAATCTACCAGCAATTTCCGCAGATATTTATACGGTCTTATCCTCTCTATCAACGAAATGGTAATCCGAGTTCGACTGAATACATCCAACATGAGGGATCTTTTGAACACCCTTGCGGTAATGTCGTGGCGATCAGTGGGTGATTGGACATGAAATAATTTTTTTGTAACTTCTGTCCACTTTGGAATGCATGTGAACGTTATAAACAAATCTGGAGTGCCATAATGACGTACATACGAAAAAGCATCCTAAGCGTGTTCATGCATATGTCACGAACTTCCGACATGAATTCGTTCAATAGCGCGCTCTTCAACGTTTTTCATGAGTTCAAATGCTTTTCACTCAAAACAAATAGTCTGGCAATGCCCTTTAATGACTTCTTGGCGAAAATAAGTTTTTGCAAGTCTGTCCAGCGCATGTACTCAGCCTTGTCTTCGAGCTCTGATATCCATTCTTCGACAGCCATATCATCAGAGCCATCGAAGACACGGATTGACTCCTCTATATCGCGAAAACTTATGGCAAATCGGGGTGCGACCTGCTCATCGTAGTTTTGCCTTTGCTCGTTGCTTCGTCCTCTATTTCCCTGTCGACTTGTTGTTGGGGTCTCTCTTGTTTGCATGCCGCTACAGTTGTCTCGCTCACTCCAGCGTCTTGATGTTAGTTTTCATCTATTCCATCCTCGTCGTTTGGGTTTTTATCGTCCTCTTCATCAGTGTCGTCTTCATCATCGTTATCCTCATCGTCGTTGTTGTTTTGCAGCATCTTTCCTTCCATTAGATTCCAAAAGATATGCAGCACCATATTTTCCGCTTTGTGATTTATGTTTAATGTCACACATATTGAAACAAGATCAAGTTCCGTTAGCTTTGCGTGTATGTATACGCGCTTAGATGCAAATCTGGCGTCATTTTCATCGTAGTCGAATCCACTGAATTCGCGCAACCGGCTTCTGTTATTTCGGTCTCCTTCTTGCTCAAACACAAATTTTTGCAATGCACAAATGCTTGACTGCGTTGCCCTTCTAATGGTTTTAGAATTAACTCGTTTAAACACGTAATTTTCTGGTACTCATTGGGCTTTGAGGTGGCTTTGAGGTGGTATTGATGTGAACCTGCAATTTTGACTTTATTGTAGTGTTTTACAAAATTAAGGTGGCCCACCACCAAGACATATAAAACAAAGCGTAATTAAACAAAATGCGCGTGAATGAGAAAAGAGTAAGAATAATAAAAAACAAAACATGATGATGACAAAAACTTATGCCCAGTGGCTATGGATAAAAAATTGAAAAAGATAGCAAAAATTATCAGACGAATGGCAACATGGCCGCTTCGTCTACCTAAGGTTGTGCTTGTGGACCACCCTCCTTTAATGAGGACTGTGGTCCCCATGTCCGCTTCCACCGTTTTCTCTTCGCATAACGGCGAAAGCTTGTTGCCTAGTCTCCTGTTGGATTTTACTAGGACTTTGTCGCCGACATTGAACACTCTGTTTTGTCGGAAGGCATTTTCCTGCTTCTTAGCTTATTTTGGGCATGCCTTAGTCTATCCTCTATATCGCACTGTGGGTCACTCGCCTGTGTGACTACCACGTCGGCGGGCCTCTTATCGATGACCGAATGGATAGACTTGTTGTATTTTGTAGTGGCCAGTAGAATCAACTCTACGGTGTCGCCGATGCCTTTGTCAATTTTGAGGCATTTGGCAAGCTCCACCAGAGTGCTGTGGAAACGTTCCACTTGTCCGTTCGAGGCGCTGTGGAGAGGCGGTGCATTCGAGATGCTAACTCCGAAGTGATTGCGAGTTCAATGAGGGTTCATTGTCGCAGTAGATGACCCTGGCTTTAGGGAAGACGTTCAGGAGTTGTAGTATAGCCGGCTTGAGATCCTCTATTGTTCTAGAGGGGATCGGTTGGACCATTGCAAATTTTGAAAATTTGTCAATGCATGTGAGGAAGTATTTCCTGTCTGAAGAGAAAATGTCTATGTGTAGCATTTCCCCCACCTGCGATGGGAGTGGCGTTTCGCCGAGTTCATGTTTTTTGGATGCCTGTCATATTTTGCTTTCGCGCAGGTCTTACAGTTAGTGACGATTTCATTCGCCAACTTGGTCATTTTCTGGAAGTAGTATTCCGAAAGTACTTGTTTGACATTCTCTTGTGCAGATCTGTGAGCCCTATGGTGCTCAGTGGTGAGGACCTCTCGTCTCTCAGCGACTGCGAAAATATCAGTGACCCGGTTTTTGCAATGGCAGAATTTGGTGGCAGGGAACTGCCGGACCAAGTCGTCTTGTATCATTGCTAGCGTGTGGAAATCGCAATGAATGGCATTAACGCCTTTGGGGACAATGGCGTCCGCGAGCTCCTCAAGCAGCGACTCCTTGCTTGTGAAGTCAATGTTGTGCCGTCTCTTGTTTCCAAAGAGGACGAAGCTGCGTTTAGACGGAAAGCGTGCTTCCTCCAGAGTTATCTGGTTCTGAAAGCAATTCAATGGCTTGTCCGTGGTTTCGATTTGTGTGTGAGGGACACTTCACTGTGGATAGTGGCCGCACATGAATAAGCTTCTTCCTCCTCCACAACGTTAAGTTGCTGTCTGGAGAGGGCATCAGCGGCGAGATTTTCTTTGCCGGGCTTATAAAAGATTTTAGCCCCGCTCTCGTCGATGCGTGCTTTCCACCGTTTAATTTTGCGTTCGGATTTGACTCTGATACTGCGAAGGTTAAAGGCTGGTGATCAGTATAGATATTTATATCTTTTACTGCATATAAGTAATGGCGTAATTTGGCCAGTGCCCAAACTATGGCTAATAATTCCCGCTCGTTAGTAGCGTAATTAACCTCTCGGTCCTTTGGGGTTCTCGAGATCATGGTAATGGGCCTTCGCCCTTGGGATAGCACCGCGCCAATGACAAATGCTGAGGCATCCGTCGTTAGATCGAATGCCTTTTTGTAGTCAGGGTATCTGAGGATGACATCCTCTGAAGCCAGAATGTTACGCAATTTTTGGAAAGCAAGTCGTTGCTATTCACTAAATTGCACCTGGATATTTCTGGATCTGTGCCTACTGACACTTCCATGTTCCCCTTTCAGAATATCAGAGATGGGCCTAGCTATTGACGCAAAATCTCTAATAAAGCATCGGTAATAGCTGGCCATGCCAAGGAATGATCTAACCTCGAATATATTTTTTTGGTTCTGGGAATTCCTGAATGGCCTTTATTTTTCTGGGTCAGTAGTTGCACCCTTGTTGGTGACAATAAAGCCCAAAAAGCTAACGCAAAAATTTTTTTTGAAAAACCGCGATTTTTGTGTTGACACCCTCATGTTGGCGTCGTGCAGGCTCTTAAGAACCCAATCTACGTGCCGTATGTGGGCGTTTTCGTCTTCTGAAAAAACGATGACATCATCGACATAGACATAGCAAAATTTTCCAATTTGCTCTCGCAGAATGTCGTCGATGGTTCTCTGGAAAATGCTGGCAGCATTCTTTTAATCCGAATGGCAGTCGGCGAAACTCGTATTTTCCTCCATTAACGGAAAAGGAAGTTTTCTCACGGTCACGCTCTGCCAGTGTGATCTGGTGATAGCCGGACTTCAAATCGAGTGTTGTGAAGTATTTGGCTTTGCCTAAATTTCCAAGTATCATAGAGATATTTGGCATGAGATAGCGATTAGGTATTGTCCTCTCGTTCAATTTGCGAAAGTCCAATACCAGCCGCATTTTACGGTTGCCCGTTTCGTCCATGCCCTTTTTATCTACTACTCATATTGGGCTATTGTAGGGGGACTTAGACTTTTGGATTATGCCATTTTTTAGCAGCTCTTGGATTTCATTGTTAACAAAATCCGCTGCTCCCATTGGGTATGGGTAAAGTTTGGTATAAATGGGCGGCTCCTCACTAATCGTTCTGATGGTAGCTACCACCGACGTGTTGTAAGGTAGGGCCTCATTAGGGTTGGCGAAGGCTTTTTTCCTTTCGCCAAGCATTTTTATAAAAGCATCCCTAACTAAAGGCGTTGCGTCCGAGCAGTCAATGTTTGTAAAATTGACATCGGGGCACGGTTGAAATTCTAGTTTTTCTACATCGGGCCCCATTTGAGGTGGCCGGAAGCTAGACAAAGTGATGCCCCGGCCTGTTTCAGCAGGTCAAGACCGATGATGGCATCAAAGGAGGACAAATCTGGTAAAATGAAGAACGTGGCCTTCAATTTGAATAGGGAAATGAAGCATTTCTTAGTGATGGTAGTGACACCATGGATAGAATGTATCGTAAATGGCGATTCTACTTGGCAGACGCCTTTCAACTTTTCGTATGGACGGATGCAATTTTTGACGCGCCCGTATCTACCAAAAGCTTTTATATTTACCCCTGCTACTCTTCGTCTGATGACGGGTAGCAGGGATTTTCTAAAAATTAATAACGTCCGAATCATATTCATGAACGGCGTCGTCATCGATTTCCTGAACCGCGCTCGAGGCTGTGGCTGCGTAGCTATCTTCGGTTTCGCCTGCGCTCTGCGCGACGTGGTTAACCCTTTGTCTTTTAGCGGGGCCTGAACGGCCGGACGCAGCTGGCTTCCCATTTTGGTTAGCCTGTGCTTGTGTCGGTTGTCTAAACCTAGAAAGGGATGGGTCTACCTCCATTGGCTCCTGAAAGTCATTTTGCGATGCAGAATGCACTTGCACTTTATGCTGCTTTGTGTAGTGCGGACTTTTGCCAGCACCTGTCTGGGAATTAGAGATTTCCTGCCTAAGGGTGCCCATTTCCTGCTCAATAACATGTATCGGTCGCTTGTCACTGTATGTGAAATCCAACCGATTTATAATCGCATCAAATTCAACACAGTTCCAAACGAGGACAGCACGGCATCGGCAGGGCCCTTATTTTACTCCTAATGATAACAACTGCCTGATAATGGCGCGAGCTATTAACATAATCCTTAAATATGCGGTATGCAGCTTTTGCCGCTTGCCGCCAGGAAACATATGTTGACTCCTCTATATCGCGAAAACTTATGGCAAATCGGGGTGCGACCTGCTCATCGTAGTTTTGCCTTTGCTCGTTACTTCGTCCTCTATTTCCCTGTCGACTTGTTGTTGGGGTCTCTCTTGTTTGCATGCCGCTACAGTTGTCTCGCTCACTCCAGCGTCTTGATGTTAGTTTTCATCTATTCCATCCTCGTCGTTTGGGTTTTTATCGTCCTCTTCATCAGTGTCGTCTTCATCATCGTTATCCTCATCGTCGTTATTTGTTTAGCAGCATCTTTCCTTCCATTAGATTCCAAAAGATATGCAGCACCATATTTTCCGCTTTGTGATTTATGTTTAATGTCACACATATTGAAACAAGATCAAGTTCCGTTAGCTTTGCGTGTATGTATACGCGCTTAGATGCAAATCTGGCGTCATTTTCATCGTAGTCGAATCCACTGAATTCGCGCAACCGGCTTCTGTTATTTCGGTCTCCTTCTTGCTCAAACACAAATTTTTGCAATGCACAAATGCTTGACTGCGTTGCCCTTCTAATGGTTTTTAGAATTAACTCGTTTAAACACGTAATTTTCTGGTACTCATTGGGCTTTTGTGGTGGCTCAGAGGGGCCTAGCTGAGGCCACCGGACGGGTCGCAGGTTGCGGATAGCGAACGGCCTACTGGGTAGGTTAGCTGCGAATTAGCGGGCATCCCAAAGAAATTCAACTCAGTTGAGTCTGAGGGAGAGTACCGAAAATAAGCAGTCTCGGACAGCCAGCGGGTGTTCGCGACGCAGCAACACTGACGATGCGCTTGTGGTGCCGCCTCCTTTAACTAGCTCACACACTTCCCTTCCCTACACACTACCTACCTACATACCAACCCCCCACACTCACCTCACACCGGGCCGGACTAAGTGTGTCATACGAACCGTGCCGAGAGTCAGCCTGGCTGGGGGTCCGGTATATAAACTAGCCCAGTCGTTAACGGTGTGCTCGGGGGCTGCCCCTGTTCTAAGTATGCCTTATCCGGGCAACGCGAATCTCTGCCCGAACGGACCTTGCCCCTTCTTTGCATCTCGTGGGATCAGAATGGAAGATTTAAAACAAAACAAAAACAAAAATGAGCATGGCACTCCCCAATTGCCAACTAGGAGCAATCCCAAACAGGGAAAGGCAGCGGCCCAAAGGCCTGGCCTAACCCGCAGTACAGCAGGAATATCCTGCTCGGCGACAAGCGCTGGGGCGAACCCTAAGGGGTCCCATCCCAGTTCTGGGGTGGGTGGCGAATCGGCTCCCAAAACCAAGACCTTGGCAGAACGGCAATGCATTCCTGGGGCAGCTCTGCCTGCTGGTAAGGTGGCAGGGGTCGAGTCTCCATCGACCAGTGCTCAAGCCCAAAATAAAATGATACCAGGGCACAATAAAAAATCATAGCCTGTGAAGCCGCGCGATCCGTCCAGCTCTATAAAGCAGCGGTAGCTCAAGTTGGTGAGGTCTACCCAGGGGCGAAGCTGGTCGCTGTTGACTGGAGCGAGGTGCCCAGTAGACCCAGGGCGAGTGTGGGTGCCTGCCTCCCTTCAAGGAGCCAGACCGCATCCTTAAGATGTTGCAGCGATGCAACCCACTCCTTCCGTCCTCGGACTGGAAGGTGGTGAAGGTGGAGAGGACGACAGGCCCCACAAACCAAGTGGTGGTCGTCCTTAACAAAGGAGTCGCTGGCCCCGATAGAGGCAGCTAGAGGAGAGCTGAACTTTGGCTTCAGCTCAGTCACTATAAAAGTGTATAAGTCGGATGCAGCGGCCGAGGCAGCGTCCTGCTCGACTGGAACCCTGAGCACACCGTTAACGACTGGGCTAGTTTTTATACCGGGCCCCCAGCCAGGCTGACTCTCGGCACGGTTCGTATGACACACTTAGTCCGGCCCGGTGTGAGGTGAGTGTGGGGGGTTGGTATGTAGGTAGGTAGTGTGTAGGGAAGGGAAGTGTGTGAGCTAGTTAAAGGAGGCGGCACCACAAGCGCATCGTCAGTGTTGCTGCGTCGCGAACACCCGCTGGCTGTCCGAGACTGCTTATTTTCGGTACTCTCCCTCAGACTCAACTGAGTTGAATTTCTTTGGGATGCCCGCTAATTCGCAGCTAACCTACCCAGTAGGCCGTTCGCTATCCGCAACCTGCGACCCGTCCGGTGGCCTCAGCTAGGCCCCCTCTGAGCCACCACAAAGCCCAATGAGTACCAGAAAATTACGTGTTTAAACGAGTTAATTCTAAAACCATTAGAAGGGGGCAACGCAGTCAAGCATTTGTGCATTGCAAAAATTTGTGTTTGAGCAAGAAGGAGACCGAAATAACAGAAGCCGGTTGCGCGAATTCAGTGGATTCGACTACGATGAAAATGACGCCAGATTTGCATCTAAGCGCGTATACATACACGCAAAGCTAACGGAACTTGATCTTGTTTCAATATGTGTGACATTAAACATAAATCACAAAGCGGAAAATATGGTGCTGCATATCTTTTGGAATCTAATGGAAGGAAAGATGCTGCAAAACAACAACGACGATGAGGATAACGATGATGAAGACGACACTGATGAAGAGGACGATAAAAACCCAAACGACGAGGATGGAATAGATGAAAACTAACATCAAGACGCTGGAGTGAGCGAGACAACTGTAGCGGCATGCAAACAAGAGAGACCCCAACAACAAGTCGACAGGGAAATAGAGGACGAAGCAACGAGCAAAGGCAAAACTACGATGAGCAGGTCGCACCCCGATTTGCCATAAGTTTTCGCGATATAGAGGAGTCAACATATGTTTCCTGGCGGCAAGCGGCAAAAGCTGCATACCGCATATTTAAGGATTATGTTAATAGCTCGCGCCATTATCAGGCAGTTGTTATCATTAGGAGTAAAATAAGGGGCCCTGCCGATGCCGTGCTGTCCTCGTTTGGAACTGTGTTGAATTTTGATGCGATTATAAATCGGTTGGATTTCACATACAGTGACAAGCGACCGATACATGTTATTGAGCAGGAAATGGGCACCCTTAGGCAGGGAAATCTCCCTTCTGCAATATTACGATGAGGTTGAAAAAAGCTCACCCTCCTCACAAATAAGGCCACTATGTCGTACGACGCTTCGGCTGCAAGGGTCTTATGCGACAAGTTCCGAGGTGAATCTCACAGACGTCCTCTTCTCCGCAAAACCGAAGGACATGCCATAAGCGCTTGCTTTGGCGCAAGAGGTGGAATCAAACCACGAGAGGTACACATTCGCAGCTTCATTTGCAATGAGCCAGGAAGATAGGGATAGGAAACAATATCCAAGAGCGCAAGAACGCCAACAGGCTTCCGCGTATACTAATTCCCAGACAGGTGCTGGCAAAAGTCCGCACTACACAAAGCAGCATAAAGTGCAAGTGCATTCTGCATCGCAAAATGACTTTCAGGAGCCAATGGAGGTAGACCCATCCCTTTCTAGGTTTAGACAACCGACACAAGCACAGGCTAACCAAAATGGGAAGCCAGCTGCGTCCGGCCGTTCAGGCCCCGCTAAAAGACAAAGGGTTAACCACGTCGCGCAGAGCGCAGGCGAAACCGAAGATAGCTACGCAGCCACAGCCTCGAGCGCGGTTCAGGAAATCGATGACGACGCCGTTCGCGAATATGATTCGGACGTTATTAATTTTTTAAGGGGAAAATCCCTGCTACCCGTCATCAGACGAAGAGTAGCAGGGGTAAATATAAAGCTTTTGGTAGATACGGGCGCGTCAAAAAATTGCATCCGTCCATACGAAAAGTTGAAAGGCGTCTGCCAAGTAGAATCGCCATTTACGATACATTCTATCCATGGTGTCACTACCATCACTAAGAAATGCTTCATTTCCCTATTCAAATTGAAGGCCACGTTCTTCATTTTACCAGATTTGTCCTCCTTTGATGCCATCATCGGTCTTGACCTGCTGAAACAGGCCGGGGCATCACTTTGTCTAGCTTCCGGCCACCTCAAATGGGGCTCCGATGTAGAAAAACTAGAATTTCAACCGTGCCCCGATGTCAATTTTACAAACATTGACTGCTCGGACGCAACGCCTTTAGTTAGGGATGCTTTTATAAAAATGCTTGGCGAAAGGAAAAAGCCTTCGCCAACCCTAATGAGGCCCTACCTTACAACACGTCGGTGGTAGCTACCATCAGAACGATTAGTGAGGAGCCGCCCATTTATACCAAACTTTACCCATACCTAATGGGAGCAGCGGATTTTGTTAACAATGAAATCCAAGAGCTGCTAAAAATGGCATAATCCAAAAGTCTAAGTCCCCTACAATAGCCCAATATGAGTAGTAGATAAAAAGGGCATGGACGAAACGGGCAACCGTAAAATGCGGCTGGTATTGGATGTAAGATGTTGCAGCGATGCAACCCACTCCTTCCGTCCTCGGACTGGAAGGTGGTGAAGGTGGAGAGGACGACAGGCCCCACAAACCAAGTGGTGGTCGTCCTTAACAAGGAGTCGCTGGCCCCGATAGAGGCAGCTAGAGGAGAGCTGAACTTTGGCTTCAGCTCAGTCACTATAAAAGTGTATAAGTCGGATGCAGCGGCCGAGGCGCGTCCTGTCGACAACCCAGTCGAGCAGGACGCTGCCTCGGAGATTGAAGCACCCGACTGCGAGCTGGAGCCGGAGCTGGACGGCTACTCCTCAGATACCATGCTGATGCAGGACTTCGAGGCCATGTTTCGGGAGGACGACTATATCGTCGACGACACCGACGCCGATATTACAGTGGTGGAGAAACCTGATGATGTCCCTACGGGTGCTTCAAATCAATCTCCACCACTGTAAAGCAGCAGCAGCTGACCTAATACTCCGCTTGGATGAGAGCGGAGCAGATGTAGTCCTAATCCAGGAGCCTTGGATAGTTGGTGACAAGGTCTGTGGATTAGCGACGAAGGAGTACAAGCTAATCGCTGCTCAAAACGAAGATAAAATTCGCACCTGTATTCTTGCTAGAAAGCACCTTAACATCTTTCTGCTTCATAACTATAGCAACGGCGACAACACGGCAGTTAGCCTAGAGCTGCACACCTGAGGTTGGTGTCGTCATACATGGCGCACGAGGAAAGCGATCCTCCAGGATCGATACGCGCGCTAACCAGCGAAAGCGAAAGTTCGGACATAGGCCTTTTAATAGGCTGCGATGCCAACGCTCACCACACACAATGGGAGAGCTCGGACGCAAATGCGAGGGGTGAGTCACTATTTAGCTTTATCCTTGACTGTAATATGGTAATTTGTAATCGCAGTAACGACCCCACATTCATTATTAAGAACCGACAGGAGGTCATTGACCTCACTCTAGTGTCTCACACAATGCCAGACTTAATCGAGAGCTAGAAAGTCCTATAGGACCATTCCTTGTCTGACCACAGGTACATCGAGACAATAATGAGACTCGACTGCCCAAAACCAATTGACTACATCAATCCCAGGAAAGCCAACTGGGATATAGTCAACAAATGGAGGAACTGCTCCCCATCACGGCACCACAGTGCCATCTTGAGACTAATGGAAAAAGAAACCCCCATGGTGGTAAAAAAAAACAAATAGATATCCTACGTAAGAGTAGCAGGGCTCTCTTCAACAGAGCCAAAAAGCGCCAACGGGGAGGAACACTGGGAAGACTACAAACACAGTCTAGCCCTCAACAAAAAAGAAACAAAAAGGGAAAAAGAGTCTCGTGGCAAAAATTTTGCTCAGAAATAGAGGAAACAGCAGAAGCAGCAAGGCTGCGTAAGATCCTACCACCTCGGTGGGATACCTTAAGCGTAACGATGGTGCGTGGACTAGCTCCAGTGTGGAGTCCCTACACATCTTACTAGGCACTCACTTCCCCGGGTGCACAACCATTGAGCCGACCTATTCACCTATAGAGGGCTTGGTCACCTCCATGTCACACATCCTATTGAAACGGAACATCAGCTGGGCAGTAAACAGCTTCAACCCGTTTAAATCACCAGGCCCTGACATGATTATCCCAGCCCAATTACAAAAGGCAGGAAACATGGCAACCAACTGGCTTCAAAGTATATTTTCCCAGATACTCATAGTAGGGAAAATTCCTGATGCATGGCTTAAGGCAAAGATTTTCTTTATTCCCAAAGCGGGAAAAGCCTCGCTCAAGACATTTGAGAGACTAGTCGGGCTACATCTAAGGACCACGATAAATCCAAAGGTGCTGTCAGACGCACAACATGCCTACAGGAAAGGTTAATGCACAGAAACGGCACTTCACGAAGTAATCAAAGCATCCTTTATTCAAAGGAATATTCCCTAATTGCCTTTCTCGATATCGTGGGAGCCTTCAATAATGTTATATCAAGAGCCATCACGGAAGGTTCACTTGGCGACGCTTATCGATCAATTGCTCATATGCAGGACGGTGACGTCGTCGATGGGGTCGTCCACTCAGTCAAGGAATGCAACAGAGGCACACCGCAGTGTGAGGTTCTGTCTCCCCTTCTATGGAACACAGCAGTCAACAAGATTCTGTGTGACCTGAATGGGGGGGCTGTAAAGTGGTGGCACACGCGGATGACGTTGCTATAATATTCTCGGGAAAATTCACTTAAACACTCTGCGACCTAATGTCTGCAAAGCTCGCGAAATTGTCAGACTGGACAAAATCGCGCGGACTGGGAGTAAATCCCTCGAAAACGGAACTTTTATTCTTTTCTCGTAAATACAAGACTCCGCCCCTTAACCCTCCAGTGCTTAACGAATGCAGGCTATCCTTCAGCGATAGTGCTAGTTACCTGGGGTTGGTAATTGGCAGCAAGCTCAACTGGAACCAAAACATCAAAGAGAGAGTGAAGAAGGCCACGATAGCCCTCTACACCTGCAAGAAAGCCATGGGAAAGCTAAGGTGGGGCATTAACCCAAGTATAGTCCAATGAATATATCTAGCAATAGTTAGACCAATACTACTCTACGGAGTCACGGTGTGGTGGCCGGCCCTTCAAAAAAAAGTCCATCACCAAAATGCTCGGCAAGGTACAAAGAACTGCCGCACTCTGCATCAGTGGAGCACTTCGCACCACACCGAATGATGCTCTAAACGCTGTCCTGTGCCTCCAGAGTCCTGACCTCGCAGGTAAGGCTCAGGCACTCATGGCAGCAATTCGTCTTAGAGACTCTTACCAATGGGTACCGCAAAAATATGGGACACTCATCCATTCTAAACGACAACAACAACGTCCCAACAAAAACGGACTACTGCATTCCAAGGGAGTATACTGAAACTCCCTTTGAGGGAACTCCGGGTCCTGGTGGAGCCATTCAAATCTTAACGGATGGCTCCAAAATGGACAACAAAGAAGAAGGAGGTATCTACTCCGAGCAACTAAACTCCTTCAGGCTTCCGGATCACTGTAGTGTCTTCCAAGCGGAAGTCACAGCGATCTGGGAAGCTCTGATTTGAATCCAAACAGTTGACTTTTCGGCAACCCATATAAACATCTACAGTGATAGCCAAGCTGCGATCAAATCACTAAATGCGATTACATCGAACTCGGCCACCGTCGCAAAATGCCGCAAATCTCTTCAAGAGATGGCTCAGCAATTTGCTATTAGCCTGATATGGGTCCCGGGTCACCAGGACATTGAAGGTAACTGCAGAGCAGAAGAACTGGCCAGGGCTGGCACTACTACCTCCTTTCTCCACGACAAAGAGGATACATGTATGCCTATTGCCACCTGCAAGCTCATCATAAAAGAGCAATTCATGCGACTAGACGACAGTCGGTGGCAAAACACACCACGATGTCGCATCACGCGACAAGCGTGGCCCACTATAAACAAGAAGCGCACCACCGAGCTCTGAAAGCTAAGCAGAAAAAGGTGCAGCACGGTCATTCGATCCCTCACGGGACACTGGCTAATAGAAACCCATGTCAGTAGGATGGGAGCCCTATATAATGATTACTGCCGCAACTGTAGAGATGAGGAAGAGGAGGAAACAGTGGAGCACCTGTTCTGCTCCTGCCCGGCTCTCAGTAGAAGAAGGCTACAACACTTGCGCTCGCCCTTTTTCACTGTAACGGACCACAACGGTCCGCCATAATAAATATATATATATAATGTAAGATATACACACAATATAACCATAAACTAAATAATATAAGACTATTATTAAAAACACCTGACCCTACCAATACACTGCACCTAGTTCCGCGTTGCTATGTTAGCAAAACACGCCGACTAGGTCACCTGACACTACCAATACACTGCACCCAGTTCCGCGTTAGCAAAACACGCCGACTAGGTCATCTGACACTGCACTCAAGTTCCGCGATCACAGCGAAACGGTGCCCTAACATACACCCCCGAAAACGCGGGCTCAGCGGCCTCACACCCCAGGTGCCGGCTTTAAATAGCGCGCGCCATGGATCAATGGGGCAGTCGATCAGCAGTCCATCAGCAGTGCATCAGCAGTCGATCAGCAGTCCATCGGCAGTGCATCAGCAGTCAACACCGCGCCACCGTAAAAATACACGCAAGAATTACTACACGACACTAGCAGTATAAAAACCCAATTAATCAAGAAATAAAGACAAAAACCCATACACCTCAAAACCTCAACGCAGTGTCATCATTTTCTTCGCCGACCGCGAACACAACCCAGGTAACCCAGAAACATATTATTACCGCACACACCAAAACTCAGGTGTCAGCGTTTCCCTTCCATCGCCAAAGTGCGAATACCGAATTGCCTGCACGGTAACCCGACGCTCCGCCCGCTCCATTTTTGGTCTCACGGCCATCCCCTTGCCCTAAAGTGCCAGCATTTTCTACAAATTTCTTGTAGAAAGAACCTTGGACAGACTGAGCCTACCTCAGCCTGGGATAGGTATCCTACAAGTGGCGCCCGAGCAGGGACTTTACTGGCAACTTTAAGGAGATTTCAAAGCCGACTTTCTGGCAACTTTAAGCAAACTTAAATAGAAAACCTTAACACGGGGATACGTGGACTAAAGACCCACGGCCACCGAGAAAGAAACAGAGCTAGGAACTAAACACACAAATCCAGTCGCGAGTGCCACCGAGAAAGTCTACGCAGTGCGCGAGTAACGAAAAACAGTGATCAAGTGCCCAAAAACCCCCAGAAGCAACACAAAACACCATGGAATCCCACGAAGAGGACTCAGGCAGCGAATTCCACGCCGTAGAGAAAACCCCTAACCCAGGCGTCAGCATCGGCTGGATTTACAAGCGTCGTCGAGAGGATCTGGAGGCTTTCGCCAAGGAATTTGGATTCAGCGGTGAAGGAACGGTCGACGAGATGCGTAGGAACTTTGCCATACTAGTCGCCGGACCACTCCCGCCGAGTAATTGGGTTCGCCTGGCAGAACTTGGCGGAAATACGCCCGACTAGCCGGACGCTCCAAGTCCCCGATGTCCACTACCCCGGGTCCATCAGGCACCCAGAGGCAGGACCCAAAACCCAGCACACAAATCCCCACAATCGCTGAGAACGAGCCCCGACCACCAACCTTAATGGTCGATGATCTCCCCAGGCCGCCAACCACGGAAACGTGCCGCTCACCCACGCAGAGAATTGTCCCAGCGATCGACCCACACAAAGACGGGCCCGACTACAACCGCATCGCACGAACCGCGGAACGCATCCGCGGATGGGGCATCCAGTTCAGCGGAGAAAATGACCCGATATCATTTCTGAACTACTCGAGGAACGCGCAGGCTCGTATGGAGTGGACACCAACCAGCTGCCTCGGGCCATGGCCGAACTACTCACCGACCGGGCTAGCCGTTGGTACCGTACCAGCCAACTGCAGTGTCGTATTTCTGTCGTATTTTCTACCGCCAAGGTATTTCGAACAATTGGATGACCAGATCCGGGGCCGCAAGCAAGCGGTGAGAGAACCGTTCAAAAGATTACCTCATCGAGATACGGCTACTCATGCACCATGCCGGGTACGATCCAGTTAAACAGCTGCACAGAATCTACGACAACGCCTTGCCAGGAATCCAGCTATACGTGCGACGAGACCAATTGGAAAGTTTGTCACAGCTGACACGGCTCGCCCTGAGTACGAAATCATCCACGAGGAGGGAACATGAGGTCACCCCCGCACCCATCCGAAGCGCACCGAGAGACACCAGGCCGGCAAGGCGCCCAGATCGCAGAGAAGATGACTCCTACCGGATGCCAGCTCGGAGACCCCATTGGGTCTCAGCGGACACATCTCGGAGACAGTCAGCAAATCCAACAGATGCGACTGGCCCGGACGTGGCCCATCGCATGATCACCACGCCCATTTCAATCCACGCACAGCCTGTCGCCGGTGTGGTCAAGCTGGGCACGCCGCCTACGACTGCACCCACCCCTCGATCCTATTCTGCTGGGAATGTGGAAAACGCGGCACTCGCACTATCGACTGTTGCCGCCAGGCCACGTCGGGAAACGACGCGCGTCCTCGACTGACACGCGATCAGCCGCAATAACCTCGCAAAGCCGCCCGCTCCACATGAACGACGGCCGGATAGTGGCGATAGTGACGATAGGAGGACAAAGAACAGAGGCCACTATCGACACCGGGGCATCCCGAAGTTTCGTCAGTGCCAACCTGTCCCGACAACTAGACAATAACTCCAACCGGCAAGATGCATGCGTCCGCATACGCCTGGCTGACGGCTCAGTCAGAGATCACACAAGTTCTACTGGCGCCCATCAAGCTGGATCATCGAGAGGTTCAAATCCCACCCTGGTCCTACCAAACATGTTGGAGCAAGTTATTGTCGGCATGGACTTCCTATGTGCTATCGAAACGACGATCCAATGCGGCACCACGCTGCTAAAACTACGAGATCACCGCCCCACGCCAACGCCACCGTCAGTTCTGACCAACCACGTCCAAGACGCCGAAACCAGCAACCAGAAACCTAAGCCAACCGCAGCGAACACACGTCCCCGACCTACCACAAAGAAAACGGCACCCAATACCGCAACGAAGAATACGACACCGAAACCAACCGCAGCGCAAGCGAAACACCGGCCCACAACGGAAAACACGAATCCGAAACAAGCACCGGTAAACTGCAACCAAGCAAACGGGAAAACGAATCCCACGGCCAATACGGAGCACCCGCGTCCTAAGCCAACCACAGGGAACACCCATCCCAAACGAACCACAAGGATCCCACACAGGAGACAAGCACAAACGCACCTGGCGCTCGACTCAGGAAGCCCAGGATCAAAACAAACTACGGGGCACACGCACCCCGAACCCACCACAAGGATCTCACCCACGAGACAAACCCAAACGAACTGGAACCCGCTCGACACAGGAAGCCCAGGACCAAGTTCTGCCACCGCGCACCCATGCACCATTCCCTCAACGGAGAAGGTGAACCCACGGACAACCCTCAGAGACGACAACCAGCCCCGAACAACGACACAGACAACGGCAGCAGCAATGCGACAACCAAACCACGAGGGAAACAGCCACGCAAACCCTGGTCGGGTCCAATCATCGAACTAATATCCACAGAACCCTCCACACGGAACCGGAATCTAGCCCGATGACTCCCCGAATCACTGACCGCAGCCCTGTCGCACCCATGGCCGACGTCACCCCGATCTTCGCCAACCCACTGGAGTACCTTCCGCGTACTGACGTGCCCACTAGCGCCATGCACCACGCCATGCCTAACACCACGTCCGAAATCTTCGTCGCCCAAACAAGTCGTCGCTGCGAAAACAGAGTCGTCACTGAGACCCGCCTGGCAATACGTAGATCTGGAGACATTACAACCCAGGTATACCGCCAGACCCACGAAGCTACGCCACTCACGGCCAACGCTACCCCGATCGTCGCCCACATAAGCGACTACCACGTAGGATCGAACCCCCAGTGCGTTCGACACCACCATCCTCCCAGAA
Organism: Drosophila bifasciata; assembly: GCA_009664405.1. Taxonomy (NCBI): domain Eukaryota; kingdom Metazoa; phylum Arthropoda; class Insecta; order Diptera; family Drosophilidae; genus Drosophila; species Drosophila bifasciata. The sequence goes on from CM019043.1 coordinate 18,267,859, forward strand.
GACCCAAGCCACCCCACGGACCCCGAGATCACCGATCCCTCAGAACACGATCCAGAACCGGTCTCCGATCTCTGGCCGCCGGACCTGGCACCACAGATCCAAGAATTTCTGGACGCAGAACTTCCAAAATTCAATAATCTCCACGGAACCTCGGACATCGCCGAGCACACCATCGTCATGAGGGATAATCGACCCATCAAGCAGCGGTACTACCCAAAGAAGCCAGCCATGATGCGGATTATCGACGAGCAAGTCGACCAATTGATCCAAGAAGGTCTCATCGAACCCTCACGAAGCCCGCACAGCGCCCCCATCGTACTCGTACGTAAAAGAACGGCAAATGGCGCATGTGCGTGGACTACCGACAACTCAACACTCACCCATTCCTGACACATACCCACTGCCCAGAATCAACTACATCTTGGAGCGCCTACAGAACGCACGCTTCATAACCACCCTCGACCTGAAGAACGGATACTGGCAAATACCCATGGCCAACGGAAGTAGAGAAGCCACCGCCTTCACGGTTCCCGGCCGAGGTCTCTATCAATGGAAAGTGATGCCCTTCGGATGACACCTGCACCAGCAACATTCCAACGGGCCCTTGATACCGTGATCGGTGCCGACATGGAACCCTACGCATTCGCATATTTAGACGACATTGTCGTCGTCGGACGAGACTTCAAGGACCACCTACACAACCTGGCAATAGTCCTCTCTCGCCTTCGAAGGAAAGGAACGCGTCATCGCCTATGTCAACCGACGCTTGAACCAGGCCGAAGGAAACTACTCCGCCACCGACAAGGAATGTCTCGCCGTCATTTGGGCAATCCGAAAAATAAGTTGCTACCTAGAAGGATACCGGTTCGACGTTATAACCGACTCGCACTGAAATGGCTGAATACTCTGGAAAGCCCCTACGGAAGAATAGCGAGATGGGCGCTCGAACTCCAACAGTATCAGTACGACGTCCACTACAGAGCAGGAAAACAAAACGTGGTTGCCGATGCCCTGTCTCGACAACCCTTGGAACCGCTAGCCAGAATCAAAGAGGACGCATCAACCTTGCCCCTGGCTCACACGACGGATTCAGCAAACCAAAGAGGAACCCGATAAATACCCCCGACTACGTTTTCGAGAATGGAGAACTCTACAGACATCTGGGCCACGGAGCCGACGATCACGACTACGTATCATGGAAACTTTGCGTCCCAAAAGACCGACGCCAAAGAGTCCTCAAGGAATGCCATGATCAGCCCACGGCAGGCCACCTCGGCATTCGGAAAAACATCACACGGATCGCACAACGATATTACTGGCCCGGCCTACACCGCGACGTGAGTCAAAAAGGCACTGCAGCGCAAGCACGTGGGTAAGATGCTCACCCGCAGGGCATAGGAACCTTTCGCCACACTATGCGCCGACTTCGTCGGGCCACTGCCCCGGATCCAAACGAGGAAACACCATGCTACTGGTATTCTTCGACACCTTCTCGAAATGGACCGAACTAGTGCCACTTAAGAAAGCTACCACAGCTACCCTAGAGCTAGCTTTTCGGGAACGCATTCTAAGTCACTTCGGCGTACCAAAACGATTCGTCTGTGACAATGGAACACAGTTCACCAGCCGCTCATTCCGCCTGTTTATGCAAACAGCCGGCGTTGATCTGCAGCACACCGCACCGTATTGTCCCCAGGAAAACCCGACGGAACGGGCCAATCGGACGGTGAAGACCATGATCGCACAATTCGTGGAGGACCACCAAAACACATGGGATGAGCTGATACCCGAGATTTCACTGGCAATCAGCTCCAGCGTCTCCGAAACCACTGGTTTCAGCCCCTCATTCCTGCTACACGGAAGAGAACCTCGCTTACCTGGAGCACTGTACGATGAAGTCACACCAGGGACAGGAAGCCCACCGGACACAGCACACGCGAAGGCAACGCGACTTAAAGAAGTATTTGCAATAGTACGAAACAACATCCAGCAGGCAAGTCAAGAACAATCCCGGCACTACAATCTCCGCCGCCGACAATGGCGTCCCACGGTGGGCTCCCTAGTACTAATTCGCCAACATCACCTATCTAATGCAGTCGATGGTTTTGCGGCGAAATTGGCCCCAAAGTATGACGGGCCCTACAAAGTCAAAGGCTTTACGTCGGAAAATATCGTGAATTACAGCACCCCGAAGCCGAAAACAAAAGGTGGCGAACATCAACGACCTAAAAGAATTCCACGACGCAGTGGACAGCGGGTCCGCTGATGAAGCAAACGACACCCACAGTACTACTGACCCACCCCGGGTATGCCAACCGCCAATTCCGCTGATAGAGCGGAACACAAGAGTACTACTAACCCACTCCCAGGTATGCCCGCCGACGATTCCGCTGATGGAGCAAACGTAGGCAACGGTACTACTGACCCACTCCGGGTATGCCAACCGCCAACCACCAACCACACCCACCACCTTTTTTATCCGCCCGGAAGAAAGGGGTGTAACGGACCACAACGGTCCGCCACAATATATATATATATATATAATGTAAGATATACACACAATATAACCATAAACTAAATAATATAAGACTATTATTAAAAACACCTGACCCTACCAATACACTGCACCTAGTTCCGCGTTGCTATGTTAGAAAAAACACGCCGACTAGGTCACCTGACACTACCAATACACTGCACCCAGTTCCGCGTTAGCAAAACACGCCGACTAGGTCATCTGACACTGCACTCAAGTTCCGCGATCACAGCGAAACGGTGCCCTAACATACACCCCCGAAAACTCGGGCTCAGCGGCCTCACACCCCAGGTGCCGGCTTTAAATAGCGCGCGCCATGGATCAATGGGGCAGTCGATCAGCAGTCCATCAGCAGTGCATCAGCAGTCGATCAGCAGTCCATCGGCAGTGCATCAGCAGTCAACACTGCGCCACCGAAAAAAATACACGCAAGAATTACTACACGACACTAGCAGTATAAAAACCCATTAATCAAGAAATAAAGACAAAACCCATAAACCTCAAAACCTCAACGCAGTGTCATCATTTCTTCGCCGACCGCGAACACAACCCAGGTAACCCAGAAACATATTATTACCGCACACACCAAAACTCAGGTGTCAGCGTTTCCCTTCCATCGCCAAAGTGCGAATACCGAATTGCCTGCACGGTAACCCGACGCTCCGCCCGCTCCATTTTTTGGTCTCACGGCCATCCCCTTGCCCTAAAGTGCCAGCATTTCTACAAATTTCTTGTAGAAAGAACCTTTGACAGACTGAGCCTACCTCAGCCTGGGATAGGTATCCTACATCACAGACATATCACTAATGCCCAATATCTGTCCCAGAAACATAGCGAATTTCATTAGCGCAGTCGGATGGGATAATTGCTGACAGGATGTCTCTCACGGCAGGGAAGGGCCAATGATTCAATGGTACCACAACGGGCCGAAGCCGGCCTATGTGTGTCGGGCTCATGACAGCCCGACAGCCAATATAACCCAACCTAACACGTCATTTTGCTGAGATAAAAAATGCATCTATTTCCTTTTCTCCGCTTCTTCAATTTGTTAATATCCAAGTCGTTTTTATAACCGTACTCGAAGAGTCAAAGGGTATATTGTATTTGTGGTAAATGCCCGTCTGTCTGTCCGTCCGTCTTGTTTGTCGCCCATTGCTCGGAGGCTTTAAGAGCTAGAGCAATCAAATTTTTTCCATACTGATGTTATATCTCACCCTCCTAAAAAGTGTTTCAAAATTTCGCCCCGCCCACTTCCACCCCCCACAAGGAGCGCACATTTGTGGCGTCCACAATCTTGAAGATAAGAGAAAACGAAAAATGCAGAAAGGCCATATCTAGCAGGGCCCAATTCTAAATCGGATCGGATCTGTAATATAGCCACAATAGAGAAAACCAATTATAAAACTTCATTCCCCTCTTTCGCACTCACACAAAAAACGAGTCGATTTGGTTTTTGTATATTGTGTCGCCTGGATCTCAGAGACTATAAGAGCTAGAGCAACCAAACTTTCTGTCCACACTCCTCTGATAACAAACCAAAACAAGTGTATTTCAAAATTTAAATGTAAAAACTGATAAAACATTTGAAAATTCCACATAAATCACATGTGTACTGACTGAGTACGGGTACTTAAGAAAGCTACCACAGCTACCCTAGAGCTAGCTTTTCGGGAACGCATTCTAAGTCACTTCGGCGTACCAAAACGATTCGTCTGTGACAATGGAACACAGTTCACCAGCCGCTCATTCCGCCTGTTTATGCAAACAGCCGGCGTTGATCTGCAGCACACCGCACCGTATTGTCCCCAGGAAAACCCGACGGAACGGGCCAATCGGACGGTGAAGACCATGATCGCACAATTCGTGGAGGACCGTTTAAAACACATGGGATGAGCTGATACCCGAGATTTCACTGGCAATCAGCTCCAGCGTCTCCGAAACCACTGGTTTCAGCCCCTCATTCCTGCTACACGGAAGAGAACCTCGCTTACCTGGAGCACTGTACGATGAAGTCACACCAGGGACAGGAAGCCCACCGGACACAGCACACGCGAAGGCAACGCGACTTAAAAGAAGTATTTGCAATAGTACGAAACAACATCCAGCAGGCAAGTCAAGAACAATCCCGGCACTACAATCTCCGCCGCCGACAATGGCGTCCCACGGTGGGCTCCCTAGTACTAATTCGCCAACATCACCTATCTAATGCAGTCGATGGTTTTGCGGCGAAATTGGCCCCAAAGTATGACGGGCCCTACAAAGTCAAAGGCTTTACGTCGGAAAATATCGTGAATTACAGCACCCCGGAAGCCGAAAACAAAAGGTGGCGAACATCAACGACCTAAAAGAATTCCACGACGCAGTGGACAGCGGGTCCGCTGATGAAGCAAACGACACCCACAGTACTACTGACCCACTCCCGGTATGCCAACCGCCAATTCCGCTGATAGAGCGGAACACAAAGAGTACTACTAACCCACTCCCAGGTATGCCCGCCGACGATTCCGCTGATGGAGCAAACGTAGGCAACGGTACTACTGACCCACTCCCGGGTATGCCAACCGCCAACCACCAACCACACCCACCACCTTTTATCCGCCCGGAAGAAAGGGGGTGTAACGGACCACAACGGTCCGCCACAATATATATATATATATATATATAATGTAAGATATACACACAATATAACCATAAACTAAATAATATAAGACTATTATTAAAAAACACCTGACCCTACCAATACACTGCACCTAGTTCCGCGTTGCTATGTTAGCAAAACACGCCGACTAGGTCACCTGACACTACCAATACACTGCACCCAGTTCCGCGTTAGCAAAACACGCCGACTAGGTCATCTGACACTGCACTCAAGTTCCGCGATCACAGCGAAACGGTGCCCTAACATACACCCCGAAAAACTCGGGCTCAGCGGCCTCACACCCCAGGTGCCGGCTTTAAATAGCGCGCGCCATGGATCAATGGGGCAGTCGATCAGCAGTCCATCAGCAGTGCATCAGCAGTCGATCAGCAGTCCATCGGCAGTGCATCAGCAGTCAACACCGCGCCACCGTAAAAATACACGCAAGAATTACTACACGACACTAGCAGTATAAAAAACCCAATTAATCAAGAAATAAAGACAAAAACCCATAAACCTCAAAACCTCAACGCAGTGTCATCATTTTCTTCGCCGACCGCGAACACAACCCAGGTAACCCAGAAACATATTATTACCGCACACACCAAAAACTCAGGTGTCAGCGTTTCCCTTCCATCGCCAAAGTGCGAATACCGAATTGCCTGCACGGTAACCCGACGCTCCGCCCGCTCCATTTTTGGTCTCACGGCCATCCCCTTGCCCTAAAGTGCCAGCATTTCTACAAATTTCTTGTAGAAAGAACCTTGGACAGACTGAGCCTACCTCAGCCTGGGATAGGTATCCTACATCACAGACATATCACTAATGCCCAATATCTGTCCCAGAAACATAGCGAATTTCATTAGCGCAGTCGGATGGGATAATTGCTGACAGGATGTCTCTCACGGCAGGAAGGGCCAATGATTCAATGGTACCACAACGGGCCGAAGCCGGCCTATGTGTGTCGGGCTCATGACAGCCCGACAGCCAATATAACCTAACCTAACACGTCATTTTGCTGAGATAAAAAAAATGCATCTATTTCCTTTTCTCCGCTTCTTCAATTTGTTAATATCCAAGTCGTTTTATAACCGTACTCGAAGAGTCAAAGGGTATATTGTATTTGTGGTAAATGCCCGTCTGTCTGTCCGTCCGTCTTGTTTGTCGCCCATTGCTCGGAGGCTTTAAGAGCTAGAGCAATCAAATTTTTTTCCATACTGATGTTATATCTCACTCCTAAAAAAGTGTTTCAAAATTTCGCCCCGCCCACTTCCACCCCCCACAAGGAGCGCACATTTGTGGCGTCCACAATCTTTGAAGATAAAGAGAAAACGAAAAATGCAGAAAGGCCATATCTAGCAGGGGCCCAATTCTAAATCGGATCGGATCTGTAATATAGCCACAATAGAGAAAACCAATTATAAAACTTCATTCCCTCTCTTTCGCACTCACACAAAAACGAGTCGATTTGGTTTTTTGTATATTGTGTCGCCTGGATCTCAGAGACTATAAGAGCTAGAGCAACCAAACTTTCTGTCCACACTCCTCTGATAACAAACCAAAACAAGTGTATTTCAAAATTTAAATGTAAAACTGATAAAACATTTGAAAATTCCACATAAATCACATGTGTACTGACTGAGTACGGGTATAAAAGTAGAGTCGCGTTCACAGCGACGTCATACGTTCTTTCTCGTTACATTTTACATTTTACATTTGTTTGCTGCATTTGTCATCTACATCTACATAACTTCTCACAACAACACACGTACACTTCACGAGGCAGAGTATGTGAGCGTGAGTGTGAGAGAATCAGTAGCGGCTATCAACCCTCAAAAAAATGTATATTTTGTTGCGGTGGATGCGAGGGCTGCGTGGGCTCGTTGCTGAAAATTCATTTCATCATTTTGGTCATAATAACGATCCGATCTAAACCATATACGGCAATCTGGTAGATATGGTCATTATCTACGATACTGCATTTTTCGTTTTTTTTATTTTCTTAAAAATTGTGCTTTCATTATTTGATGGGCGGAAGGGGTTGGCCGATATTTTGAAATATACCAGTCTTGGTTTGGTATCACAGGAGTCTGGAAAGAAAGTTTGGCTGCTCTAGCTCTTATAGTCTCTACGATCCAGGCGACGCAAAATACGAAAAACAAAATCGACTCGTTTTTGTGGGAGTTCGAGCGAGAGGGAACGATGTTTTTGAAATGGTTTTCTCCATTGTGGTTATACTAATAATCCGATTTGATTCAGATGCGTCTGATAGATATGGGCTTTCTCTATAAATCTGCGTTTTTCGTTTTCTGCTATCTTCAAAATTGTGGACGCCAAAGATGTGCACCCTTTTTGGGGGCGGAAGTGGGCGGTGCGAAACTTGAAAACATTTTTCTGGGAGTGAGATATAACATCAGTCTGGAAAAAGAATTTGGTTGCTCATTATCTTATAGCCTTCGAACAATGGGCGACAAATAAGACGGACGTACGGACAGACGTACAGACAGACAGACCAGACGGACGGACAGAAATGGTTATATCGACTCTACGATTGATGTTGATCAAGAATATATATACTTTATAGGGTCGGAAATTATTCCTTCTCTATGTTACACACATCCACCTTTACCGCAAATACAACATACCCTTTTACTCTTCGAGTACGGGTATAAAAAGTAGTCGAAGTACGTACCAACAGACGTTAGCCCTGCCGATATGCTTTCTCGAGAATAACTACGCGCTGAGCTTATAAATTTCGTCTTTGGAAGCATGGACCTCCATACTTGCCAGCTATTAAGAGTCAGTAGCCAAGTTCGAGTGTTCTTCCAGAGCTGGTTTTGGGAGGTACGAAATTAGAAAGCATACTAATTACAAATTAAAGTTAGTTCCTTTCTCTAAAATGCAGCGAATTTTTGTTGAATGTTTGCAAATTTATCTATCGACGAAGTTTTGACTTAACTGTGGAAGATTTGCGAAATATGAACCATAGAATCTCAAAAGCACATTAAAGTTCCAAGTTTGATCACATCACTCTCGCCAATTTTAAAAAGATTGTGGTTTGCTACGAGTTGAAGAGCGTCTGAAAAACTCTATCTTGAATTTGAAGCACGACATTTCATAATATTGCCCAGGAATCATTCTATTACTTCTTGCGTAAGTAGGTTAGGGCAAGGCGGGAGCGCAATAAAAGCTCTGTCTCGCTCTAACCACCGTAGGTTAGAAATTCAGGCTTAAGAGAAATTGTCTGAATTGTTTTTAGTATATAATCGTACTTGAAATTCGATCGAGCGCACGCCATTATTTTTCGGCAAAATTAAATCTTTACCCACCCAAGTTTTCGGTTCTTATACCCGTACTCGGAGAGTGAAAGGGTATATTGTATTTGTGGTATTTGCTGTCTGTCCGTCTTGTTTGTCGCCCGTTGCTCGGAGGCTATAAGAGCTAGAGGGACCAAACTTTTTTCCAAACTGATGTGATATCTAACTCCTATAAAAATGTTTCAAAATTGCGCCCCCGCCCAGGCCGTCAGCCACCGGGTGATACAGGGGGAATCACGGATGACGGTCCGACCGTCTGGGGCTGGGGCTTGCCCCAACCCGATGCAGTAGGATCACGGGCGGTCCGTCACCTGCCGTAACTGTACACACCAGTGGAAGTGCGACTATACTCTCCTCGTAAGGGCGGCTGGTAACAGGTCCTGGCACGGTCAAGTCTCTGCCACGGATGCTGGCTAATGGTAGTCGGGCGGAGAGAAGAAAACTCTCAGTGTAATCACCTAGGTGGAACAGCATGCGCTGATGGATGCGTGGCCGAGGGGAGCTCGGTCGTGAGTATGCGAACTCTGGATACCTGCCGACCTCCAGTTTAAACCAGGCTTCCCGGGGCACGCAGGCTATGCCTCGGGTGACTAACCCCTTCCTGCCTACTCGTGGGCCCAATTATGTCAACTCAATTAAATATTAAAAATAATACCGCAAAAGAGCTCGGTACTCCTCTTAAAGTACAGGAGGGACAAGACCATAGCTCTATATCAACGCCTGGGAAACCAGGCCCAAAGAAGACGGGGAAGGAGACTAAGTCGGTCCACCGTCTTCTAGCAGAATCCAATGCGAGGAGGGCACCGATTAGCCAATCGGGCCCATCCACGTCGGGGGGCACCGGGGTCAAACCTGTCATCGGGGTGGCTGCCAAGCAGAGCGTTATCGCGGCTGGTAAGCGCCTCGCGACCGGGGAATGCCCGTCAACCTCGGCAGGCGGCGGGTCTGCAGGCCAAGGAGGTAAGCCGTCCTACCAGGACAGGAGGCGTGCTGGCTTCATACTGGCCAACGAAGATCCGGAGTATATGGCATCGGTGAAGGGGATGGAGCAGAGGCTTTGGGCCAGCTCAATCATCCCAGACTTCCAACCAGCCAAAGCCGGAAAGGGAGCAGCCAAGCCCCCGAACAAGCGGCAACGCTCGGCGGAGGAAAACGCCACCCAGCCAGGCCAAGCCCAGCAAGCCAAGCGGGCGAAGACGCAACTGACCGGCATGTCCTTTGCGGAGGTGGCGAGGGGCAAAACCCTAATTGGCGTCCTAGACAGGGGCGCCAAGTATGGTAATGTCCCCGCGACAAGTGGAATTTGGTGGAGGCAGAGCTCCAGGACCGCTTTCTGAAGGAGCTAGCCGAGAACGGTGGACCCCGCCCAAATGTGAGGACGCCGGGCGGCAGCAGGGCACGGTGAAAGCCATCGCCTGCCAAGATGCACGCTCGGCGACCCTCAACATGAAGGCGGTGGCGGCGCTCGTGGAAGTTTATCCGGGAGCCAAACTGGAGGCCGTACGCTGGGAAGACGTCCCAAGCAGAGCGAGGGCCCGAGCGTGGTGTCGGTCAAACCTGCAGAACCTGAGAAGGTTCTCAAGGTTCTGAAGGTTCTGCAACCCCACCTTCCTACAGCCGATTGGAAGGTGGCCAAGGTCGAGGAGGTCGCAGAACAGAGACGACAGATCATCCTCGTCCTGAACGAGGAGTCGCTGGTGCTCCTTAGAGAGTCGTCAGGAGTGGTGGACTATCGCTACCGTAAGGAGACCATAGTCCCATACAAAAACGACTCCAAGGGAAAGCAAGCGGCGGTCCAGCCAGACCTCGAGCTTGACGTCCCGGAAGCGGGGAGCCAACCCGAGGCGTCGGACGTGGCGTCCAAGGTATCGGACGATATCCTGGATCGCTACGAGTCCGACGCGAGCGACCTGGCCAGAGGTCTCGGACGCATCGACGTCGGGGAAGACAACGACTCCCCGGAGAGCGACGTCGACACGACAGTGGTGGAGGCGAGTCTCAGGAATGTCCCTGACACTCCTGGAGATAAACCACCACCATTGTAAGGCAGCATGTACTGCCTTATTGCTCCACCTAGCCAAGGGTGGGGCCGACATGGTCCTCATTCTGGAAACCTGGATCCTTGGAAACAGGGTCTCCGGTTTGAGAACTCCTGATTATAAGCTATACAAAGCTGACTCCCCAGGTAAAATACGCACCTGCATTCTTGCAAAAAGAGAACTGCACTTATTTTTGCTCCCAAATTTCACACGGCGGTGAGCCTCGACTCCGCATCTGCTCGGCATACATGGGTCACGACCAGCCAGACCCGCCTACACATGCGCCCTTGAGGGTGCTCGTCGCAGACTGCGAGGCGAAGGACATCGGCCTTCTAGTGGGATGTGACGCCAACGCTCACCGCAGTCAGTGGGGAAGCACCGACACAAACGAACGGGGTGAGTTCCTTTTCAACTACTTATTGACTACTCAGATGGTAATCTTAAACCGAAGGGATGATCCCACTTTCATTATTAGGAACCGCCAGGAGGTCCTGGACCTCACCCTTGCCTCTCATACGCTGCAGAATAACATAGTATCCTGGAGGGTCCTCGACGAACACTCCTTCTCGAACCGCAGGTACGTGAAAAGTGTCTTCACGTTCTCCATACCGAGTCCAGCCCAGTTCCGTAATCTCAGGCGAACTAACTGGACACGCTATGTGGACTTTCTTTGCCAAACTTTCCCTGAGACCCCACCTAGGGAGAATATCTCATGGTCGACTACGTCTCGTCTGGTAAAGGTTTTTACCGACGCCTGTAACGCAGCGCTTGACAAAGCCTGCCCACCCAGCAAAACCAGGGGTCGGAAGAAACCAGCATGGTGGACTCCGACGCTGGGAGAGCTCCGGAAATCCTCACGGAGACTTTTTAACATAGCGAAAGCTCTAAACGTTGAGCAGAACTGGGCCGAATACAAGGCAAGTCTGTCAACATACAACAAAGAAGTCAGGAAAGCCAAACGCGCGACATGGCGCCAGTTCTGCACCGAAATCTAGAGCAACTCCGAAGCCTCGCGCTTACGTAAAGTACTCTCGAAATCAACTCCAACCTTAGGGTATTTGAGGAAAGACGACCAATCCTGGATGACATCCAGTTCCGAGTCGCTAAGCCTCCTTCTATCTACACATTTCCCAGGCTGCACTGTAAACAGACCAACCTACAGAGCGCACCCTTCTAATGCCACGGGCTCCATTCTGAACCTGTTAAGTCAGGAAAATATATCCTGGGCAATAAAAAGCTTCAAGCCTTATAAACCACTGTAGCGTGTTCCAGGCAGAGGTCTTAGCTATCAAGGAGGCCATCTCTATCGTCTCCAAACTTTCTTTAGACAGCCACTCAGTGTTCGTCTTCTCGGACAGCCAAGCGGCCCTCAAGGCTCTTGGCTCTATTTCGTCGAACTCAGCGACCGTTAACAACTGCCGAAGGTCTCTAAATGAGACCGCAGAGCAGCTGGATCTCTCACTAATATGGGTCCCAGGACACAGGGACATTGTCGGGAACGATGCCGCCGACGAGCTAGCTAGGCAGGGCACTACGATGGAGCAAGTAGCGATGCCTCTGACTACGTGCAGATTTTCGAGCAAATTGCGTTTCGTTTTTTGGCTCTTTTTTCTCGTTCTTTTTGGACATTTGTTATTGATCAACGAGAAAGAACTTACGGAGTCGCTGTAAATGCGACTCTACTTTTATACCCGTACTCATTCTGTACACAAGTGATTTATGTGGAATTTTTAAATGTTGTATCAGTTTTTTACATTTTACATTAAACATTTACATCAGTTCTCACAACAACACACGTACACTGCACGAGGCAGAGCGTGTGAGCGTGAGTGTGAGTGTGAGAGAAACAGTAGCGGCTATCATCCCCATAAAATGACTTATGCTGCAAGGGGCGGGGAAATCGCTGCTGAAAATTCATTTGATCATTGTGGCTACAATAATGATCCGATCTGATATGGACATTATCTACGATACTGCATCTTTTTCTTTTTTTTCTATCTTCAAAATTGTGGATTTTTGTCTTTTGTGGAGGCGGAAGGGGGCGGGGCGAAATTTTGAAATACACTTGTTTCGGTTTGGTATCACAGGAGTCGAGAGAGAAAGTTTGGTTGCTCTAGCTCTTATAGTCTCTGAGATCCAGGCTACACAAAAATACGAAACACCAAATCGACTCTTTTTGTGTGAGTGCGAAAGGGAGGGAATGATGTTTCTCGAAATGGTTTTCTATTGTGGCTATTCTAATGATTCGATCCAATTCAAATTTTGGCCCCTGATAGATATGGTCTTTCTCTATGATTCTGCATTTTTCGTTTTCTGCTATCTTAAATTGTGGACGCCACAGTTGTGCGACCTTTTTGGGGGCGGAAGTGGGCGGGCGAAATTTTAAAACACTTTTCTAGGAGTGAGATATCACATCAGTCTGGAAATAAAATTTGATTGCTCTTGCTCTAATAGCCTTCGAGCAATGAGTGAAAAACATAACAGACGGACAGACATGCCTATATCGACTCGGCTATTGATGCTATTGATATATACTTTATGGGGTCGGAAATGATTCCTTCTCTATGTTACACACATCCACTTTTACCACAAATACAAATAAATAGGCTTAGTGGTTTAATCCTATCAACTCACAACAAACAAAGAATAATTTTCCATTTATGGTTTATGTTTTGTGACTAGTGCATTAATTTATAAGAATCTTTCTTGTCGCACTAGAAAGTAAGTAAATAAAATAGATTAAACTCATATTAACGAGGAAGAACGTATGTAGTCGCTGTGAACGCGACTCTAATTTTATACCCGTACTCAGTCAGTGCTCATGTGATTTATGTGGAATTTTCAAATGTTGTATCAGTTTTACATTTTACATTTTTTGCTGCACCTGTCATCTACATCTACATCAGTTCTCATAACAACACACGTGCACTGCACGAGGCAGAGCGTGTGAGCGTGAGTGTGAGAGAATCAGTAGCGGCTATCAACCGTACGTTCTTTCTCGTTTTGTCTATAATAATGATCCGATCTGAACCAGATTCGTCAATCTGGCAGATATGGTCATGTGGTGTTTTTTTATACCCGTACTCGAACAGTAAAAGGATATATTGTATTTGTGGTAAAAGTGGATGTGTGTAACATAGAGAGGGAATCGTTCCCGACCTCATAAAGTATATATATTCTTGATCAGCATCAATAGCCGAGTCGATATAGCCATGTCTGTCCGTCCGTCTGTTCGTCAGTCCGTCCGTCCGTCTGTCCGTCAGTCCGTCCGTCCGTCTTGTTTGTCGCGCATTGCTCGGAGGCTATAAGAGCTAAAGAAACCAAATTCTTTCCACGCTGATATGATATCCCACTTCTACCAATGTATTTCAAAATTCGCCCGGCCCACTTCGGCCCCCGGGCGCGCATCTGCGGCATCCAGAATTTTAAAGATAACAGAAAACTAAAATTAAGAATCATAGAGAGAGCCTATATCTATCAGAGGCCCAAATCTGAATAGGATCGGATCTTAGTATAATCACAACGGAGAAAATCATTTCGAGAAATACGTTCCCTCTCGCTCGCACTCACACACCAACGTGTCGATTTTGCCCATTCGTACAGATGAGCGCCTGGATCTCAGAGACTATAACAGCTAGAGCAACCCCTAACTTTCTTTCTAAACTCTTGTGATACCACTTCAGTATGAATTTCAAAATTTCGCCACGCCCCTTCCGCCGCCCCAAAAATTAAAGTTCCCAATTGTGAAGATGAAAAAAAACACGAAAAATGCAGTATCATAGAGAATAACTATATTTTCCAGATTCCCGAGTCCCGAACTGATGTATGTGTAGATGACAGATGCAGAAAAAAAATGTAAAACTGATAAAACATATGAAAATGTGGAAATTACAAATAAATCATACCGACTGACTACGGATATAAAAGTAGTGTTGCGTAGTAACGGCGACACCACACGTTCTTTCTCGTTTCTATCTTCAAAATTGTGGACTTTCGTCTTTTGAGTGGTCGGAAGGGCACGTTTTTCTCTATTGTGGCTATATCTATATTAATGATCCGATCCGATTCAGATTTGGGCACCTGATAGATATGGTCTTTTCTATGATACTGCATTTTAGTTTTTGTTATATTCAAAATTGTGGACGCCACTGTTGTGCGCTTTTTGGAGGGGCGGAAGTGGGCGGGGCGAAATTTTGAAACACTTTTCTAGGAGTGAGATATCACTTCAGTGTGGAAACAAAATTTGGTTGCTCTAGCTCTTATAGCCTTCGAGCAATGGGCGACAAACAAGACGGACGGACGGACAGACGGACAGACGGACGGACAGACAGGGCTATATCGACTCGGCCAGTGATGCTGATCAAGAATATTTATACTTTATAGGGTCGGCAATTATTCCTTCTTTATGTTAGTCACATCCACTTTTACCACAAATACAAAAAATATAAAAATATATAAATATAAATATAAAAATAGTAGCTGTTGTAGATTATAGCTAGAAGAAATGGGCATTGTAACCACGGCAAAGATAATGGCGCTTATCGATGTCTTGAAGTCTTGTATATGCTTCTACGGCCCCAACTCGTGCTCGACTTCCGAAATTGGCCTTACCGAAATTCAGTGGTAAATATTCGGAGTTTAAAAATTTTATTAGCCTTTTTGAGACTCTCGTTCATAATGATTATAGTATACCGGTGATTGAAAAATGTAATCATTTGATTTCGTGCATCTCTAATGAAGCATAAGGAACAATAAAGGCGTTCCAAGTCACCGGGGCCAATTATGCAAAGGCTAGGGCCAGCCTAAAGCGCGTATACGACAACGAGTGTTTAATATTTTCAAACCAAATCTCCGCACTGTTTAAACTGCCAAAAATCTCGCAACAGTCCGCTCCCTAAGGAGCCTAATCGATACCGTATCATCAATCTATGGTTCGTTACTCGCGATAGGAGACGATACGAAGATTTCGAATGCAATGCTCATTCATATCGTTTTGAACAGAGTCGATTCCAGAGAACCTACCACTGGCAGTTCAGAATTGACAATGAAGTCATGGGTCTCCGAGCGACAAAACGGAACTTACTGTCGGTGACATCGAAGTTGTTCGACCCGCTTGGATTGTTAAGTCCTATTGTCATAAAGGGCAAGATTCTATTGCAGGAACTTTGGCTTAACAAACTAGATTGGGATGAAACGATTCCGATGCATTTGGAAACAGCAGGGAATATGTTAAAAATACACTATCTCAATTGGAAGAGATATGGTATGAGGTATGAGAGGTATGACCTCGGTTTGTGTATACCGATCCGATGTCACCGGTCCAGATACATGCCTTCGCGGACGCCTCCATGAGAGCTTTTGGAGCGTGCGTCTATATAAGTAGCAGAACTGCAGAAGGTTTGAATATATCGTTGTTGACGTCAAGTCCAAAGTAGCGCCGCTCAAGACCAAAACGCTCCCAAGGCTTGAGTTATGTGCCGCTCACCTTTTGCGGATCTCTGCCACAGAATCAAGCCCCTATTAAAGGTCCCTATCGAACGAGCTGTTTATTGGTAAGACTCTGAAGTAACGCTTCACTGGATTCGGTCGCATCCATCCATGTTGTCGACGTTTGTTTCGAATAGGGTGGCTGAGATTCAAGAGTGGTCAGATGAAGCTACGTGGCGGCATGTCCCGACAAAACAGAACCCAGCAGACATTGTGTCAAGAGGTTGTGACGTCAAAGAAATCGTCCAGTCAATCTGGTTCGAAGGACCATCATTTCTGAAGGATGTGGAAGAGAGTTGGCCTAAAAACCCTAATTTCGAGCCTTCAGAAGATGTTGAGCTGGAGAAGAGGAAGACATCGGTCGGACTGACCGCTACCGTGGAAAGTTCGGAGTTGGTAGATGTCTTCGAAGGATTCTCGTCCCACCTCAAGCTTTTTTGTTATATGTTCCGCTTTATAAGAAAATGTAGAAACCCGAGCGTACGATTCGAAAAACGGTCTCACCGACCGAGTATGGTGAAGTTTTTTACCAACGTCACGAGTATCGGGAGGAAATAGAGAAAGTTCGGAAAGGATCTAGAGTCGGTCCGAGTCTTCAGCGGTTGAACCCATTAATCCATGAAGACACTGGTACTTGGTGTACTTTTTCGTTGTTGAGGGTCGGGGGGCGACTAGCTAAAGCTCCTATATCATACAATGCCAAGTTTCCTTTGCTCTTGACGAAGCGCTCGCAATTCGCCCGGAGCTATGTTCGTCATCTGCACAATACCAATTTTCATGTCGGCCCACGAGTACTTGTGAGCATCCTCCGGCAGAGTGTTTGGATCGTAAACGGTCAAGAGGTCTGCAGTCAGACAGTTCGATCGTGTATCCGCTGCTTTAAATGCAAGCCTCGACTGCTGACGCAACTAATGGGAAATTTTCCCGCAGACGATAACATGCCTCCGCAGGAGTGGCTGTTAGGGAGGATAATCACCACGCACGCAGGGGAGGACGTCATGGTCAGAGTCGTCGACGTTAGGAGGAGCGATCGAGGAGTTTTTCGGAGGGCCATACATAAGATGGCGCCTCTACCAGTGAGTTGAAGCTGCGCAGGCCTTCAACGGGGCCGGTGTTTTGTTAGTTTAGGAATTTGTTGTTTATGAAGTCTAGTGTAAGTAGGTTATTGCAAGGCGGGAGCGCAAAAAGCTCTCTCCGGCGAATTCGCCCCCGCTTTGCCACCGTAGGTTAGCTAGGGCTTAAGAGGCATTGCCTGAATTGTTTTAGAATATAATTGTCGGGTTTCCCAGCCCGATGTTTAGGTATAAAAACTTGTTGTTAGTTAGTGGAGCAGCCTAACGTAAATCTACCTACATATGTTTGCTTATACGATTGAACACTGAATTGTAAATAGTGTAATTGCTTATGCTTATGGTTACGCTTATGCTCCCGCGCTCTCTCTCTCTCTCTCTATCTATCGCTCGCACTCGGCTCAGCAGCAGCCCGAGCGTCTTTGGTTCTCTACCTCTTGCAGTGGGGCACGGGCAATTCGGTCCGCCTGCCCTCAAGCAGTCTGGATATAACTATCATAGTTTTCGGTGCACTTTTTATACCCCAGCTACACACGCGTATTGCCGCTACCTCATATAATAAATAAATTTGTATTTCCAATTGAAATCCTCGGCTCTTGATTTAAAACCTACCCTTTTGCAATAGCTATTAAAAACGCTTAATAGCTCAACATTTGGTGACCCCGACGTGATTGTGCAATAATTAATTGATCAGTACAATCACAAACTGCATTTATAAACAATAAGTTTCGTTCGTTCGTCTGTTTTCGCTCATCTGTACATAGCCAGTGCCATCGACCACATAGCTGCTATACACCAGCCGCTCTTACATACACGAATTGCGCTTGAGGTTCCCGTTTGTTACACGCGTTTCGTTTTGCGTTCCTCTTCCCGCTACGAACGTTTCTAGAGCGGCTGCTGCTATGGACGCTGCCAACGACACTATAGTGACAGTAACAAGGGAGCAAAACAGCGTGTCTTTTTGAGGATGAAGTCAACGGAACTCTGTGAGAAGGTGAAGAGATTGGCTACCGCTTGGGAAGATGAGGCTGCTGTCTGCGATTATTACACCCTAGTGGGGAAGTTGGAGCAGATTGAGAAGCTGAGCGGGCAATTTGAGACATTGCACAACGAGCTCGAACAATTGGACTTCAGCGAGATTCAGAGTGGACTGTGCGATAGGTTTGAAACGCTTGCCACTGCTCTCAAGGCTTCGATTCGGCGTGAAATTGATAGGATTAGCGGCTATAAGCCACTGCATTCTACGGTTGCTGGACCAAATTTAACTTCTGGTTTTGCTGGTTCTCAGCCGCCACCTCTTCGCAGACCAGCATCGTCCCTGCCTCCCATACAATTGCCAAGATTTAGTGGAGGATATGCGGATTGGACGGACTTTTACTCGATGTTCACCACTATCATCAACAATCATCCGACCTCTCCAACATTGAGAAGTTCCAGCATTTACGATCTTGCCTGCGTGATTCGGCGTTGGAGACAGTTCGTGCGCTGGAAATTTCTGACAGCAATTATAATATAGCGTTGATTTGTTGGAAAAAAGGTTTAAAATCGTCGTTTAATCTTTCAGGCGCACATTACTGAGATCCTGGGGCTGCAGTCTGTGGAGAATGGGTCAGTGTCGATGCTTCGGGAGATCTCGGACAAGTTTAACGCTCATATTCGGGCGCTCCAGGCTTTGGGCACTCCTGAGCAGATCGCAGGATGCATCATCGTGCAGGTGCTGCTTCGTAAACTGGATCCAGCGACTCAAGCCAAGTGGGAGGAACGATTAGAGGACTCAGCCTTCGTTAACTTGATTCCGTCATGGGAGTCCATGGCCTCGTTTTTGGAGCAGCGATGCAGGACGTTGGAAACTGTGGATTTCGTTATGACGACCTATGCGCCGAGCGGTCAGGTGGGCAGGAGCAGTAAAGCTAGCCATTCCAAATCAATACTTGCTGCCTTTAAGCAAAAACACATCAGGTTGCGTTCTGTGCAATGACAGTGCTCACGGAATCCATCATTGTCCGAAGTTTATAGCACTGTCTCCATCAAATCGCTATAAAGAAGCAAAGAGATGTTCCCTGTGTGTAAATTGCCTCAAGGCAGGCCATCGGTTGAGTAAGTGCAGCTCCAGCAAATGCCGTACCTGTGGGCGTAGGCACCACACTCTCCTGCATTTTGGAGGTCCTGAAGCTACTGCAGCCCAAGGTGGATCTGTGCTACTTGACACGTCGTCGCATCTCATCACTGAGTCCTCTGCTTCAGCCTCTGCATATTCTGCACTTATTGCCCAGGATCTCAGTAATGATGATGTGCTATTACCCACGGCCACCGTCCTAGTCAAAAATAGTTCTGGGGCCTTCGTTTCTTGCCGAGCGCTGCTAGATTCCGGCTCTCAACTGCATCTAATAAACATCCCGTTTAGCTAATCATCTTCAGCTTCGGAAGATAAAATCGTCCACTGCTGTTTCTGGAATAGGCGACTCCAGCCTCGTCACCGATGGAATGTCAGTGAAAATAAGCCTTCACTCGTTTGTCGACATACTCGGCTCCCATCACTGCTGTAATCGTCCCTAATATCACTGATCGGCAGCCAAGCCGCAGCGTGAACACTTGCAGCTGGATGATCCCTGGAAACCTGCCACTCGCCGATCCAGGATATCATATACCCTCAGGGCATCGATCTGCTGATTGGTGCAAGACTGTTTTGAGCTCTTATGTGTTGGGCAATTCAAGCTTTCGCCAGGATTACCAATACTTCAGGAAACTCTCTTGGGATGGGTCGTGTCTGGAGGTTGTGATCGAGTCAAAAACGTGTCGTTGATGAGCTTAGCAGGACCCCAACATCCGAGTTATCTGCGAAACCCTGCAGATTCTGTTGAAAGACAGGTTTCAACGGGGAGGGATGTCGGGTTTCCCAGCCCGATGTTTAGGTATAAAAACTTGTTGTTAGTTAGTGGAGCAGCCTAACGTAAATCTACCTACATATGTTTGCTTATACGATTGAACACTGAATTGTAAATAGTGTAATTGCTTATGCTTATGGTTACATTTTATTCCCGCGCTCTCTCTCTCTCTCTCTATCTATCGCTCGCACTCGGGCTCAGCAGCAGCCCGAGCGTCTTTGGTTCTCTCTCTACCTCTTGCAGTGGGGCACGGGCAATTCGGTCCGCCTGCCCCTCAAGCAGTCTGGATATAACTATCATAGTTTTCGGTGCACTTTTATACCCCAGCAACACACGCGTATTGCCGCTACCTCATATAATAAATAAATTTGTATTTCCAATTGAAATCCTCGGCTCTTGATTTAAAACCTACCCTTTTTGCAATAGCTATTAAAAAAACGCTTAATAGCTCAACAATAATCGTATTTGAAATTCGATCGAGCGCATCATTATTTTTCGGCTAAATTAAAATATTTACCCACCCAAGTTTTCGGTTTTTTCGTATTAGAAAAACTCTTCTAATTTTTCACTATTCGCTCTCTTAATTTAATATCTGCAAGAATAATTGTAATGGAAATGTTTTCCCAGTATTAATAGCGAACTTTAAAGTGGTTTGAAATAATTACACTATGTATAGGATTAATATAATGATGTGTTGCTTTATTTGTTATGCAAGGAGGGTGTGGCGAATTGATGCGAATTTAATAAACAGTTGGACCCGAATAGGCCCGTGTTTGACAAGAGCAACGAGAGGTTAATAGATAATAGTAGTTTTAATATTTAGACAGCCAGGTCACTGTGCTAATCAACGAAAAAAACGCTTGTAACAGCCGACGCTCGAATTTGAAGTTCCTTCTGCCACTCAGATGAGCCTCCCTCACAGCTTTCGTCGGATGATGCCTTTCGCGAACGGGCGAATGACTCAAGAGCGCAGGGCAGAAGCAGCTAGGCAACGCTGTGCATAGGGGATTGGCTCAGCTCACTTTGCGCTGCCATGAGCTGGCGCTCAGGCAAACATTCTCCACCCACTGAAAAGCACGGGTCTTTGGCAGCATACACAGTGCTCCCACTAGCCGTTTTGAGATCAGCTACCCTGGGAACGTTAACTCTTCCGGCGATCAGCTTCGTCACCATTCGTAGCAGCCACTTAAGAGGAGGCAAGTTCTCGTTCTTTACGAAGACCACGTCCCCGACGCTGAAGACAGGCTCTTTGGTCCTCCATTTTGACCTCTCCTGCAGAAGTGTGAGGTACTCCTCGCCAGTAGGTCTAAAACGTCTGCTGCATGAAGTTGACCTGCTGCCTGCGATCGAGACGATTGAAATTTAAACCGGTCACATCTGGTTCTCCGAAGGTACGAATAAGAGTCGTACCCAAGAAATGCGCCGGTGTTACCACGTCTAAGTCGTCGAGATGCTGTGAAATGGGAAGCAATGACCTTGCAATGGAAGCAATGATATGGCATAATTTGGGTTCTCAGGTCATCGAAGGACAGCAAGGAACTGGAAGCGGAACGGTAGAAATGATGATTGGCTGTTTTAACCGCAACCTCCCAGAAGACGCCAAAGTGGGAAGAGCGAGGGGAAATAAACCGCCAGTCAATGTGTTCCACGACGAAAAACTCCCGAACTTTCTTTAAATGCTTTTTGGCACGGAACAGCTTCTTTAGCTTTACAAATTCATTCTTAGCTCCTACAAAGTTGGTTGGGTTATCGGACGAAATTTCCTTGGGCTGACCGTGAGTAAGAACGAATCGCTTGAGAGTAGTAATGAACGCTTGCGTCGACAAGTCCTGCGCAAGCTCCAAGCGAACGGCCTAGGTGGCAAAGAAAATGAAGAGGCAGATGTAGCATTTAACGGGAGGCAGCTGCACTCGCTGAATTGAACGAAGAAGTAATCCCGATGCGCTGTATAAACTTGAAGACGTATCCAAAAAAGTACTGAAGATTTCCGAAATTCCAGGGTACGACATCTTTTGTCCAAAAAGGCAGACAACTTATCCCAAGTGGGAAGATCTTGATTCGACGAGCCTTCTTCCCAATTGGATTGAATAGTCCTGTCCAATTTCTGAACGACTGCGAGAACCATTACGCAATCGGCGATCTCCTCCTTTGTTGCCAGAGCTTCCAGCGCGCGAAGATGTGCGGTGACGGAGTCCGAAAATGCCCTCAACGAAAAAACGCTTGTAACAGCCGACGCTCGAATTTGAAGTTCCTTCTGCCACTCAGATGAGCCTCCCTCACAGCTTTCGTCGGATGATGCCTTTCGCGAACGGGCGAATGACTCAAGAGCGCAGGGCAGAAGCAGCTAGGCAACGCTGTGCATAGGGATTGGCTCAGCTCATAGAACGCTGCCATGAGCTGGCGCTCAGGCAAACATTCTCCACCCACTGAAAAGCACGGGTCTTTGGCAGCATACACAGTGCTCCCACTAGCCGTTTTGAGATCAGCTACCCTGGGAACGTTAACTCTTCCGGCGATCAGCTTCGTCACCATTCGTAGCAGCCACTTAAGAGGAGGCAAGTTCTCGTTCTTTACGAAGACCACGTCCCCGACGCTGAAGACAGGCTGCTTGGTCCTCCATTTTGACCTCTCCTGCAGAAGTGTGAGGTACTCCTCTCGCCAGTAGGTCTAAAACGTCTGCTGCATGAAGTTGACCTGCTGCCTGCGATCGAGACGATTGAAATTTAAACCGGTCACATCTGGTTCTCCGAAGGTACGAATAAGAGTCGTACCCAAGAAATGCGCCGGTGTTACCACGTCTAAGTCGTCGAGATGCTGTGAAATGGGAAGCAATGACCTTGCAATGGAAGCAATGATATGGCACACTTGGGTTCTCAGGTCATCGAAGGACAGCAAGGAACTGGAAGCGGAACGGTAGAAAATGATGATTGGCTGTTTTAACCGCAACCTCCCCAGAAGACGCCAAAGTGGGGGAAGAGCGAGGGAAATAAACCGCCAGTCAATGTGTTCCACGACGAAAAACTCCCGAACTTTCTTTAAATGCTTTTTGGCACGGAACAGCTTCTTTAGCTTTACAAATTCATTCTTAGCTCCTACAAAGTTGGTTGGGTTATCGGACGAAATTTCCTTGGGCTGACCGTGAGTAAGAACGAATCGCTTGAGAGTGCTAATGAACGCTTGCGTCGACAAGTCCTGCGCAAGCTCCAAGCGAACGGCCTAGGTGGCAAAGAAAATGAAGAGGCAGATGTAGCATTTAACGGGAGGCAGCTGCACTCGCTGAATTGAACGAAGAAGTAATCCCGATGCGCTGTATAAACTTGAAGACGTATCCAAAAAAAAGTACTGAAGATTTCCGAAATTCCAGGGTACGACATCTTTTTGTCCAAAAAGGCAGACAACTTATCCCAAGTGGGAAGATCTTGATTCGACGAGCCTTCTTCCCAATTGGATTGAATAGTCCTGTCCAATTTCTGAACGACTGCGAGAACCATTACGCAATCGGCGATCTCCTCCTTTGTTGCCAGAGCTTCCAGCGCGCGAAGATGTGCGGTGACGGAGTCCGAAAATGCCCTCAGCCTGCCAACCGATGAGTCCACGCGCTCCAGCCCAAATACCTCTCTGATGTGTGCCTGTAGGATAAGATGTTTATTGCTAAATCGTTTTTTAATGATATCTAAGGCAATCGTATAGTTGGCCTGGTTTATCACCAACGAACTAATGGTGTCCAACGCCGCGCCGCTGAAACATAATCGCAAATGTTGCAACTTTTCGATACAACTCAGTTCAGCTTCACTATCAATCACAGCCGTGAACATTGAACTCACGCTGCAGGATGGTTTTCATTTTCAGCAAGGCAGGCAAGTCGCTAGCAATAGCTTGAAAATCCTGCTCCTCCAATCGGTCATGAGCGATATAAAAATTCGACTCCAATCCAAGCTACGTCCAATTGGGAGCACAGAGCCTGAAGTCGGTCGAAGATGGCCCTATCTTGAGGTTCAAGATCAGCACTAGCCACCACTTCACCAACTGGAGCGCCACTTGACGGCGTGCCATCCGAGGCAGACGCGATGTTTATATTGTCGTCACCCATATTTGTTTAGTTTTAATTTATTTATTTGATTGTCTAGTTCACGATAAACTCTCCACGACACAGAGTTTTTTGAGCCGTTTGCGCAGCTCTAACGATGCGCGCGCACGTGCGGTTAAAGGCAGCGAATGCGGGTAGAAAGCAGCAACTATGAAAGCAACGGCGAACGTCCGTACGTATGTATGTACGTTTGTATGCACTGTACCAGCACCGAGGGCGAAAGCGACGACCGAAAATGCAGCGGAATCAAGCAGCGCACATACGATTGTGCTGTATATATGTACTCAAGCGGTTCCGATTCCGTTATTGCTGCTGTTAGCACAAAATAATTTTGTACACTATATCACACTGCTGACTTCCCGATTATGTTTTATGTTTCCCACGAAAACCACGATTCACACGGATATCTCGGTAGAACCTCCAAAATGTTGTGAGCTGCCGGCTTTTTTCCGACCGCTTTGAATAAAATCCACAAAAAGTATAACGCGAAATCGTTAAACTTAAACTTGACTTTATTCTATGAAAAAATTATGCAGCGACAAATTTTCGACGTGTGTTCGTGGCGACGGGTTAATGAATATATAACAAATATTTGGCAAGGGTCGTTAGACTATAGGCTCTGCTCTCAAGAGAAACTCAACACTATTCACTTGGGCCTCGCTCGGACCGCAAAAAATAATCTGCGATTAGTGAGCGAGCGTGCACTATACTTAAGAGTAATTAAGAGCGACAGCTAGCGCAAAGAACTTATTGCCAGTGGCTACTCCGAACACTTTGAAAAAAAGATTTTTTGTACTCCAACAACAACAATAATAACAAACATTTTTTTGCTTTGCTTAATTGGTAAGAAAAATATTGCCACTAATTATTCGTACTGGGCGTTACATATTAACTGTTTGAATAAAAATATAATTTTGTTTTTAATATTTATGTTTGTTACACAGCCTTTGGTTATCTACAACACATTTATAACGCTTTGGCATAGATTTTAATCAATTCTGGCATTGTTCTTTTGAAATAGAGTCCCACATCTCTTGAAGTTTTCTCTTTTTAGGTCAGGAAGGGTTCTTTTGAGGCTAATTTATTAGATTTCTTTTCATTATTCCCCATATATTCTCGATTAGGCTTAGGTCCAGCCTATTTGATTTCCAATCTAAGACCCCAAATTCCTTGAGCTGCAGCCATGATTTGGTTCGTTTGGCAGTATGAGATGATGCTCCATCTCGCTAAAATGTGTCTACACCACTGTCAGTCAGTTTTGGCAGCAAACTTTCTTCTAAAATGTATTTTTCTGCGTTAACTATTCCCTCAATGAAGTGCAGTTGTCCTACCTCTTTGGCAGACATACAATCCCACACCATTATGCTTGCAGGGAACTTAACGGTCCTTTTTCAGCCAGTCTTTATGGTACGCTTCTATTTTGTTACGGATGATTCTCCTTCGCGCATCACCGACACACACATTAAATTTAGATTCATCGCTAAATATGATGGTGTTCTATTGCCTTTGAGTCCAAGACATCCGTTCCCAAGCTCATTGTAAACGCTTCTTCTTTGCCGAAGCGTAAGCAATGGTGTTTCCTTGGCCTAAGAGTAATTTAATCTATTGAGTATGTAACATGATTAATTACCAAACATACTTTATAGAAGTTATATCCAATATCTCGCAAATGCAGGCACGTTCATTCACGCTTCACACTTTTTCCAATTTTATCAGACCACTCAAACGCTACATTTGTCAAGATTTGTCGACGATCAGCCTACACAATTGTGGCCAGGGCTCTTTTGTCACGAGCTGTTATTGTCGATTTTCGACCTCTATTTGCGACATTATTTTAAATATTGCCATTTTTCTTAAAATTGTTTATAAGGCCTTGAACGGAGGACATAGCCAGATTTAATTGCTTGGCTACTTCACCAAAAGTGTTCCCCGATTCATAATAATCTATAACCAAACTTCTGATTTCGTTGCAAATCGGCCTACCACGTGCCATCGTTGCTAAACTTTGACTAATTCTAAGCTAAGCTAACGCACCGTACGAATAATTAATAGCAATGTTTTCCCCAAAATTATCAATTAACCAAAGCATTCAAAAAAATGTGCGTTATTATTGTTGTTGTTGAAATACAACAAATCTTTTTAAACCCGTACTCGAAGAGTAAAAGGGTATATTGTATTTGTGGTAAAAGTGGATGTGTGTAACATAGAGAAGGAATAATTTTCGACCATATAAAGTATATATATTCTTGATCAGCATCAATAGCCGAGTCGATATAGCCAAAGGGCGATATAGTCATATGTCTGTCCGTCTGTCCGTCTTGTTTTTCACTCATTGCTCGAAGGCTATTAGAGCTAGAGCAATCAAATTTTTTTTCACAGACTAATGTAATATCTCACTCCTAGAAAAATGTTTCAAATGTGCGCCCTTTGTGGGAAGTGGGCAGGGCTTCCGCCCCACAAAGGGCGCACATCTGTGGCGTCCACAATTTTAAACATAACAAAAAACTAAAAAATCAGGTGCCCAAATCTGAATCGGATCGGATCATTCATATAGCCACAATAGAGAAAACCAATTCGAAAACATCTTTTCCCTCTCTTTCGCACTCACACAAAAAACGAGTCGATTTGGTTTTTCGTAGAAATGAACGCCTGGATCTCAGAGACTATAAGAGCTTGAGCAACCAAACTTTCTGTCAAGACTCCTGTGATACCAAACCTGGACAAGTGTATTTAAAAATTTCGCCCCGCCCCCACAAGATACGAAAGTCCACAATTTTGAAGATAGAAAAAAACGAAAAATGCAGTATCGTAGAGACTGACTATATCTACCAGATTTTCAAAATTGGTTTAGATCGGATCATTATTTTAGCCACAATGATGAAATGAATTTTCAGCAGCGAACTGCCCCACCCCTCGCAACAAAAACGACATTTAGGGTTGATAGCCGCTACAGATTCTCTCTACGCAGTGTACGTGTGTTGTTGTGAGAACTGATGTAGATGTCGATGTAGATGACAGATGCAGCAAAAAAATGTAAAATGTAAAAACTTAAAAAACTGATAAGACATTTGAAAATTCCACAAAAATCATACCGACTGAGTACGGGTATAAAAGTAGTTTCGCGTAACGGCGACAGAACACGTTCTTTCTCGTTTTTTCTTCGATTCAACCAAGCCAAATTACGTCCCGAAGAGTATGTTCATTCGCGTGATGCTATTAACAATGATGGTAATGCACAAAACGTTGGAACTATGATAATATTAGTGGTCACCAAAAATATGATTCGCGGTCCATGTGGTGCGTTGAATGTGAATTCACCATGTATGGTTGAGGGAAAATGCTCCAAACGTTTTCCAAAAAATTTGGTCTCCGATACAGTGACGGGCCACGATGAATATCCCGAATATCGGCGTCGATGAACTGAAGATAATGGCCATTGGATAAGTTTGAGAGTTCCAAATCAAGATTTGGATATTCCCCGTTATTATCAGAGGTCTTCAATTCAGTTCAAACTATTAAGTACATTTGCAAGTACATCCACAAAGGAAGCAATATGGCTGTTTTTGGAGCAGTTGCTAATGTTACCGATGAATTCTCAATCACTCAATTTCAAATGGGCAGATACATCAGTTCAAATGAAGCAGTATGGTGCATATTATCATTTCCGATTCATGATAGTCATCCAACTGTAGGTCATTTAGCTGTTCATCTTGAAAAAGGTCAACGCGTTTTTTTTCACACCCGGAAATGCAATGCGAAGAGCTGCGCAAACCAGCAAAGCAACAATTTTAAATGCATTTTTGCGTTGTGTCAAGCAGATGATTTTGCGAAAACAGTGCTTTACGCTGAAGTACCGGAATATAATACGTAAAATAATTCGTCAAAATTTTTTCAAAGGCGAAGACGCGGAGAAGCCGTTTATGGCCAGCCAGAATTGTTTTACTCAGGTGCGATAAATCGAATTTATACATTTCATCCTAATAATCAAGAGTGTTATTATTTGCGATTGTTGATAATAAACATTTGAACCTTTGCGAACTGTTGATGAACAATTGTGTGGGACGTATCACCAAGCATGCGAACGATTGAATTTGCTTGAGAATGACATGCATTGGGATCTTACACTTGAAGATGCAGTATTGTCATAAGTACACATCGAATTCGGACACTTTTCGCAATTATTATAGCCACGTGCAGTCCAGCAAAGCCACAATTCATGTGGCAAAAACATCAAAATCATTTGTCAGAGGATTTTGTACATCGATTGCACCGTCAAACGGGTGATATTATTGAAGAGCTTTGCTTGATAATGACAAGCAAAAGCATTAGCTCAATTAGGTATGACAACGTCTAATCGTGAAATACACGACCTTTTCAACAAAGAACTGAAGCGTGAACGACAGTATGATCGTGCCGAGCTTAATGCGTTTGTGCAAAACAATGAGCCAAGATTAAATATCAATCGGTTTACGCCCAAATATTGCGAGCTATCGAAGAACAACATGGTGGACTGTTCTAGAATTTTGGATCTGGCATCGCTGTCACATTATTATTTGATGGTGGTCGCACGGCGCACTCTGCCCTTAAGTTGCCCTTGAACAGTTATGCGGGCGATAATCCTACATGCAACATTTAAAAAAGATCTGCAATGGCGAGAGTGCCTTATCTATGCTCTCTTATTGTATGGGATTTACTATGATCAACAAGAAGGCACTAGAAGCACTTAATCGTACGTTGAAAGATATTCGTGGAGATAATCGATTGTTTGGTGGTGCATTGATATTGTTAGCAGGGGATTTCAGACAAACATTGCCTGTAGTCAAACGAGGAACTGCTGCTGATGAAATTAATGCGTGTTTAAAAACATCTAATTTGTGGCACTCTGTGAAAACACTTAGATTGAATACACGTACATTTGTGTTCAATTGCAAAACGCTGATTCAGCTGTTTTGTTTTCCAGACAACTGTTAGACGTTGGTAATGGCATATATCCTGTTGACAATTCTGCCTTTATAACGCTTCCAAATAATTTATGCACTTTTGTGTCATCGAAGAAATACTTGATTCGGAGTGAGTTTCCAAATTTTGTACAAAATTATAGAAACCATGACTGGTTGAGGGAAAGAGCAATTTTGGCCGGAACAAATAAAGATGTCAATGAGATCAACGCATCTATTTTAAATTCCATCCCAGGAGAAATGGTTGCGTATTGGTCGATTGATACAATTATCAATCAATATGATGTTGTAAATTATCCAGTCGAATTTCTAAATTCATTTCAATTTTCCTGGATTGCCGGCATACTATTTGCAATTAAAAGTTGGAGTCACCATAATTATGCTGCGGAAGCTTAATCCACCACGACTTTGCAATGGTACAAGACTTGCTGTAAAAAAAAAAGTTATGACTAATTTATTTGAAGAAAATATTTTGACTGGGAAATTTTGTGGTGAACACTTTTTTTAATTCCGAGAATTTGACTGACATGCCATTTGATGTCAAACGACTACAATTTCCCATTCGTCTTGCTTTTGCTATGACTATTAATAAATCACAAGAACTGTCGTTGCAAATTTTTGGTTTAAATTTGGAGCATCCGGTTTTTTCACATACATAACTGTTAACTTTTTTTTTTTCTGTATTAGAAGTCTGTTTTTATTTAAAACGGTCCTGTCGTGGTAAATCATTAAATTGTTTAATAGACAGTTGGTCCCGGCAGAGATCCAGAGGATGGGTCCTGAGGAGCCTCCTGGTCTGTTCACTGTTATCCAGTAGGTTGATCGCCAAATTGTTGGGGTGGTCATGTTTTTTTTTGCTTGTACCGCTTGCTGCTTCTCTTAATTTCGTCTTCCACCCAAGGAAATCTGAGGACTTGATGAATAGTGGCGTTGTCGTGAAGAAGGTGAGCGCAGGTGGCAGTGCGGAGAGCTCTGTTCTCGAATGCCTGGATAATGTGGACATTAGTCTTACAAGCGGTGCCCCACAGTTGGATACCATATGTCCAGATTGGATCGCCTTGTATAAGAGCAACTTTGATGACGTCGGCAGCTTCGATTTTAAGTGTATGAAGCATGCTCACGAGTAGGCAAACCTTCAGCCTTAAATATTCATTGTACCGACGGCAAAACAAAAAAATATTGTTTTTCACATAAAGCATTGCAATAAATAAAATATGTTATTACATCAAAATTATCATTGTTTAATTTCTATGAATTAATAAACATTGATTAAGTAAACAGCGAAGTGCGCGGGCTTTCTAGTTGTTATATAAGCTTCAATAGTAAATAACAAAGGCTTTTCTTAATTGAAGGTGAAATAATTATTCCATACCAAATATTTTCGGTTTGTCGGAAGATATTTGCAAATGCGCGAACAATCAGGTACTATGACCAAAAAAAAAATTGATTTAATTAAGCTTTTATTATCTCCTTTAACCTGGTACTTATAGTGTTGGATAGATAGACCTGACAATCTTGAATTTGATGAGGTCAAAAAATAAAACATTTTATAAGTCATAAAAGTAATGGCTTCAAAGTTTATTTTAATTTAAATATATGTCTTACATTCACAGATAGCATTAAAAACACTACGTACTGTACAAGATGATAGAAGAACGATTTTTGATCATATAATATATACATATTTTATGCCGTGGAGTCCACATGCCGTCCACACGCCATCTATTATCCTGATGTTTAACCTACAAGGTGAAAAGAAGTTTAAAAAGATATTTTCATTAAAAGATATAATTTTTTACTCTTTTAAGGTAATCTCAACTAGTGAAGACTTGCTAAACCATGCCAACCTAATTGAGTCATCATAATAATTTCACACTTATGTATTTAATATGATAATTGAAAGACCAAAAAAATATATGTACACATTGTATAAAACATATACATATATGTTAATTGACTCTCAGCTTCTCTGGACAGACATATGTATGTACATTGTATGTATTTACTATTTTTGGGACTGTGTTATCTCGCTCAGCTGTATATTAAAATTTGGACAACTCTGCGGTTCCTTTTACGTAGTTTAGGGATTAAAAGGGAATGAAATTGTATTCAACCAAAAACTGTTTGACTACTTCTGATCTATTTTTTACACTATTTAATTTGGTTCACAAAATCGAAAATGCAGATAGAGAAATGGACGGACGGATGCTCAGCTTAAATATGTAGTACAAGGACATACATATGTACATACTTTAAAAGACTGTTAGATGGTACGGCGTCTATTTTTTTCCAATGCAACAGATTTACGTACATATTCATCCGACTATTAAAAGTTTTCTACATATGTACGTATATACACACCTACATAACTTTCAACAGTCGGATGAATACATACCTAAATCTGCTATCTTTTATGTATGTATGTACATACTATACATACATAAGTGAAGGCTTTAAAAATACTACAAAAACCTTTGATGGATATAATGAAAAATTGCGGTAAAACAGATTCCAAAGATGACCTACAAATAAAGATTAAAATAAGTTACCAATAACTAATCTAATATTACCTGTCATAACTTGCATAAATTCTGAAAAAAATTTTGTTTTAATTTATTTAAAATATTTAATTTCAGTTAATAATTACGCCTCTTACCATCAAAATCAACCGTGCCTGAGCCATCTGCATCAATTTCTTCTATTATCAAATCCAAGTCTTGATTAGATATCTTATCATCTAATTGTGCAGAATACCACGCAGTGTGGCAACCGTTAGATAACCTTTTCCTTCCTTATCGTAAACACGAAAGGCTTCTTTTAATTCATTTTGAAGTGCTCCCAAATCCTCCTCTACCTCAATGAAACGAGCCGCCAGTTTGCAAAATTGTCCAAAATCTAATTTACCAGAAGTACATTTGTCTACTTCTTTAATGAGTGCCTTAACTGCTGGCGGCTCCAGCTTCTGACCTAGAATTTCAAGAATTTTAGATACATCGGCATGGTCGATCGACCTGAAACCGTCGTGATCAAAAGCTTTTAAAAGCATTTCGAAGAACTGCAAAGCAATACCGACATTAGTCAACAAGAATAAGGAGATAAAAAGCAGTGCACAAACTCCTCAATTGTTCTTTGTCATACTCGCCATCAGCCTGCAAAACGTAAGAAAATTTTTAATTCACTATGCAGCCCATTTAAGGTGATGTGTGATCAGAAAAATTTTAATATATTTTTCCTGCTCAAAATAGGAATTCAATAATTTTGCTTGAAATTACCCAAAAATAATTAGCCAATTATAAAATGATTTATATATGTACATATGTACATAGGTCTAAAGTGTACTTTTGTTTTTATGTCTATTTTATAATTTGTTTATTATTACCATCCACAAAACTGTTATTTTATAGGAAATATGTATGATGAAACTTACCATTGTATGCAGCTATTTGGGAATTAACTTATTCTTCAATTTGAACCAAACCGAGTTATGAGTTATTTATTTTAATGGTGAAACCGCGAGTTTGTGAGTTTAATAAAAAGCTTATTAAACAAATAATCAACAAAAAATCCAATTTGTAACGGTTTGATCCGCTTGATTAGCCACAAACGTCTATGCAATTCGATGTGATTTCTATTTGTGAAGGAAATTGGCATATGTATGTAAATGTCAACACTATGCCGAACAGCAACAACCCAAAACATTGATCTGATCACTACAAATACAAAACTGACGTCGCATCGATGCTGAGAGAACAAGAGCATTAACCGCATTGAGTGTAAGGGCGACAGTGGTAGTTCCCGTTCAGAATAGACGAAAAATGCATCTCTTTAGCATCGATCAATTAAATCTAATATTAAATTTCTAAATTTGGTGAAAGCTTTTATTACGAGCTAACATAGCCTTAGCGACATTAACTGATATTTTAAGATAAAAAGAAAACTATTTTAATTGCTTAATTATTTACGTTTCTGAAGTTACTTTGAAGGAAAAAGGAATAGTCTATGCTCAAAAAGAGAGAAAGAACGTGCTGCGTCGCCGTAACCGCGACACCACTTTTATATTTGTACTTATTCAGAACACATGTGATTTATATGGAATTTTTACAAATTGTATTATTTTTATATTTTTGCTGCATCTGTCATCTATGTATATATCTACATCACTTCTCACAAAAAACATGCCGTTTCGTTTTTCGCGTACAATGCCCGAGGCAGAGTGTGTGAGAAGTGTGTCAGCAAGAAACAGAATCAGTAGCGAGTATCAGTGGTGAGCGGCTAGCTGTTAAAAATATATTTTATCATTGTGGCTATAATAATAATCTGATCTGAACCAGATTCGGAAATCTGGTAAATATGGTAATTCTCTACCATATTGAATTATTTTCTATCTTCCAAATTGTAGATTTTCGTCTTTTGTGGTGTCGGAAGGGAGCCGAGCGAAATTTGGAAATACACTTGTATAGAAATGGGGAGTTTGGACAGAAAGTTCTAGCAAATTTTACAGTCTGTGAGATCCAAGAGAACAATCAAAACAGACGCCTTGGTGAGTGAGAGAGTGAAAGGGAACGATGCCTCTTCAAATCGTTTTCCCCGATGTGATTATATTAATGATCCGATCCGATTCGGGCTTCTGGTAGATATGGGCTTTTTCTACGATTTTGCATTTTTCGTCTTTTGTTATTTTCAAATTTGTGGACGCCACAGATGTGCGCCTTTTGATGTGCGGAAGGAGGTTGGGTGAAATTTTCAAATGCACGTGTAGGAGAGAGATATCACATCATTCTGGAAACAAAATTTGGTTGCTCTAGCTCTTTTAGTCTCTGAGCACTGGGCGACAAACAAGACGGGAGGACGGACAGACATGGCTAATGGGGTCGGAAACGATTCCTTCTCTGCATTACACACATCCACTTTTACCACAAATACAATATACCCTTTTAATGATCGAGTACGGGTAGCAACAAATGAGAAAACCATTTGGAACTCCAACGTGTCTGCTTTGATTTTTCGTCTTTCTGTCCAAAATCTTATGATATCACTTCAATATTTTAAAATTTTGCCCCGTGCCCTTCCGACCACTCAAAAGACGAAAGAAAACAATTTTGAAGATAGAAACGAGAAAGAACGTGTGCTGTCGTCGTTACTACGCAACAACAATACTTTTATATCCGTAGTCAGTCGGTATGATTTATTTGTAATTTCCACATTTTCATATGTTTTATCAGTTTTAAATTTTTTTCTGCATCTGTCATCTACACATACATCAGTTCGGGACTCGGGAATCTGGAAAATATAGTCATTCTCTATGATACTGCATTTTTCGTGTTTTTTTTCATCTTCACAATGGGGAACTTTAATTTTTGGGGCGTCATTTGGGGCGTGGCGAAATTTTGAAATTCATACTGAAATGGTATCACAGGAGTTTAGAAAGAAAGTTAGGGGTTGCTCTAGCTGTTATAGTCTCTGAGATCCAGGCGCTCATCTGTACGAATGGGCAAAGTCGACATGTTGGTGTGTGAGTGCGAGCGAGAGGGAACGAGGTTTCTCGAAATGATTTTCTCCGTTGTGATTATACTAAGATCCGATCCTATTCAGATTTGGGCCTCTGATGATAGATATAGGCTCTCTATGATTCTGAATTTTTAGTTTTCTGTTATCTTTAAAATTCTGGTTTCTTTAGCTCTTATAGCCTCCGAGCAATGCGCGACAAACAAGACGGACGGACGGACTGACGGACAGACGGACAGACGGACGGACTGACTCGGCTATTGATGCTGATCAAGAATATATATACTTTATGAGGTCGGGAACGATTCCCTCTATGTTACACATCCCCTTTTACCACAAATACAATATATCCTTTTACTGTTCGAGTACGGGTATAAAAAAACACCACATGACCATATCTGCCAGATTGACGAATCTGGTTCAGATCGGATCATTATTATAGACAAAACGAGAAAGAACGTACGGTTGATAGCCGTTACTGATTCTCTAACACTCACGCTCACACGCTCTGCCTCGTGCAGTGTACGTGTGTTGTTGTGAGAAGTGATGTAGATGTAGATGAAAATGTAGCAAAAAAAATTTAAAATGTAAAAACTGATAAAACATTTGAAAATTTCACATAAATCACATGTGTACTGACTGAGTACGGGTATAAAAGTAGAGTCGCGTTCACAGCGACTCCGTACGTTCTTTCTCGGTTAGAATGTACTTGACACATTTTTTTATTCTATGTCCCATTTGCGTAAAAAGTAAGCGTGGAACGTCTGCACATCCATCTTCGTTATCATTTCTTAATTCGCGTGCAAATGAATGGCATTTCCTGCCCCGTGTTAAACAAATACTCATGAAAGTTACTCAGGTCCATACCATTCAGCATATCAAGCTCGAACTTTATTTTCAGGCACGTTTTAACGAAATTTAACTAATTCATGTTCTTCGACTAGTTAAGCCGGTGTTTTTACCAGGCCCTGACAAAGTCTTCACGTTTGTATCATTATCCATTAATTCCTAATATTCCTCTCCATAAAAAAGGTAGCAAGTCAGACTCAAAGAATTATAGAGGTTTATTTAATTTATCCGATTTTTGAGAAAAGTACTTCTCAAAAACTCCTTTCCTCCTGTTAAGGTTACTTCGTGAGGACAAACATCTATGAATAGTAGGGGATTCATACTATATAGTAATGACCATAACCTGCCTTCAGTATGAACAAGCTCAAGAGTACTGATGGATAGGGACGTTTTATTATTTTTCTCGCTTGCGATCCGATATTAATAACTTTCAGTCATGATGTTGTGCGAATAATTATAAAGAATTTACATTTCATCAATTGTTGACCCTTGTTAGCTCCTTACACCCTCTGCGGTGGTTCTCTTGAGAGAATTACCTTGGTAGTTGATCTTGGTGTTAAACCAGACCAAAAGTATACGTTGTTTGAACACATTTCTACCATGGTAACTAAGTCTTGGGCTTATAAATATGTAGTCAAAACGAGAAAGAACGTATGGAGTCGCTGTGAACGCGACTCTACTTTTATACCCGTACTCAGTCAGTACACATTTATGTGGAATTTTCAAATGTTTTATCAGTTTTTACATTTTACATTTTTTTCCTACATTGTCATCTACATCATCATCTTTCTCACAACAACACTCGTATACTGCACGAGGCAGAATGTATGAGCAGTGTGTGAGCGAGAGGGAGAATCTGTAGCGACAATCAACCCAATAAATGTCTTACGCTGGAATCGGGCGCGGGGAAACGCTGAAACGGCGCGGGGTATTCCCGCTGCTGAAAATTCATTTGATCATTGTGGCTACAAAATTGATCCGATCTGGACCATTTTCGGGGATCTGGTAGATATGATCATTCTCTACTATAATGCATTTTTCGTTTTTTCCTATCATCAAAATTGTGGACTTTCGTCTTTTGCGGTGGTGGAAGGGGGCGGTGCGAAATTTTGAAATACACTATCACAGGAGTGTGGACAGAAAGTTTGGTTGCTCTAGCTCTTATAGTCTCTGAGATCCAGGCGACACAAAATACAAAAACCAAATCGACTCGTTTTTTGTGTGAGTGCGAAAGAGAGGGAGCAAAGTTTTTTCGTATGTTTTTTTCTATTGTGGCTATATTAATGATCGATCCAATTCAGATTTGGGCACCTGATAGACATGGTATTTCTCTAGGATACTGCATTTTTAGTTTTTTGTTATCTTCAAAATTGTGGACGCCACAGATGTGCGCTCTTTGTGGGGGTGGAAGTGGGCGGGGCGAAATTTTTGAAACACATTTCTAGGAGTAAGATATCCCATCAGTGTGAAAACAAAATTTGGTTTCTCTAGCTCTCATAGCCTCCGAGCAAAGCACGACAAACAAGACGGACGGACGGACTGACGGACAGACGGACGGACGGACGGACGGACTGAC
Organism: Drosophila bifasciata; assembly: GCA_009664405.1. Taxonomy (NCBI): domain Eukaryota; kingdom Metazoa; phylum Arthropoda; class Insecta; order Diptera; family Drosophilidae; genus Drosophila; species Drosophila bifasciata. Next base: position 18,304,803 of record CM019043.1, read on the forward strand.
GAACAGACGGACGGACAGACATGGCTATTTCGACTCGGCTATTGATGCTGATCAAGAATATATATACTTTATGGGGTCGGAAATTATGCCTTCTCTATGTTACACATCCACTTTTACCACAAATACAATATACCCTATTACTCTGCGAGTACGGGTATACAAATTTGTATATATATATATACCATATATCGTATGCAATAAAATTATGTTCCATTTATGAACACGGTAACCGGACACACCTACGAATAACATAAGTACTCTGTTGGACTTCCATATGTTAGTTTATTCTCCAGCATCACCCTCTTCATGAGCGGCTTCTGCCAGCATAAGACTCGTTCGCGACATCGTATAACAGTACAATGATTAATATATATCACGCAACTTCTTTTGCCTCACTCGCATTTAGACGGCCTTAGTCCTGATCAAAGCCACTCGAACCTTCCCGTTCGCTCCTGTTATTGAACAATGGAGGGTTCGTATGTACCAATCTCTCAAAAATGTGTGCTTGATGGCAGACACGAGCTGGGCGGCAGCGAAACTAGCATTCTACCGACTAGTAGATGAGCTGGAGTCATCACGTCCCCTTCGTTGGGACTCCCAGTGTCGACCACCAGTGACCTGGAGTTGAGAACGGCCTCGACTCCACGAGAACTATATGTAGCTCGTCCTTCTGAGCACTGCGCTGCCTATGGCTTGCCTCAAATACGGAATTTAACACACGAACCGCTCCAAAACAAATCAACTCCGTTAATCTCAAAGGGTCTGTCGGGTTTCCCAGCCCGATGTTTAGTTATAAAAACTTTATGTTAGTTAGTGGAGCAGCCTAACGTAAATCTACCTACATATGTTTGCTTATTCGATTGAACACTGTATTGTAAATATTCTAATTGCTTATGCTTATGGTTACGCTTATGCTCATTTCGCTACTACAGCTGCAGCATCAATGCTGTTTCTCCCGTATTTTCTCTCTCTCTATCTATCGCTCGCACTCGGCTCAGCCCGAGCTTCTTTCGTTCTCTCTACCTCTTGCAGTGGGGCACGGGCTATTCGGTCCGCCTGCCCTCTAAAGAGTCTGGATGTAACTATCATAACTTTCGGTGCATTTTTTATACAAAAAGCTACACACGCGTATTGCCGCTACCTCATGTAATTAATAAAATTGTATTTCCAATTGAAATCCTCGGCTCTTTATTTAAACCTACCTTTTTGCAATAGCTATTAAAAACGCTTAATAGCTCAACAGGGTCGATTACCACGAATCGATCAGCGGGAAGGTTACCCACTATTTTTGAGAGAAAATATTTCCGGGCAATGGCTGCACTCTCTTCGTGCATTTATCAGCCAAATGGTTTGTCTTAGGAACCCCACTAGTGCACGGGGTCGAGCGTGACAATTGGGTCGATGCAAAAACCTAATATAAAGTGTAAAAAATCTACAATTCTTTGATATCAACATTAGAAATTTTGCATTATAGTGTAGGCGACCGCCTACTCGAACTAACTAAAACAATCATGAACCCACTTACTCATCCGAAATGAAGGGAGTTAGTTTAGAGATGTCTGCCATTAAAGGCCCTTTTATTTTTTCGATTTCCTTCGAAAATCTTTTGACAGCATCCACTGCTGTTAGAAACGCTGCGCTAAGCACGTCTGATGACGGACAGGTAGCATTCCATCTGTTTTGTCTTGTTTATGTTCTTTCGGTTTATATGAAGTTTTTTTTATGAAGTCTAGTGTAACTAGGCTAGGGCAAGGCGGGAGCAGCGAATTCGCCCCGCTTTGCCACCGTTGTGCTTATGAAGAAATTGTATGGATATTAAAAACTTTACATCACCCAAAGTTCTTCGGATTGTTTTTGTTGATTAAAAAAAAATTCGAATTTTTTATTGCGCCCCCGGTTGGACTTAAAGATAGAAATTAAAAGGCAACAGTGTCATATAAAAATAAAATTGAGTTATAACTGATATAACAAAAATATTCCATACTCTGGAATAGACTGGCTCAAAACAATCGTGTCGGCCGCGTAATCCCTTCCATCATCGTTGCTGCTACTTCATTGCTACACCCAGCAGATTGCGGGGACTGCGATTGAAAAGTGGCAGATGGACTTCAAGATCCAAACGTAGAGCTTAAGCTATTTGTGCAAGCACTTGAAAGCTATAGCCGAAGAAATCCATAAATACATATAAATTGTCTTGTACTGGAAAAATTGCACCTCGCTTTCAATTCTTGGCACAGACGTATGATATAGTAGTTTGATTTTCATGAATTTAATTTATTAGTGCACCATTTAAAAACCAAAACCAAGCTAGTATACTCTTTGAACCGCTATTTGGAAATATAACTTTATACATATGTATATAAAAGAAAGTACTGTTAGTTAAATAATTTATAACTCAAGAACGGCTGATATGGCTGAAAATTTGTGGAAAAAAGATACCTATCTTAGAGCCAGGAGAGTAAAAAAAAAGGATACTGTAAAGGGCAGTCACTATAAAACGTGGTACAACAAAAAAGAAATCCTCGAATTCGCATTATCAATCACATTTAGTCGACATGTATGTCAAAATTGATGTATGTCTGATATGTTTAACTTTCATTAGCTTGAACAAAGCCAAACTTCTTTCGATTAACTATTAAGAAAAACGCATCAGACTTTTGAATAACAAAACGCATCTCGAACAGCTAAGTAATTTTGTCCATGAATGAATGGTTCAAAATATGAGTTTTAAAATAAAATTTTAGGTGAATTGAAGGGAAGTGAAGTTTATTTAAAAATGCCGCGACCAAGACGATCGACCCTTTCCAAAAAAAGCCGTATTGCAAGAAGGATACGAAACACTGCAAATGTAAGGACTGAAGACGAAATTGCACGTAAAGCACTTCTTGCTTCTCGATCTCAAGAGCAAATTGCGGCAGTTATGCAACGTGCTGAAACACCTCCAGCAACTACATTGACCAGTTTTTTTGCGATCTCCCAAAGCGATCCATTTGCACGAGTTATGGTTTACCACGTTATTATACATACTTGGAATGGTTCATCGAAGAATTTTCAAAGACGGAAGCAAGGCGATGCGGTGCCTGGGTATCCGGATGTGCGTTCTTCTGATGCTCTTGGTCGTATGTATACAGTTCATCCAAAAAATGATGAATGTTTCTATTTGCGATTATTGCTGGTAAATGTGCGTGGGCCAACGTCATTCGAGACACTACGGACTGTTAATGGTGTAATATTCCCAACATGTCGTGCTGCATTTGAAGAACTGAACTTATTAGAAAACGATATCCATTGGGATACGACAATCGTTGAAGCCATTATTATCTCCATAGTATCTCCAAGTCAGATACGCACATTTTTTCGCTGTCATAATTTCGACATGCTTTCCATCAAACCCATGTAACCTGTGGCACAAATACAAGGATAATAGTCAGAAGATATTTTATATCAAGTTCGTGTCAGTTCCAGAAATCACGATATTGAGATGAATGAGGAGATACGTAATCGTGCTTTAATCTTGATCGAAGATATGTGTTACCTCATGTGCGGCAGTTTATAAATCAGGTTTGGAATGCCAGCGCCAAATCGTGAAATGAATGACGCATTTAATCGAGACTTGAAACGGGAACGTGAATATGATCACCAGTAATTAGATTTAGTAGTTCAAACGAATGTACCCCTGTTGAATTCCCAACAAAAGGACGTTTATGATATTTCGGAGTTGAAAATGGTGGTTTATATTTCCTAGATGCCCCTGGTGGAACTGGTAAGATATTCCTCATGTCAGTAGCGGTTGCAGTTGCTTCTTCTGGAATAGCAGCCACATTGTTAGAAGGATGCCGTACGGCTCATTCAGCATTAAAATTACCGTTAAATCTTCAAAATATTGAAGAGCCAACGTGTAATATCGCAAAACACTCAGCATCATCTGGGACGAATGCACATACACGATCAATTTTAGCGGCTAAGAATAAAGATGTAAATGACCTCAACTATATAATTCAAAATAATATCATTGGAACAATGCATTCATTCAAATCTATTGACTGGGTCACAAATGAAGATGAAGCCGTCAACTATCCAATTGAATTTTTAAACTCCTTGGATGTGCCTGGCTTACCACCGCACAATTTACGCCTAAAGGTTGGCTCCGTAGTAATCATGCTTCGAAACATAAACCAACCAAAACTGTGCAACGCTACGCGTTTGGTGGTTAGAAAATTGATGAAAAATGTAATTTACCATCAATTGACCATCAACAAATCACAAGGCCAATCCTTAAAAGTTTGTGGTTTGAATCTAGAACATCTATGTTTTTCCCATGGTCAATTATATGTTGCATATTCACGGGTCGGAAGTCCATCTGCGTTGTTATGCCCGTACTCGAAGAGTAAAAGGGTATATTGTATTTGTGCTAAATGTCCGTCTGTCTGTATGTCTGTCTGTCCGTCTTGTTTGTCGCCCATTGGAGGCTATAAGAGATAGAGCAACCAAATTTTGTTTCCACACTGATGTATGTTTCGTATATTTTTTTTCTATAGTGGCTATATTAAAGATCCGATCCGATTCAGATTTGGGCCCCTGATAGATAAGGTCTTTCTCTATGATTCTGCATTTTTCGTTTTCTGTTATCTTCAAAATTGTGGACGCCACAGATGTGCGCTCTTTGTGGGGGCGGAAGTGGGTGCGGCGAAATTTTGAAACAGTTTTCTAGGAGTGAGATATCACATCAGTCTGGAAAAATTTGATTGCTCTAGCTCTAATAGCCTTCGAGCAATAAGTGAAAAAAAAAAGACGGACGGACGGACGGACGGACAGACGGACGGACAGACAGGGCTATATCGACTTGGCTATTGATGCTGATCAAGAATATATATATATACTTTTATAAGGTTGGAAATTATTCCTTCTCTATGGTACACACATCCACTTTTACCACAAATACAATATACCCTTTAACTCTTCGAGTTCGGGTATAAAAATGTCGTGTATCACAAGGTACTTAGGTATACTAAGTATACTAGGTATACTAACATTTTTTAATAAAAAATAATTAATAAATTCAAAAATCTGCTTATAAATTCAAAAATCGGTTTATTTATTGCCTTTTAGGCGGAACAGAGTTCGCCTGGTCAGCAAGTATATATATATATATATATACTTGCTGACCCTTGCTGCTATATATATATATATTATGCTGCAATCACTGTCGCCCCTCCCCTTTCCCCTCTCGATTGAAATTCGCTAAAAAGTTGATCCGTTAACCCAAGCCGCTGTGTATAAAATTTTTATAACATACAAGTAGCTTTTCGCCTCTCACTTTCGCTTAGTCACCGTTGCTTGCTGTGTAGTTGTTGAAATAATTTTCGTTGCCGCGCTTGATCAAAACGGAGCGCAAAGTGACGCGCCATTCAATTGTTGTCCTTGATTTCCGTTTACATACTCGTATATTTACAAAAAAATTGGTTATCGTAGCGTTGATTATAAATGATAAAAATGGCACAAGAAAGTAAGGTCTTGATAAAATAAAAAAACTCAGAAACCGAGTCAGAAACATTCGCTTTTCGAGGACCGAATAGAGGGTAGCTTGATTCCATTGCAATTGACAGAGCTACAATGACGACTCGAAATTCTGAATTCTGCTGTTAACGTGGGCAGAAGAAGAAATTGATTGAAAATATGAATTTGGAGCCGAGACAGAAGAAATGGGTGTAATTGTAAACAAGGCAAAAATAATTTTGCTTATCGTTGCCTTGAAGATAACAAGCAATACGCCGCCCTCGGTATCAGCGTCTACGGAGTTAATAAATAAATATTTGGAGTTACAAAATTTTATTAGCCTTTTTGAGACTCTTGTTCATAATGATGATAGTATACCGGTGATCGAAAAATGTAATCATTTGATTTTGTGCCTCTCTAAAAAAGCATTAGAAACAACGCGCCAGCCTAAAGCGAGTATACGACACTGTTTAGTCTGCCAAAAATCTCGCAACAGTCCGAATCGTCGCTAAGGATCCCTCATGGATACAGTGTCACTGATATATGGTTCGTTACTTTAGACAGTCGACGATACGAATATTTTGAATGCATTGCTCATTCTTCTCGTTTTGAACAGAGTCGACCCAGTGACTAAACAGAAGTGGGAAGAACAGCTTGACTTTTGAAAAGTTGCCACTTTTTGAAAAAGTTTTAAGTCGTCGATACCAGCAAAGCCAAAGCAAGACAAAGTCATGCCAAGCAAGAAGCAGTTAATTTGCTTTTTCTGCCACTACCCCCAACAGTAGAGCTCCGCGAACATGCAGAAGCTATTGCAATTCGGGAGACCATGGAGTGGCCAACTGCACGCCATTTTACGTCTCTCGGTTATGCCGACCTCTCCGACCTCTTACAGATTCGTAAGAGGAGTAATATATGAACTTGCTTTTGTATTGGTGAGTCCAATTTTCAAGTTAAGAATAAAATACATGCAGTGGTAAAGTCACGCATAAATGGTAGTGAGTTCTCCTTTGATTTCTGGATACTGAAATCAATTTCAGGTTATCACCCTGACCAGTCAGTGTATGTAACTGATTGGAAAATCCCAGAGAACCTACCACTGGCACACCTCTATTTCTCCAAGGCACAAAGAATAGTCATGCTGATTGGAGCTGTGTTTAAAAAGGTTGAGTGAGTTTGAAAAGCTATCAGTCCCTAAACCTGCTGACGTTATTGGGTCTGACTTTTACGTTGATGACATGTTGACTGGTGCTGCATGCGCAGAGGAGCTAAAGGCAATTAAGTCCGACGTATCTCAGATTCTTCAGACCGCAGGGTTTGAGTTAGCGAAGTGGTTTTCGAATTCACCTGAGCTCACCGCATCTGAGAGCAAAGTCAAGCCCATAAAGATCTCGGATTCAGAATCGAACAAGACATTAGGAATCTCTTGGTTGCCTAATAAAGACGCCTTGCAGTTCAGTATTACAATGAAGTCATGGGTCTCACAGCGACAAAACTAAACATACTGTCGGACACATCGAAGTTGTTCAACTTCCTTGACTTGTTAAGTCCTATCGTCATAAAGGGCAAGATTCTATTACAGGAACTTTTGGCTTAACAAACTAGATTGGGATGAGTCGATTCTTGGTAACAGCATGGAATATGTAGAAACATACACTGTCTCAATTGGAAGAGATATCTATACCTCGTTTGTGTATTCCGATCCGATGTCACCGGTCCATATACATGCCTTTGTGCCCGCCTCCATGAGAGCTTATAGAGTGTGCTTCGATATACGTAGCAGAACTGAATAAGGTTTAAAAATATCGTTGTTGACTTAAAAGTTCAAAGTAGCGCCGCTACTTTGTAGATCCGCTCACGGATCTCTGTCACAGAATCAAGCCCATATTAAAGGTCCCCAGCGAACGAGCACTAGATGCGGTCGCATCCATCTGCGTTGTCGACGTTCGTTTTGAATAGGGTGGTTGAAATTCAAGAGTGGTCGGATAAAGCTACGTGGCGGCATGTCCATACAAAACAGACCCCAGTAGACATTGTGTCAAGAGGTTGTGACGTCGAAGAAATCGTCCAGTCAAACTGGGTTGAGGGACCATCATTTCTGAAGGATGAAGAAGAGAGCTGGCCTTAAAATCCTAATTTCGAGCCTTCAGAAGATTTTGAGCTGGACAAGATGAAGACAGCGGTCGGAATGACCGCTGCTGTGGAAAGTTGGGAATTAGTAGATGTCATCGAGGGACTCTCGTCACACCTCAAGCTGCTTAGACTGTTTTGTTACATGTTCCGCTTTTATAAGAAAATGTAAGAACGAGCATACGGTTTTTAAAAACTGTCTCGCCGACCGAGTATGGTAAAGTTTTTGAAAAGGGGGTGACTAGCTAAAGCTCCCTTCGCCCCGCTTTGCCACCGTAGGTTAGCTGTGCTTAGGAAGAAATTGTACAGATCGTACAGATTTTTTAGAATCATCAATCATTCGTTGAATCGAATCGAGAGCGCACGTAATTATTGACTCGTATTGAAAAAAAAATCTTTACACCACCCAAAGTTCTTCGGTTTTTTCGTAGATTTAAAAACTATTCTAATTTTTCACCATGTTACGCTTTCCTTCTATTAATGAAATGGCAAATATATGCAATTGTGCTTACAACTTTCATATACGATAACGAATTTCCCATTAGGGAGAGGATGGACTTGTGCTTGACATCGTCCGCGATTAGCACAGTGGCTACCTTTTATACCCATACTCGAAGAGCAAAAAGGGTATATTGTATTTCTGTTAGGAAGGAATCGTTTTTCGACCCCATAAAGAATATAATTTCTGGAATCAAAGTTTGTTTCCAGACTCATGTGATATCACACAGCTACAAGTGTATTTCAAAATTTCAGCCCGCCCATAGTTATGGGCAGAATCATAGAGAATGCCGATATCTATCAGAGGACCAAATCTTGATCGGATCGGATCGGAGCATTAATATAGATAGAGAAATGGAGAAAACCATTTTGGTGAAGAATCGTTCCCTTTCGCTCTCTCTTACACACCAATGCGTCTGCTTTCGTTGTTCGTCTTTTGTGTCGCCTAGATCTCAGAGACAACAAGAGGCCAACAAAACTATATGTACAAACTCCTGTGATATCACTTCAATATTTCAAAATTTCTACCCGCTCCTTTCCACCACCAAAAAAAACAAAAGTCCATAATTTTGAATGTAGAGAAAATTGGAAAATGCAGTATTGTAAAGAAGTATGTAGAGTATACCACATTGCCGAATTTTGTTTAGGCCAAATGGGACCAACTGTTTCCTTCTTTTTCAAAACCACCGCTTCTTCAAAAAAAGGATTTTTTGGAAAATTTCCATTAGGTAGAAGTAAGTTGTATCTCGAAATTGTTTTAAAATCAACTTAAAATTGAGTGGGTGGGATGATTTCAGCCAATTAGCCCCCGTTTACCACTATAAATTTTTCTAACGTTGTAAAACTCCCTTTGGGGTTTTTAGTGGACGTTTTTGTTTTATTTTGTTGGTGTTTTGGAATTAACAATTAAGGGAACCGAAAAAAAAACAATAACAATTTATACTGGTCGGGTAATTTTCCAAATGGGGCTTACCTGCCCTCGCCAGGCGTCCGGCTTCCTGGTTCAACGTATTGAGGTGGCACACCTTCCAAGGCTCGGACGTCCCGGGAACTGAACCCGAAATTCACCGAATTGTGGGGGAGTTGAGCAATGTTACCCTCCAATAAACCCTTTTTTAAGCTGTGTGTTATTCCCTTTAAGCCAAGGGTGGCCGAATGTTATTCGGCCCTTCGCGGCTTCCCGTTTAATTCCGTCAAAAGCCAAAACGACCCCAGGAAAAAGACCGCATTCTTGAAAATTATTTTCTCCCAAATTTGCTGAAGACCTCGGCGGTGGCCTGGCCAGGATCACCCGAATCCTGGCAAAACACGCCCTCCGAGTCCGCCATTCCGAACCCTCGGGGCTAACGGAAGCATGTGGACTTTTTAAACCCCTCGGAACCCACCCAAGGAGGATAAACTTCACTCTTGGAAAGATTTTCCAGCCAAGTGGCCGATGGCCAATCAAGGACTGAACTCCAAAAAGTCGGGAAAACCCGGTCATGGGAAATCTGCCCAAATAAAAAACCCAACCTCCCTTCAAATATGCAATCCAACCTTGGGGTATTTGGAAAGCCGACCAAGGGACGCATCCATTGAACGCAAATCCTTCTCATACCCTTTCCCAGGCGTCGTAAACAGCCAACTACGACGCTCCTTTATCCCGGGCCCACTAAACCTGACAGGAGAATATTCCGGGGAATAAAAGTTAAGCCCTTAAACTGGGGCCGACGGATACCCAGCCCAGCTGTCCAAACAAAGACCAAAAGGCCAACGGTTTAGGGGGTTTTCTCCCAAAAAACCCGAAACTGGTTTCGGTAAAGTTTCTTCAAACCCAAAACCAACCTGAATTAAAGACGACCCATGTGCGCCTTCCCTTTAAAGCGTAACCTTTAAAGTCCATTCGGGCGCTGTACCCGAACAAATCACGACCCACTCCTATCAGGGGGAAATCCACCGAAACGGTAATCGGCAAATCTCAATATCCCTAGGAAGGAATATCCCAGCCCTTGAATAAAGGAAAACATATTCCCTCCCCTACGGGAATACGAGGGGTTCTCAGAAATCGAATGGGAGTTGGGCATCCGGGGAGCAACGTCCACCAACTTGCCAAGGCCCCCAGGGCGGGTCCTTCCTTCCGGAAAAGCAGGAAGCTTGGGTGATAAGGGGCGATGCCCTTCATCATGACTCGCATGCTTTTCGGAAAGTTTCCACAAACCTATGCGAGGCATGACCACATCTCCAAAGCTGTAAAGGGATAAACTGGTGCCCTCTAACAAGAAGCTTTCACCAAAATCTTTCCACACCCCCACCGAAACTTGGGGCTTTTTCAGAAACAAGCCAAGACCTTGGCATCCTGAAGGAAGTCACAAGTTGGCAAGAGGACGGGGGAAGGCTCTGCCCTCTAACCGCAGGAAAACCTCGGTTAAAAGGGGCATGCCCCGTTTTGCCGATGGATACCCGCCATCATCGTCCACTTAGGGAGTGGCATGGCCAGCCCTACAAGCTTGTCAATCTCAAAGGGCCAAAGGTGGCATCTAACCGGATTACCATACCCCAATAAATCGAACCCGAACTATTGAGAACTTTGGGGAAAAGGCGCAACCTTCCCCCTTGAAGAGGGAATAACCTGGGAAAATGGGGGCCATTTGGGAACCTAAAAAACCCGCCTTAAGGGCAGACCTATCCCAATGCTATTCCCGCCTTTCCAAAACCATCCCGCTAGGAGGATGGGAGGGGGAAACCTGGACCGAAACCGGCCCTTCCAGGTCAACACGCTTGCTTGCCCGGATACGACTTTCAAGGAATCATACATCGGACATTCTATCGTGATTTAAGGGAAAGGTGCCCCTCGGGCCAAAAGTCAACCTTGGAACTCGTGCTGGACCTTAAACTCCGCTTCCAAAAAGACCGCAGACAAGGATCTCTACCTAAATTCCCGGCCAGGGAAGATGGGAAGAGGCCCCCGGACTGCAGGCGGGTCTTCCTCCCCGGGGAAATTAAGTCGTTTTGGTACTGAGGTTTAAGCAGAGAAATAGCAAATTTGGAAGGCGATCCTCCAATGTAAAATTAAGAGGACTCCAAATGTTCGCCTCGGAAAGCAAAGCTCAGGGGCACTTGCTCCCCGTCACTCCCCGGGCCTGGCAGTCCAAAGCGCAAGCGTGATCCTCCAAGTTCGCAGAATTGTGGACGAAGGGGGGGGTGGAACCACTTACTTCCTCCCGGTGGGAAAGACGATACTTCCACGGGGCCCCTTTAAGAATTTTGGACCCCTTCCAAACCGGGGATTTGCCTACATACCCCAAGAGGCTGCCCATCGGCCCCAAAACGGGCCGGAGAACCATGCCCCGGGACACAATGGTCCTTACCGACCAATACGGGGGAGGGTCCCCCCCCTCCGCCTTAACCTCCTCCAGATTTGAGTAGGGAAGATGAAAACATACTCCCTGGAACGAGCTTCGCCAGGGCTCTTTATTGCCTCCCAAAAGGGTTTTTTCGACCAAGACGGAAAGGTTTTTCCATTAGTTGCTATTTTGAAAGGCGGAAAACCGGATTGCAAATCCATAAGTCCATTCCCAAAGGGAAGTCCGCCCCTAAAACTAATCCACTAGGTTGGGAATGTGGGTTTGGTTTGAGCCAAATACTCAACATGGGGGGTAAGCCAGAACCGGGTATTCCCCAAAGTTTTACCATTTAAAATCGACCATGAAAACAATGGTTTTCTTTGGTGGCCTTAATTCGAAAGGCTAGTAAAACCGAAAGTTCCACCTCAGATTTCTGTTATGGGGCCACCCCCTTTTACCATAGTCGGAAATAGAGCCTTGTCAGTACTTGTTAATCAAAGCGTACCTTTTGAAGATCAAGAAAGTCATCCAGTTTTCCCTTTAAACCAATTGGGGTTTCAATTTAAAAGTGTCGAGGTTGCCGCCATTAGCCCTATAGTTTGTTTAAGTGGAAACCGCAAAGTTTCCAAGCGTTGAAAGTGTCTTAAATTCCAAACTGGGTCTACCATTATACGGGAAAGGCTTGTCTTTCTTCAACTAGGATTTCAATGAACATTGAAGAACGTGTCCTTTCCGGGTTCCTTGAAAGTTGTTTCTTTGAATTGATTCTGTGGAATTCGGATTCGTTTGGTTTGGTTTGATACCCGCCAATCAATTGGGAGGGCATTGTTGAGAGTTCTTATTCCGTAAGTTCCCTTAATTTTTAAGGCACCAAATGTCCTCCAAAGGGGGTTTTTGATTGGTGCCAAAGTGTTTTCCAAACCCGAACCCTAATGGTGACATGGTTCCTTGTGGGTACGTTCTGGTTTTTGTTTTGATCCTTCCAAACTTCTTAGGCCGCCCTTGGTAACCCTTTTCGGAACACTTTCCAATTCCCCAAAAAACAAATTTAACATTTGAAACCCAAAAAAATTGCGTTGGTACTGGTTCATAAAAAAGCGTTTCAACCTGCCTTGGGCCGGAAATGCCAAAAAAAAGGGTTTTGACCCACCCAAGGTTTCTTAGAAATTTTCACCGCATTGCTTTTGCCGGAATTCCCAATTTGTTTCCCAAATTCAATTATCCTTTCTTTAGAGCCCCCCACCGATTTGGGGTTGGACTATTTAAGGTATCCAAACAGGATTGGCGGTGAAAGGAATCCAAAAACTTTCGACCGGGTTTGGTTATTTTAAGCATCCCGTCCCCCCAAAACTTTCCCACGTTTATCCCAAATTTTTGTATTGAATTCTTCCTGTTTATTATTGTAAGTGCCCACCGAAAAAAAAATTGGAAAGCCCTTGCGTGACATTCCCTTTGTGTGTAAAAAGGGCTCCCAATAAAATTCAACTGGGGGAAAATTTGACCATTAAAGTCAAATTCTTGCGCATCAATACCAGTTTAGTGCTTCCGTGTTGGTTTCCTGTTTGTTTTTACCATTCCGGAATTAAGCTTGCTCAAATTTTTTCGGTATGTAAACCCTCCCAAAAAAATTTTAATTTGGAATCCGCCCAAAAAGGGCAATTTTGGGTCCACAATTTAAACAAACGAAAAGCGTGGGTCGCTGTGGCGCGCTCTTTTTCCTCTCTCGAGCCAATTGATTTATTGGGAATCCAAATTTTACAGTTTTAATTTTTTTACATTTTTTTCATTTCCCCCCACCCACAAAAAAACCCAAACCCCAAAAAAAGGAAAAAGAAAAAACCCCCCTCAAAATAAATGTATATTTTGTTACCGGGTGGGGGGCCCTCAAAATTCATTTAATTTTAAATTTGTTGGATCTGGACTACTCTTAGTTACACCCACCAACTGCACGCCACTTCAAAATTGTGGATTTTCGCGTCCAAGGGGGGAAATTTTGTACCTTTGGTTTGGGACACGGGCTTGGAAAACTTTTCTTGCTTTATAGTCTCTGGACCAGGCTTCTTTGTAGAAAAACCAAATCCTCATTTTGTTTTCGGGAAAAAACAAATTTTTTGATTTTTCTTTGTGCCAAAAGCCGTCCGAAATTTAACCCCTGTAGTTTTTTCTTTTTGGGTTTTGTTTTCTTTTTTAATTTTGGGCCCCGTTTTTGTGGGCCCCAAAAATTTTTTCGAGGAATTTCTATTTTTTTTTTGCTTATTAATACCTTCGACAAGTTAAACGAGGAAGGCCCAGATTGCATGGTCTAACCCAATGTGTTTCCGTGCGCTTTTTGGCCATTGCCGAGGATGAATATTAAGAAATTAGGTATAAAAAATTTTTTGCTTGGTTTCTACTCCTAAAAATTTTTCAAAATTTTGCCCCGAACCCGCCCCACAAAAGCGACAGGGTCCAGAACTTTAAATAACGAAAACAAAAAGCAATTCTGGCTTTTTTGGGCCCAAATCTGAAGGATGGATCATTAGATAAATAAAAAATTTAAAACTGTTACCTCCCTTGAATGCCCCAACTTCGAACCAATTGACAATGCGCCGGATTCCAGAATAAAAGCAGATTAAAACTTTTGCCTATCCGGAACCATTCGAACATTGGTATTTCAAAATTTGACCCCCATTCCGAAAAAATGAAACCCGTTTTGAAGAAAAAAAAACGCTATTGTAAGAATAACTATCTACCAGATTGAATTAGGTTTACCACTTTTATACCCTGATAAAATTAATTTTCCAATTTCCCCCCCTTGCAACAAGTCATTTTGGGAAAGTAAACCTTTTAAAATCAAATTCTCCCGGGAAATATTAGTTGGAAATATAAACAAATTTAAATTAAAACTGAAAAACTTTGCAAATTCCCTACACACCTTGTTTGATGATACGGGTAAAAAAGAAATTCCTTACAGGTGACTTCTTTTCTTCTTTTCAGCCTTAAACTCGTTAACCACCAAATTCTTAAATGCTTTTACATTGAGTCGAAAAACCGCCTATCCTTTTAAAAAGAAATTTTTTTTCCCCCCTTTTGTTTTAAAACCCTTTTTCAGGGGGGGGCAAAAAAAATTATTGAAGGAAAAAGGGAAAACGGTTTTTAATTTATTTAAATTTTAATTAACAATTATCTGTTAATTATTATCTAGAGTAGTTAAAGATAAATACAGGGATGAAGAAAGAAGGGTTTACAAATTTGATGGTTTAGGTGGTGGTAAATGGTACGAACAATGATATCAAGGGACATTTCGGGGATGTGGCATGGTACAAGAAGTTGTAATTATTACTTAGAACATAGAAAGGTTCGTGATGGACGTACTTCGATCTACATAAGGGCAATCGAATAGGTCGGAAAGTCCGGGTTGGTCTGGATGGAATCGCAAAGCTCTGTCAATCTGAGTTTGGAAGTCAACAAGCCTGAGAATGAACATTACCCCATTGCGAATTCTACATTGGTGTAAGGGAGGGTCTAGTAATCTTAGCTTAGCTTGGTATGGAAGTAACTTTGTCTACCAGAGTCCCAGCTTGGAATTCCTAAGAGGCTAGATTCTAAATTGTTTTGCACCGATTCAATTAGGATTTGTTGAAAGCATATTGAGAGCTTTTTGTTATCGAAGAGGACCCGAGTCATTCATTAAGGAAATTCAGTCAGAACATGATGACCTAGAAATAGGAGACCAAATGTGGGACTCAGCGGTGAACCGCTACATTTGGAATAGTTCAGAAAGAAGGTAGGTTAGACGAACACCATATATTTAAGTCGTCAAGGTCAAGTTGAAGCCGAGGTGTGCAGAAGTACCAATCGGAAGGAAAAACAAACTTTTACGTTATTAGCATACATTTTAAGTAACAGAGTCCAAAATAACTAACTTAAGGTAGGTCATTCACAAACAAATTGAACAGCAGCGGACCTATATGACTTCCTTGAGGAACACCTGAGGTTACATTCACGACAAAACATTAGAGAACACAACACGCTATGTACGTTTCGACAGAAACGACGCTACCAGCTTTTACAAGATCTGTAGGAAAACCTTATAAAGATAGCTTATGGATCAACAAAGCATGATTAACCGAAGTCTGTGAAAATTACCTCCGTTTGTAAGTCTCGGTTGATTAAAAGACGAGAACTCTAGACTATGTTGATCGATGTCTAACAAAACCATGTTGCGAAGGGGATATTAGGCTACAACATGTGTTTTGCAGTTTGCCGAACAAAGGTACTCTAGCAGCTTAGGAATAGCAGATAGTTTTGCAATACCGCGATAGTTTTCGACGATGGATCTAGACCCTTTTTGTGAAGAGGAATAAGGTAGGATTCCTTCCAAATCACGAAGAGACTAGAACTTTCGAGAGACAAGTTAAATAGGAAGGTCAAAAGATGGCATAGAGCTCGAGCGGAATACTTTAAAAATGCAGCTCGAACCTTATCAGGACCCGCAAAGAAACATATGTCAATCGATGACAATCCTTCACAAACAGCGCTTTTCTTCGAAAACGGAAGGAATACGTTGTTAGGCAAGAGGAAGATGGTGGATGAGTCGTAGGTATTCGTACGAGGTATGAGTACGTCGATTGAAAGAAGGTGGCAAATAAATTTGCAATACCTTGCGCAGAAGTTTCTGTTTTATCTAGTAGATAAAGGGAAGGAAGGGAAAGTGTTAAACTTGGTTTTGAGTTGACGAACGAAAAGACGAACATTGGGAAAAGATATTTGTTATAACATTGACGCATTGACAGTATGAAATTTACAGCGAACAGAGGAGTATTGAGCAAAGACGGATAAAAGAACCAGTTTTCTGGTATATAGGTTGGGGAGAATATATGAATGGTAACTACAATGAACATAGATATTGAGGGCAGAGATTAACGTGTCATAAAAATGAGTTGACTGTTTCGTTTATATTTGATGACGACTGAAAAAAAGGGCCAATCAATTTGCGAGATGTAAACTTATATCGGTAAAATTCGTTCTGCGGAAACACTTTTATTCTATTTAATGAGGGTAAGATGGCATTAGTACTGGAAAACTCGAGAACTATAGATTAAGTTGGATGGTGCGGATCTTTAGGAAAAGATATAGGATTGCCTCTTACAACAGTTGATCGGGAAGCATCACTGACAAAAAGTGAGATCAAAAGTGAATTAATTTGGGCAAGGGAAATATCTGTTATCCCATCACCAAAAATCATGTTGTTGACAGGACAGAGACACACTAGGACTCTGGGAAGGAAGAACTCTGGGTAGTACCTCTTGGCAGAAGCTCATGTAAAATAGTATGTTTGGCCATGCAGACGGTTCCAGGGCTTTGGATACAAGAGAACCAGGAAGAAATATATTAAACGAAGAAATATTACGATTATGTTTTAGATTTAAATTTGGTTATATTAAGTTATCAGGCGGTGAATTTGACATTTAGTATTGTTTTACATCTTCCGTTTAGTTTCAGGGAAGAGGCTAGCGAGAGACAAAGATTGCCTTTTGAGGTACCTCTGCTCTTAGTTGAAGTCGGGGCAGCGCTTCTGGCAGCAGCAGTAGCAATGGATGGAACAGGAACGGTAGCAGGAACAGTCATGACGAATCCCGGAAACGAGTGCAGCGTCAGTAGAAACTAATGGAACGCGGACGGTGGCAGAAAGGGTGGAACGCTCATTGCGGCGCTCACAGCGGTGTCTGCAGCAGTGATAATGCAGTAGAGTGCTGCTGCATTGTTGGTCGATGTGAGACACGGATTGATTATCGGCAATGCATGACCACTTTGCAAAGCCAAGGATTCCGATATTGTGTAGGTTAGAAGAAGGCGTTCCGATTACAATCGCTTGCAGGTAAAGCAGTTATTTGTTGTCGTTGTTGGGGATTTGCCGCCTTGGAGATTCACTCGAGAACTTTGAGGCCAAGAAATAAACGCGACACTACTTATATAACCGTATACCAGTTTTAACATTTTACATTTTTAGGCCATATCTGTCATCTACATAACTTCCCCACAACAACATTTCGTTTTTTCTATCTTCAAAATTATGAATTTTTTTTTTTTTTGTCGGGGCGGAGCGAAATTTTGAAACATAGTTGTAGGAGTAAAATATCACAACAGTCTGCAAAAAACTTGGTTGCTCAAAAGGTGTTCTAGTTTTCTGCGCACTGGGCGATAAACAAGACGGACAGACGGACGGGCGGACGGACGTACAGACAGACATGGCTATATCGACTCGGCTATTGATGCTGATCAATAATATATGTATGTATTTTATGCGGTCGGAAAACGCTTCCTTCTGTGCGTTACACACATCCACTTTACCACAATGTTGATATAGCCATGACTGTCTGTACGTCCGTCCGTCCGTCTGTCCGTCTTGTTTGTCGCCTATTGCTTGGAAGCTATAAGAGCTAGAACAAACAAATTTTTGCCAGACTAATGCGTTCTCTCACCTAGAAAAGTGTTTTTAAAATTTCGGCCCGCCGCTTCCGCCCTGGTCCTGGTCGCACATCTGGGGCGTCAAAATTTCTAATAAGCTAACAGAAACCAAAAATGCAGAAACACGAAGAGTATATCTATCAGAGTCGAATCCTGAATCAGCGGATCATTAGCACAGTCACAATGGAGAAAACCATTTAGAGGGCAAAAGTTTACCTCTTGCTCTCTCACACGCCAACGCGTCGCTTTGGTTCGTATTTGGTTTCGGCTGGTTCAGAAGACTTTAGAGCTATAGCAGCAAACTTTCTCCTCAAACTCACACCAGCGATACCACTTTAATACAAGTGTATTTCAAAAATTTCACCCCGCCCCCACAAAAACGAAAAGTCCACAAATTTGAAAATAGATAAAACGAAATGCATATATATCTACCAGATTGCTGAATCTGGTTTCGAATCCTGATCATTAGTATAACCACATTGATTAAATTAATTTTCAGCAGCTAGCCGCCAACCCTTTCAGCCGCTACTGATTCTCGCTCACCCACTCTTCCTCGTGCAGTGTACGCGGAGGGCAAAACGGCGTACTGCTGTGAGAAGTTATGTAAATGACAGATGCAGCAGAAAAATTTAAAATGTAAAGCGAGTAAAAATTTTTAAAATTCCGTTGTTCCTTATGTGTACTGACTGAGTACGGATATATTGAATAGTGTCGGATAATGGCGACTCAGCACGTCCTTCTCGTTTTTCTTAAAAAGCGCATCTGAAGGCGGTCTGTCAAACGTAATGAGGATTTGCCGTGTCCACCAAACACAAATAACATGTTTCCAATTAGGTTGACGAAGTAACGTCCTTTAGCTAAACTTCACTTTAAAATCAACTCAAAAATTGTTACAAAACTCTCAACGAGAGTTTGCAGTTACATTAGAACAAACACAGAATTTACATCAAATACATAAACCATTTTCAACTTAAGATAACTTTAACATTCCCGTTTTAATAAAAAATTTAGTGGTCTTTAATGTTTGTTTTATTCTTGTTAAATTCGCTGTCTTTCGAATGAATTTAAACCCAACTATTGCCGTCACAAAGCGGCAACCGAACTCATGTAAGAAGGGCAATACTCCACTTCCATTTTTTCGCGGTGGCTAATTTCTCCAATACCGTCTTGAGCTCGACCGCTCGAACCAGGGTCGTCCCAGGCTTCCATGGTATCAGACGATATCCTGATCAGCGAGTCCGACGCGCGAGATGATCTAAGCCAGGGTCTCTGGACGCATCGACGTCGGGAGGACGATGAATCCCCGAGAGCGATGTCGACATCGACAGTTGTGGAGTATAAATTTGGTTGCTCTAGCTTTTATAGTCTCTGAGTACTGGCGACAAACAAGTGTAAGTTAATCCTCATAAAGTTGTTGTTTTTATAACTTTGGGTGCAAGATTTTCAAAATAATCATACACAAATGGATTTATGACGCCTCCCTTTGGCTGTCAGTCTTTCTGCTTTTCCTTCAATGGTAGAAAAAGATACGGTTATTTCTCGAATGAATACAAAGTACAGAAACTCTTGCCCGTGTAACAATTTATTTAGCTTTGAAGTCAGACGAACAATAAATCGGGGATAACTGGATGCACCCTTTACAGTACAAGAATCGAAATATATTTCGTTACTATAAAATACACACCGGTTTTCACTTACTTTTGCGTTTTAGGTTTTTAGCCAAAAGTTATACTTTTCATTTCAAGGCGATCTGACATTCGCAAAAGTGTAGATTACTTTCTACTGTACTATTAAGCGCAAAATTGATTGCTGTTATACCCACACGTTAGAGCCAGCTCATACAGAAAGACCTCTGTTATGTTTAACAGAGATTTATCGATGAAAATGCAAAGTATTGGCATTGAACAATTTTTCCAGATCCAATTTTGAGGTTGGGCGACAAAAATTATTTATAATCAGAAATTTTTGCAAAAAGGGGGGTGCGGGACGATATTTTGAGCGCCGCCTCTCCAAATGATTTTCTTCATTGTGGCTATAATAATGATGACATCTAACCAGGATACGGCCTTATATATATCCTGAGCAATCCTCAGTCCTGAGCTATGTATAAAAGATGAAATTTGTTGTAGTAAAATATTACATGTTTAAATAATTATTTGAAGCTAAGGTTTTGATATTTATTATTTTTTAAGTGCATTCACCAACAATTCAAGTCTATTTTAACGTTTGTTGTCAGCATTGTATCGACCAATCCATGTGTTAGTCATCACCACCAGTCATAACTTCCATAAATTCTATAAGTTGAAAACAGTATTTACAAACATATGTCTCACGTTCGAAGAAATTATTTTGCAAACCATCAAAATCCACGGTTCCTGATCCATCGGAATCTATTTCTTCAATCATCATGTCCAGATCATCGTTTGTCAGTTTATCATCTAATTCTCGCAGAATTTCTCGAAGCACGCCTGTTGTTATATAACCATTTCCCTCTTTGTCATAAAGGCGAAAAGCTTCCTTTAATTCTTGCATCATTGCCTCGGCATCCTCTTCAACAAGAAATCGGGCAGCCAAAGTCGTAAATTCTTCGAATTCAATTTGACCCGATCCATCTTCATCGACTTCAGCGATAATGTCGGCCAGTGTCGCGTCATCCAGTTGGTGACCCAACATGCTGAGAATGGTTCCAACCATAGCTGTGTTGATGTATCCATTTTTTCGGGGTCGAATGCATTGAATGCATTACGAAGCACTGTATTTAAACGTATTATATATATACATATAAGAAAATATGAATCAAATGTGAAGAGTATGTGTGACGACTTACGCTCGATTTGTTCTTTCGTCAATTCATCCTAGAAAAACACGTAATGTAAGAAAAGTTAATATATTCATGTTAACCCATTAGTATCTTGTAATTATAATGACCTATAAATCTAAAACAAAAAAGTAGGTGTTGAAAACAAGGTCATATTCAAACATTTTTGAATCTAAAAACTTTCTTTCCTTGTATTTGTTTTTTATTTCAATTATGAACCGAAAAGAGTACCCATTTATAATAAAAAAATAATTCAAATACATAAAAAAATTAATTTTTACAAATCCCAGCATAAATATAACGATATTATAAACAAATGTTCCAAATGTTTTGATTCCAATTAAAATACGAGATATCTTTTGATTGGTGAATTTGGGACCCTACAAATTCGAAAAGCAGAAAAGATATATTTTAAAACAAAAATCTGTTTCAAATCTGCTTCTTATCATCTGCGTTATAAGCAGTCCAAAAAATGCTCAAACAACAAATAGTGTTCTTGTATTCATAAAAACGGATATTAATAACATTGTGCGATTTTGTAAGAACAGATAATAAAACTGAAATTTGTATCTTCCGGAAAAAATTTTTTTATAATGGCCGAATTTTTGATCGCAACTTTGTGTATTACTTGGTTTTTTGAATTAATTTATTTTTAAACACACAAAATAAGCTAATATAATGCTAGAATTAGTAAATACAGTTAAATGGTTCTAAAACCATTCATATTTTATGTACATTTTGTATTTCTCAACAATTATTAAATGGTGTGTTTTTTAAAGTATATTATTATTTGTAAGACTATCTGAAGCAGTAAAACACAAATATCGAAAACTCTTCAGTATAGCTAAAGCGTAAGAACTAAACCGTAACACTTATGGTTTTGTGTGTGTGAGTTGCTTAGAAAACCCCATATTCACTTTCTTTCGGCATTTTTGATTACATTTTATAGATGCGGTAAGGAAAGACTTACGCTCATGTTGCCAAATTAAGGATATTTCGTTATTCCGAATAATGTAATTATATTTGTTGGGCGTTTTAATTTTTGCATACAAATGCATACGATTTAGAAACACTTTCATACAACGAACCAGCAAATAAAAAATTCGCAGATATAGGCGTGTTTGATTGGAAGATTGTTTCTAAACAAAAAATGTTTTTGGTTGCTTGTATATACGAGTATTAATGTATATTTGTGCATACATATATAGTATACTTGCACTATTTTACGGGCACAACGTTATTGTCGTTTGCTCAATAGTTCAAAAAAAAGCTAAGTCCTAACACCTTTAGCGCTAATATCAAACATCAAAAATATTACAATCGCGGACAGGGAATAAATATAGTCTTCCCTATTACGCGATCCAAACACATTTTGTGTCTCTAGCCATCAATGACATGAGTCGCAGCATCGGATGCGACACAAATCTCAAACTGCACTCGCGTCAGTAGTTGTTAGTATTTTGAAAAAACAATTACAAAAATTTAAAGTGAGAATAACATTGTGTTCGTCATTTTCCTCTCTGAAGATTTTTCGATAAGGTGTTCGGAGATCATCATACATTTCTCCATCAGAAAAATTTCCCTAATTTCCCTTCTTCGGTATTTTATTAATAGATCTACAATAAGCTACAAATTTTGATAAAACAATTTCTTGGTAATATTGTTCCTCCTTAGGTCTCACTATATTGCTCTGTATATTTTCTGAAATATGCTGATCCGTATTTGCAGAAGTGTATAATTCGCTTTTTTTTTCATATATCCATATATACATACAAGTATATTTTTTTATTAAAAACTGCCAAAACTACAAAATTTCCATAATGTTATTCCTGAAAAATTTAAATGAATGTAGACACAAAACAAGCCAGATATAAAAAAAACGAGAAAGAATGTACGGAGTCGCAATAAACGCGACTCTACTATTATACCCGTACTCAGTCTGTACACATGTGATTTATGTGGAATTTTCAAATGTTTTATCAGTTTTCAGTTTTACATTTTACATTTGTTTGCTGCAACTGTCATCTACATTTACATCAGTTCTCACAACAACACACGTACACTACACGAGGCAGACCTTGTGAGCGTGAGTGTGAGTGTGAAAGAATCTGTAGCGACAATCATCCCCATAAATGACTTTCGTTGCAAGGGAAGGGGAAATTTCTGCTGAAAATTCAAGAGTCTTGACAGAAAGTTTGGTTGCTTTAGCTCTTATAGTCTCTGAGATCCAGGCGTTCATTTGTACGAAAACCAAATCGCCTCGTTTTTGTGTGAGTGCGAAAGAGGGGAGCGAAGTTTTTCGCATGTTTTTCTCTATTTGGCTATATTAATGATCCGATCCGATTCAGATTTGGGCACCTGATAGATATGGTCTTTCTCTCTGATACTGCTTTTTTTTAGTTTTTGTTACATTCAAAATTGTGGACGCCACAGAAGTGCGCCCTTTGTGGGGCGGAAGTGGACGGGGCGAAATTTTGAAACATTTTTAGGGTGAGATATCACATCAGACTGGATAAGAAGTTTGGTTCTCTAGCTCTTATAGGCTTCGAGCAATGGGCGACAAACAAGACGGACAGACAGACGGATCGACTCGGCTATTGATGCTGATCAATAATATATATACTTTATTGGGTCGGAAATTATTCCTTCTCTTTGTTACACACAATTATCGAACAATTACGAGAAATAAAGTAGCCGTTATTGCGACACTACTTTTATACCCGTACTCAGTCGGCATGATTTATGTGGAATTTTCAAATGTCTTATCAGTTTTAATTTTAAATTTTTGCTGCATCTAACATCTACATCTACATCAGTTTCACAACAGCACACTTGCGAGGCAGAGGGTGAGCAGAGAGAATCAGTAGAGGCACGGATTATAGTAAATGTCCCATTTTTTGCTTGGTGGGGGTGTTGGGGGTGCTCGCTGCTGAAAATTAATTTCATCATTGTGGCTATAATAATGATCCGATCTGAACCAGATTCGGGAATTTGGTAGATATAATCATTCTCTACGATTGCATTTTTCCTTTTTCCTATCTTCTAAATTGTGGACTTTCATATTTTTGGCGGGCGAAAGGGGCTCGAAATTTTGAAATACGCTTGTACTGAAGTGGTATCACAGGAATTTGTAAAAAGTTTTTACTCTAGCTGTTACAGTCTTTGAGATCCAGGCGACACAAAAGTCGAACAATCAAATCAGACGCTTTGTGTGCGGCGAGGAGAGGAACGATGTTTCTCGAAATGATTTTTCTGTTGAGATTATACTATTCCGATCCTATTCAGATTGGGCCACTGATAGATTAGGCCTCTGTATGATTCTGAATGTTTACTTTTCTGTTATCTTCAAAATTCTGGACCCAACAGATGTGCGCCCTTTTGGGGCGAAAGTGGGCGGAAATGGGCGAAATTTTGAAATACATTGAGGGGATATCATATCAGTGTGGAAACAAATTTGGTTTATCTAGCTCATATAGCCTCCGAGCAATGGGCTACAAACAGGACGGACGGACGGACGAACAGACGGACAGACATGGCTATATCGACTCGGCTATTGATGCTGATTAATAATATATATACTTTATGGGGTCGGAAACGCGCCCTTCTCTATGTTACACACATCCACTTTTACCACAAATGCAATATACCCTTTTACCTTCGAGTACGGGTATAAAAGCCTTAAAACATTCCTCCGTTTATTCCGAAGTTTCTGTGCGAATAAAGCCAATTTTATAGGAATAAAAAATGTTATTATTGTGTGGGAATCATTTAACTTGGGTTTTTACTTATATAACATAATATAGTGTTAAATTAGCGTCGCTTATAAAGCTGGCAAATGCTGATCAACATTTTCGGGTGGTGTTCTAATATTATGTTAATACACCTTTTGTAGAATGCGCGCTTATGTTAATTATTTCAATTACTTTTCATGAATAATGACCATTGGCATTTGCAAAACAGATATTCCATGAAGTGCAACTTTTGAGATTCGACTGAATTCAATCTGCTTTAGTTTAGTCTTTACACTCAAAAGAGTACAAGAAAATATTATATTTTTTAATTTAAGTAACGAAGGAGAAGGAAATGTTGTTGTATAAAATGTAAATTTTGATCATCATCAATAGACATAGCCACGTCCATTTACCGTTGTGTCTGCTGTATTATATCTGCAGTCCTACAATTAATAACACTACTGAACCCAATTGTTTTCAATGAACTTAATCGACATCTGAAAGATTTGGGACTTTGAAATTGTTTGATAACATTTTTTGTTTAACAGAACTTTTCCAAAAACGTTGTAAAAATTAATTTTTTCAATGCTTTCTTCATGGGTAGTGTAAAATTTTTTCACTTCACTTCCCACAACAACACACGTACACTGCACGAGGCAGAATGTGTGAGCAGTGTGTAAGGAGAGAGAGAATCTGTAGCGACTATCATCACAATAAATGACTTACGTTGCAAGGGCGCGGGGTAAATCGCTGCTGAAAATTCATTTTATCATTTTGGCTACAATAATGATCTGATTTCGTTTTCTGTAATTTTCAAAATTGTGGACGCCACAGATGAGCGCCTTTTGTGGGGGCGGAAGTGGGCGGGCCGAAATTTGGAAATACTTTTCTAGGAGTGAGATATTACATCAGCCTTTGAAAAAATTTATTGCTCTAGCTCTAATAGCCTTCGAGCAATGTGCGATAAACAAGACGGACGGACGGACAGACGGACAGAGTGGTGCATCAGAGCATCAATAGCCGACTCGATATAGCCATGTCTGTCCGTCCGTCTGTCTTGTTTGTCGCCTATTGCTCGGAGGTCATAAGAATATCATAAGAATATAGGTCATAAAAATATTTTTCCAGACTTGTGATATCTCACTCCTAGAAAATTTTTTCAAAATTTTGCCCCGCCAACTTCCGCCCCCACAAAAGTCGCACATTTTTGGCGTCCAGAACTTTGAAGATAACAGAAAACTAAAAAGCAGATTCATAGAGAAAAACGATATATATTTCAGGGACCCAAATCTGAATCGGATCGGATCATTAGTATCCACAATGGAGAAAACCATTTCGAGAAACATCGTTACCTCTCGCTTGCAATCGACACACCAACGTGTCGACTTTACCTAATTGTACAGATGAACGCCTGGATCTCAGACAGTATAAGAGCCAGAGTTACCAAACTTTCTGTCCATACTCCTGTGATACCACTTCAGTACATGTGTATTTCAAAATTTGACCCCGCACCTTCCGCCCCACAAAAGATGAAAGTCCACGATTTTGAAGATAAAGTAAAACGCAGTATTGTAGAGAATAATCATATCTACCAGATTCCCGAATTAGGTTTAGCTCGGATCATTATTATAGCCACAATGATAAAATTAATTTTCAGCAGCGATTTCCCCCGCCCCCTTGCAACGTAAGTCATTTATGGTGACGATAGTCACCAGATTCTCTCTCTCGCTCACACACAGCTCTCACACATTCTGCCTCGTGCAGAAGTGATGTAGATGTAGATGACAGATGCATCAAACAAATGTTAAATGTAAAAACTGATAAAACATTTGCAAATTCCACATACATCACCTGTGTTCTGACTGAGTACGGGTATAAAAGAAATGTCGCGTTCACAGCGACTCCGTACGTTCTTTCTCGTTCTTTTTCTTAGCCTTAAACTCGTTAACCACCAAATTCTTAAATGCTTTTACATTGAGTCGAAAAACCGCCTATCTTAATGGCATACGAAAACTTGAATTTATCCTCCTTTCGGCCGACGCTTTCTTTTGCTTTTTATGAAAGCCTTAACATATTCAGATTTGTGTTCAGGGGCAAGCCGTGAGACGAAAATTGATTGATAGGATCAATAGCGAGAAGGAACGCGTTGAGTCACCGTTATTTATTTATTCAATTAATTAACAATTATCTGTTAATTATTATCTAGAGTAGTTAAAGATAAATACAGGGGATGAAGAAAGAAGGGTTTACAAATTTGATAGGTTTAGGTGGTGGTAAATGGTACGAAACAATGATATCAAGGGACATTTCGGGGATGTGGCATGGTACAAGAAGTTGTAATTATTACTTAGAACATAGAAAGGTTCGTGATGGACGTACTTCGATCTACATAAGGGCAATCGAATAGGTCGGAAAGTCCGGGTTGGTCTGGATGGAATCGCAAAGCTCTGTCCAATCTGAGTTTGGAAGTCAACAAGCCTGAGAATGAACATTACCCCATTGCGAATTCTACGATGGTGTAAGAAGGGTAGGTCTAGTAATCTTAGCTTAGCTTGGTATGGAGGTAACTGTCTACCAGAGTCCCAGCTTAGATTCCTAAGGGCACAGATTCTAAATTGTTTTTGCACCGATTCAATTAGGATTTGTTGAGCTTTATATTGAGGGCTTTTTTTGTTATCGAAGAGGACCCGAGGTCATTCGATGAGGAAATTCGGTCCAGAACATGATGACCTAGAAAATAGGAGACCAAATGTGGAGCTCAGCGGTGAACCGCTACATTTGGAATAGTTCAGAAAAGGTAGGTTAGACGAACACCATATATTTAAGTCGTCAAGGTCAAGTAAAAGGCGAGTGTGCAAGTACCAATCGGGAAAGGAAAAACAAACTTTTACGTTATTAGCATACATTTAAGTAACAGAGTCCAAAATAACTAACTTAAGGTAGGTCATTCACAAACAAATTGAACAGCAGCGGACCTATATGACTTCCCTTGAGGAACACCTGAGGTTACATTCACGACAAAACATTAGAGAACACAACACGCTATGTACGTTTCGACAGAAACGACGCTTACCAGTTTACAAGATCTGTAGGAAAACCTTATAAAGATAGCTTATGGATCAACAAAGTATGATTAACCGAAGTCTGTGAAAATTACCTCCGTTTGTAAGTCTCGGTTGATTAAAGACGAGAACTCTAGACTATGTTGATCGATGTCTAACAAAACCATGTTGCGAAGGGGATATTAGGCTACAACATGTGTGTTTTGCAGTTGCCGAGTAACAAGGTACTCTAGCAGCTTAGGAATAGCAGATAGTTTTGCAATACCGCGATAGTTTTCGACGATGGATCTAGACCCTTTTTGTGAAGAGGAATAAGGTAGGATTCCTTCCAAATCACGAAGAGACTAGAACTTTCGAGAGACAAGTTAAATAGGAAGGTCAAAAGATGGCATAGAGCTCGAGCGGAATACTTTAAAATGCAGCTCGGAACCTTATCAGGACCCGCAAAGAAACATATGTCAATCGATGACAATCCTTCACAAACAGCGCTTTTCTTCGAAAACGGAAGGAATACGTTGTTAGCAAGAGGAAGATGGTGGATGAGTCGTAGGTATTCGTACGAGGTATGAGTACGTCGATTGAAAGAAGGTGGCAAATAAATTTGCAATACCTTGCGCAGAAGTTTCTGTTTTATCTAGTAGATAAAGGGAAGGAAGGGAAAGTGTTAAACTTGGTTTTGAGTTGACGAACGAAAAGACGAACATTGGGAAAGATATTTGTTATAACATTGACTATTGACAGTACGAAATTTACAGCGAACAGAGGAGTATTGAGCAAAGACGGATAAAGAACCAGTTTTCTGGTATATAGGTTGGGAGAATATATGAATGGTAACTTCACGAACATAGATATTGAGGGCAGAGATTAACGTGTCGTAAAATGAGTTGACTGTTTCGTTTATATTTGATGACGACTGAAGAAAGGGCCAATCAATTTGCGAGAGATGTAAACTTATATCGGTAAAATTCGTTCTGCGGAAACACTTTTATTCTATTTAATGAGGGTAAGATGGCATTAGTACTGGAAAACTCGAGAACTATAGATTAAGTTGGATGGTGCGGATCTTTAGGAAAAGATATAGGATTACCTCTTACAACAGTTGATCGGGAAGCATCACTGACAAAAGTGAGATCAAAAGTGAATTAATTTGGGCAAGGGAAATATCTGTTATCCCATCAACAAAATCATGTTGTTGACAGGGGACAGAGACACTAGGACTCTGGGAAGGAAGAACTCTGGGTAGTACCTCTTGGCAGAAGCTCATGTAAAATAGTATGTTTGGCCATGCAGACGGTTCCAGGGCTTTGGATACAAAGAGAACCAGGAAGAAATATATTAAACGAAGAAATATTACGATTATGTTTAGATTTAAATTTGGTTATATTAAGTTATCAGGCGGTGAATTTATTTAGTATTGTTTTACATCTTCCGTTGTAGTTTCAGGAAGAGGCGAGAGACAAAGATTGCCTTTTGAGGTACCTCTGCTCTTAGTTGAAGTCCCGGGGCAGCAACTCTGGCAGCAGCAGTAGCAATGGATGGAACAGGAACGGTAGCAGGAACAGTCATGACAGTGAATCCCGGAAACGAGTGCAGCGTCAGTAGAAACTAATGGAACGCGGACGGTGGCAGAAAGGGTGGAACGCTCATTGCAAGCGCTCACAGCGGTGTCTGCAGCAGTGATGAATGCAGTGAGTGCTGCTGCATTGTTGGTCGATGTGAGACACGGATTGATTATCGGCAATGCATGACCACTTTGCAAAGCCAAGGATTCCGATGTGTGTAGGTTAGAAGAAGGCGTTCCGATTACAATCGCTTGCAAGCAGTTGTTGTTGTCGTTGTTGGGGATTTGCCGCCTTGGAGATTCACTGAGAACTTTGAGGCCAAGAAATAAACGCGACACTACTTATATAACCGTATACCAGTTTTAACATTTTACATTTTTAGGCTATATCTGTCATCTACATAACTTCCCACAACAACATTTCGTTTTTTCTATCTTCAAAATTATGAATTTTTTTTTTTTTTGTCGGGGCGGAGCGAAATTTTGAAACATAGTTGTAGGAGTAAAATATCACAACAGTCTGCAAAAAAAACTTGGTTGCTCAAGGTGTTCTAGTTTCTGCGCACTGGGCGATAAACAAGACGGACAGACGGACGGGCGGACGGACGTACAGACAGACATGGCTATATCGACTCGGCTATTGATGCTGATCAATAATATATGTATGTATTTTATGCGGTCGGAAACGCTTCCTTCTGTGCGTTACACACATCCACTTTTACCACAATGTTGATATAGCCATGACTGTCTGTACGTCCGTCCGTCCGTCTGTCCGTCTTGTTTGTCGCCTATTGCTTGGAAGCTATAAGAGCTAGAACAAACAAATTTTTTTGCCAGACTAATGCGTTCTCTCACTCCTAGAAAAGTGTTTTAAAATTTCGGCCCGCCCACTTCCGCCCACACAAAGGTCGCACATCTGGGGCGTCCAAAATTTGTAAGCTAACAGAAACCAAAAATGCAGAAACACAGAGAGCCCATATCTATCAGAGTCCCGAATCTGAATCGGATCATTAGCACAGTCACAATGGAGAAAACCATTTAGAGAGGCAAAGTTCCCTCTTGCTCTCTCTCACACGCCAACGCGTCGCTTTGGTTGTTCGTATTTGGTTTCGGCTGGATTTCAGAGACTTTAAGAGCTATAGCAACCAAACTTTCTCCTCAAACTCCTGTGATACCACTTTAATACAAGTGTATTTCAAAATTTCACCCCGCCCCCACAAAAAACGAAAGTCCACAAATTTGAAAATAGATAAAAACGAAATGCATAACCATATCTACCAGATTGCTGAATCTGGTTCAGATCTGATCATTAGTATAACCACATTGATTAAATTAATTTTCAGCAGCTAGCCGCCAACCCTTCAGCCGCTACTGATTCTCGCTCACCCACTCTTCCTCGTGCAGTGTACGCGGAGAACGAAACGGCGTGCTGCTGTGAGAAGTTATGTAGATGTAAATGACAGATGCAGCAGAAAAATTTAAAATGTAAAAACTGATAAAAAATTTTAAAATTCCAGTTAATTCATATGTGTACTGACTGAGTACGGATATAAAGATAGTGTCGGGTTACGGCGACTCAGCACGTCCCTTCTCGTTTTAATCATAAATCTGGAGTTTATCTGAAGGCGGTAAGTTGGTCGTGACAACGTTTGCCGGGTCCGCAACACAAATAACATGTTTCCAAATATGTTAACACATAGCCAATGATCTTTAGCTAAGGCTCACTTTACAAAAGCTCAAATGTAATGCTTACAAAACTCTCAACGATCGATCTTAAGTTACACATTAATCAAACACAGATTATTACATCAAATACACAAACCATGTTAAACTTAACATAACTTTAACAAAGCTTTAAAAAAAAAAATGTAAAAGTCTTTAATGTCTGAAATAAATCAAATAAAAATTATTAAATGAGTGTTTTTTATGAATGAATTTAAAACCCAACTATTTAATTGACGCAGCCAAAGTTTGTTTCCAGACTCATGTAATATCAGACTGCCCTCCCACTTCCATTTTTTTCATTGTGGCTATACTTATGATCAGATCCGATTTTTGGGCCTCCGATAGATATGGCCTTTCTCAAGATTCTGCATTTTTCGTTTTCTGTAATCTTTAAAATTTTTGAACGCCACAGATTTTAGTCCTTTGTGGAGGCGAAAGGTGGCAGGGCATTTAAAAATACACTTGTAGCAGTGAGATATCCCATGAGCTTGGAAAATAAATTTGGTTGCTCTAGCTTTTATAGTCTCTCTGAGTACTAGGCGACAAACAAGTGTAAGTTAATCCTCATAAAGTTGTTGTTTTTATAACTTTGGGTGCAAGATTTTCAAAATAATCATACACAAATGGATTTATGACGCCTCCCCTTTGGCTGTCAGTCTTTCTGCTTTCTCCTTCAATGGTAGAAAAAGATACGGTTATTTCTCGAATGAATACATTAAGTACAGAAACTCTTGCCCGTGTAACAATTTATTTAGCTTTGAAGTCAGACGAACAATAAATCGGGGATAACTGGATGCACCCTTTACAGTACAAGAATCGAAATATATTTCGTTACTATAAAATACACACCGGTTTTCACTTACTTTTTGCGTTTTAGGTTTTTAGCCAAAAGTTATACTTTTCATTTTCAAGGCGATCTGACATTCGCAAAAGTGTAGATTACTTTCTACTGTACTATTAAGCGCAAAATTGATTGCTGTTATACCCACACGTTAGAGCCAGCTCATACAGAAAGACCTCTGTTATGTTTAACAGAGATTTATCGATGAAAATGCAAAGTATTGGTGCATTGAACAATTTTTCCAGATCCAATTTTGAGGTTGGGCGACAAAAATTATTTATAATCAGAAATTTTTGCAAAAAGGGGAAGGGTGCGGGACGATATTTTGAGCGCCGCCTCTCCAAATGATTTTTCTTCATTGTGGCTATAATAATGATGACATCTAACCAGGATACGGGCCTTATATATATCCTGAGCAATCCTCAGTCCTGAGCTATGTATAAAAGATGAAATTTGTTGTAGTAAAATATTACATGTTTAAATAATTATTTGAAGCTAAGGTTTTGATATTTATTATTTTTTTTAAGTGCATTCACCAACAATTCAAGTCTATTTTAACGTTTGTTGTCAGCATTGTATCGACCAATCCATGTGTTAGTCATCACCACCAGTCATAACTTCCATAAATTCTATAAGTTGAAAACAGTATTTACAAACATATGTCTCACGTTCGAAGAAATTATTTTGCAAAACCATCAAAATCCACGGTTCCTGATCCATCGGAATCTATTTCTTCAATCATCATGTCCAGATCATCGTTTGTCAGTTTATCATCTAATTCTCGCAGAATTTCTCGAAGCACGCCTGTTGTTATATAACCATTTCCCCTCTTTGTCATAAAGGCGAAAAAGCTTCCTTTAATTCTTGCATCATTGCCTCGGCATCCTCTTCAACAAGAAATCGGGCAGCCAAAGTCGTAAATTCTTCGAATTCAATTTGACCCGATCCATCTTCATCGACTTCAGCGATAATGTCGGCCAGTGTCGCGTCATCCAGTTGGTGACCCAACATGCTGAGAATGGTTCCAACCATAGCTGTGTTGATGTATCCATTTTTTTCGGGGTCGAATGCATTGAATGCATTACGAAGCACTGTATTTAAACGTATGTATATATATACATATAAGAAAATATGAATCAAATGTGAAGAGTATGTGTGTGACGACTTACGCTCGATTTGTTCTTTCGTCAATTCATCCTAGAAAAACACGTAATGTAAGAAAAGTTAATATATTCATGTTAACCCATTAGTATCTTGTAATTATAATGACCTATAAATCTGCCAAAACATAAAAAGTAGGTGTTGAAAAACAAGGTCATATTCAAACATTTTTGAATCTAAAAAAAACTTTCTTTCCTTGTATTTGTTTTTTATTTCAATTATGAACCGAAAAAGAGTACCCATTTATAATAAAAAATAATAATTCAAATACATAAAAAAAAAATTAATTTTTTACAAATCCCAGCATAAATATAACGATATTATAAACAAATGTTCCAAATGTTTTGATTCCAATTAAAATACGAGATATCTTTTGATTGGTGAATTTGGGACCCTACAAATTCGAAAAGCAGAAAAGATATATTTTAAAAAAAAAAATCTGTTTCAAATCTGCTTCTTATCATCTGCGTTATAAGCAGTCCAAAAAAAAAATGCTCAAACAACAAATAGTGTTCTTGTATTCATAAAAACGGATATTAATAACATTGTGCGATTTTGTAAGAACAGATAATAAAACTGAAATTTGTATCTTCCGGAAAAAATTTTTTTTTATAATGGCCGAATTTTTGATCGCAACTTTGTGTATTACTTGGTTTTTTGAATTAATTTATTTTTAAACACACAAAATAAGCTAATATAATGCTAGAATTAGTAAATACAGTTAAATGGTTCTAAAACCATTCATATTTTATGTACATTTTTGTATTTCTCAACAATTATTAAATGGTGTGTTTTTTTTTAAAGTATATTATTATTTGTAAGACTATCTGAAGCAGTAAAACACAAATATCGAAAACTCTTCAGTATAGCTAAAGCGTAAGAACTAAACCGTAACACTTATGGTTTTGTGTGTGTGAGTTGCTTAGAAAACCCCATATTCACTTTTCTTTCGGCATTTTTGATTACATTTTATAGATGCGGTAAGGAAAGACTTACGCTCATGTTGCCAAATTAAGGATATTTCGTTATTCCGAATAATGTAATTATATTTGTTGGGCGTTTTAATTTTTGCATACAAATGCATACGATTTAGAAACACTTTCATACAACGAACCAGCAAATAAAAAATTCGCAGATATAGGCGTGTTTGATTGGAAGATTGTTTCTAAACAAAAATGTTTTTGGTTGCTTGTATATACGAGTATTAATGTATATTTGTGCATACATATATAGTATACTTGCACTATTTTACGGGCACAACGTTATTGTCGTTTGCTCAATAGTTCAAAAAGCTAAGTCCTAACACCTTTAGCGCTAATATCAAACATCAAAAAATATTACAATCGCGGACAGGGAATAAATATAGTCTTCCCTATTACGCGATCCAAACACATTTTGTGTCTCTAGCCATCAATGACATGAGTCGCAGCATCGGATGCGACACAAATCTCAAACTGCACTCGCGTCAGTAGTTGTTAGTATTTTGAAAAAAAACAATTAAAAAAAATTTAAAGTGAGAATAACATTGTGTTCGTCATTTTCCTCTCTGAAGATTTTTCGATAAGGTGTTCGGAGATCATCATACATTCTCTCCATCAGAAAAATTTCCCTAATTTCCCTTCTTCGGTATTTTATTAATAGATCTACAATAAGCTACAAATTCTTGATACAAACATATTTCTTGGTAATATTGTTCCTCCTTAGGTCTCACTATATTGCTCTGTATATTTTCTGAAATATGCTGATCCGTATTTGCAGAAGTGTATAATTCGCTTGTTTTTTTCATATATCCATATATACATACATAGTATATTCTTTTTTTATTAAAAACTGCCAAAACTACAAAATTTCCATAATGTTATCTACCTGAAAAAATTTAAATGAATGTAGACACAAAACAAGCCAGATATAAAAAAAAACGAGAAAGAATGTACGGAGTCGCAATAAACGCGACTCTACTATTATACCCGTACTCAGTCTGTACACATGTGATTTATGTGGAATTTTCAAATGTTTTATCAGTTTTTCAGTTTTTACATTTTACATTTGTTTGCTGCAACTGTCATCTACATTTACATCAGTTCTCACAACAACACACGTACACTACACGAGGCAGACCTTGTGAGCGTGAGTGTGAGTGTGAAAGAATCTGTAGCGACAATCATCCCCATAAATGACTTTCGTTGCAAGGGGAAGGGGGAAATTTCTGCTGAAAATTCAAGAGTCTTGACAGAAAGTTTGGTTGCTTTAGCTCTTATAGTCTCTGAGATCCAGGCGTTCATTTGTACGAAAAACCAAATCGCCTCGTTTTTGTGTGAGTGCGAAAGAGGGGGAGCGAAGTTTTTTCGCATGTTTTTCTCTATTGTGGCTATATTAATGATCCGATCCGATTCAGATTTGGGCACCTGATAGATATGGTCTTTTCTCTGATGATACTTTTTTTTTTAGTTTTTTGTTACATTCAAAATTGTGGACGCCACAGAAGTGCGCCCTTTGTGGGGGCGGAAGTGGACGGGGCGAAATTTTGAAACATTTTTTTAGGAGTGAGATATCACATCAGACTGGATAAGAAGTTTGGTTGCTCTAGCTCTTATAGGCTTCGAGCAATGGGCGACAAACAAGACGGACAGACAGACGGATCGACTCGGCTATTGATGCTGATCAATAATATATATACTTTATTGGGTCGGA
This sequence comes from Drosophila bifasciata, assembly GCA_009664405.1. Lineage (NCBI taxonomy): Eukaryota > Metazoa > Arthropoda > Insecta > Diptera > Drosophilidae > Drosophila > Drosophila bifasciata. The sequence continues at coordinate 18,340,287 of CM019043.1, forward strand.
AATTATTCCTTCTCTTTGTTACACACAATTATCGAACAATTACGAGAAATAAAGTAGCCGTTATTGCGACACTACTTTTATACCCGTACTCAGTCGGCATGATTTATGTGGAATTTTCAAATGTCTTATCAGTTTTTACATTTTAAATTTTTTTGCTGCATCTAACATCTACATCTACATCAGTTCTCACAACAGCACACGTACACTGCGAGGCAGAGTGTGTGAGCGAGAGAGAGAATCAGTAGAGGCACGGATTATAGTAAATGTCCCATTTTTTGCTTGGTGGGGGTGTTGGGGGTGCTCGCTGCTGAAAATTAATTTCATCATTGTGGCTATAATAATGATCCGATCTGAACCAGATTCGGGAATTTGGTAGATATAATCATTCTCTACGATTGCATTTTTCCTTTTTTCCTATCTTCTAAATTGTGGACTTTCATATTTTTGGCGGGCGAAAGGGGGCTCGAAATTTTGAAATACGCTTGTACTGAAGTGGTATCACAGGAATTTGGTAAAAAAGTTTGGTTACTCTAGCTGTTACAGTCTTTGAGATCCAGGCGACACAAAAGTCGAACAATCAAATCAGACGCTTTGGTGTGTGCGAGCGAGCGAGAGGGAACGATGTTTCTCGAAATGATTTTCTCTGTTGAGATTATACTATTCCGATCCTATTCAGATTGGGCCACTGATAGATTAGGCTCTCTGTATGATTCTGAATGTTTACTTTTCTGTTATCTTCAAAATTCTGGACCCAACAGATGTGCGCCCTTTTTGGGGGCGAAAGTGGGCGGGAAATGGGCGAAATTTTGAAATACATTGGAGGGGATATCATATCAGTGTGGAAACAAATTTGGTTTATCTAGCTCATATAGCCTCCGAGCAATGGGCTACAAACAGGACGGACGGACGGACGAACAGACGGACAGACATGGCTATATCGACTCGGCTATTGATGCTGATTAATAATATATATACTTTTATGGGGTCGGAAACGCGCCCTTCTCTATGTTACACACATCCACTTTTACCACAAATGCAATATACCCTTTTACTCTTCGAGTACGGGTATAAAAAGCCTTAAAACATTCCTCCGTTTATTCCGAAGTTTCTGTGCGAATAAAGCCAATTTTATAGGAATAAAAATGTTATTATTGTGTGGGAATCATTTAACTTGGGTTTACTTACTTTATATAACATAATATAGTGTTAAATTAGCGTCGCTTATAAAGCTGGCAAATGCTGATCAACATTTTCGGGTGGTGTTCTAATATTATGTTAATACACCTTTTTGTAGAATGCGCGCTTATGTTAATTATTTCAATTACTTTTCATGAATAATGACCATTGGCATTTGCAAAACAGATATTCCATGAAGTGCAACTTTTTGAGATTCGACTGAATTCAATCTGCTTTAGTTTAGTCTTTTACACTCGGTACTCAAAAGAGTACAAGAAAATATTATATTTTTGTTAATTTAAGTAACGAAGGAGAAGGAAATGTTGTTGTATAAAATGTAAATTCTTGATCATCATCAATAGACATAGCCACGTCCATTTACCGTTGTGTCTGCTGTATTATATCTGCAGTCCTACAATTAAAACAACACTACTGAACCCAATTGTTTTCAATGAACTTAATCGACATCTGAAAGATTTGGGACTTTGAAATTGTTTGATAACATTTTTTTGTTTAACAGAACTTTTTCCAAAAAACGTTGTAAAAATTAATTTTTTTCAATGCTTTCTTCATGGGTAGTGTAAAATTTTTTCACTTCACTTCCCACAACAACACACGTACACTGCACGAGGCAGAATGTGTGAGCAGTGTGTAAGCGAGAGAGAGAATCTGTAGCGACTATCATCACAATAAATGACTTACGTTGCAAGGGCGCGGGGTAAATCGCTGCTGAAAATTCATTTTATCATTTTGGCTACAATAATGATCTGATCTGAACCGGGAATCTGGTAGATATGGTCATTCTCTACGATACTGCATTTTTCGTTTTTTTCTATCTTCAAAATTGTGGATTTTCGTCTTTTGTGGGGGCGGGAGTGGGCGTGGCAAAATTTTGAAATAAACTTGCACTGAAGCGATATCACAGGAGTCTGGAAAAAAAGTTTGGTGGCTCTAGTTCTTATAGTCTCTGAGATCGAGGCGCTCATTTGTACGAAAAACCAAATCGACTCGTTTTTGTGTGAGTGCGAGAGAGAGGGAACTATATTTCTCGAAATTGTTTTCTCTATTTTGGCTATAGATAGACTCTGATAGATATGGTTTTTCTCTATAATTCTGCATTTTTGGTTTTCTGTAATTTTCAAAATTGTGGACGCCTCAGATGTGCGCTCTTTGTGGGGGCGGAAGTGGGCGGGGCGAAATTTTAAAAAACTTTTGTAAGAGTGAGAGATCACATCAGTCTGTAAAAAAAATTTGGTTGCTCTATCTTTTATAGCCTTGGAGCAATGGGCGACAAACAAGACGGACAGACGGACAGACATGGCTATATTGACTCGGCTATTGATGCTGATCAAGAATATATACACTTTATGGGGTCGGAAATGATTCCTTCTCTATTTTACACACATCCACTTTTACCACAAATACAATATACCCTTTTACTCTTCGAGTACGGGTATAAAAATAATTTAAATATTCAAATTTTACATTTTACATTATTTTGCTGCAACTGTCATCTATATGACTTCTCACAACAACAAACCCTTTCGTTCTCCGCGTACACTGCACGAGGCAGAGTGTGTGAGCGATCGCTGCTTGATCGGCTTGATCGCTGATGGGGAAGGGGGCTAGCAACTGAAAATTCATTTTATCATTGTGGGTATAATCGGGTAGATATGGGCATTCTCTACGATACTGAATTTTTCGTTTACTTCTATCTTCAAAGTTTTAGACTTTTCTCTTTTGTGGGGTCGGAAGAGGGCGTGGCGAAATTTTGAAAAACGCTTGTATTAAAGTGGTATCACAGGAGGTTGGACAAAAATATCGGTTTCTCTTGCTCTTATAGTCTCTAAGATCCAGGCGCTCATCTGGAAGAATGAGCAAAGCAGACGCATTGATGTGTGAGAGAGAGTGAGAGGAATGTTGTTGTTTCTTCAAATGTTTTTCTCCATTGTGATCCGATTCAGATTTGGGCCTCTGAAAGACATGGGCTTTCTCCATGATTCTGCATTTTTCGAGCTCTGTTATCTTTATAATTTTGGACGCCACAGATGTGCGCCATTTGTGGCGTCGGAAGGGGGCGGGGCGAAATTTTGAAATACACTTTTAGCAGTGTGATATCATATGATATCATATAAATTTGGTTGATCTAGCTCTTATACTTTTTGAGCGCTGGGTGACAAACAAGACTGTAGACTGTACATGTATGTATGTGGTGAATGATTGCAATTAGGTGAGCTTGAACTTAGAAAATTGAGAGTAAGGTGAAGGAATATATAAACAACCTTGAAATTACTTTGAGGAAGTACTAATTTCGTTCTCAGCGATCTATAGTAGATTGCGGCTTTAGTTATTGTTTTGTAAACAAACTTGGATACTGCTTTATAACTACCGGTAAAGGCTCAATGGGATAGCTATCAATTCAATCAGATCGAACTGATCGCGGGTTGATATATTCCGTTTCCTTTTCTGTTTCTCTAAGTTTCTCTAAAAGTCTGTGCTTAGCTCATAGTATTTTTAGTTTGTATAAGGAAAAAACGAGAAAGAACGTGTGGTGTCACCGTTATTGCGACACTACTTTTATACCCGTACTCAGTCGGTATTATTTATGTGGATTTATGTGCAGTGTGTAAACGAGAGATAGAATCAGTAGCGGCTATCATCCCTGTGCGATGACTTTTTTGTTGCGAGGGGTGTGAGGGCTCACTGCTGAAGATCATTGTGGCTATAATAATGATCTGGTCTGAACCAGATTCGGGAATCTGGTAGATATGATCATTCTCTACCATACTGCATTTTTCGTTCTATCTTCGTTTCCTATCTTCAAAATGGTGGCTTTTCTTTTTTTGTGTCCGATCCGATTCAGATTTGGGCTCCTAATAGATATGGTCTTTCTCTATGATTCTCCATTTTTAGTGGAAGAGGGGCGGGGCGAAATTTTGAAATACATTTGTAGGAGGGGATATCATATCAGTGTGGAAAAAAAATTTGGTTGCTCTATGTCTTATAGCCTCCGAGCAATGGGCGACAAACAAGACGGACGGACGGACAGACATGGCTATATCGACTCGGCCATTGATGCTGATCAAGAATATATATACTTTATGGTGTCGAAAACGATTCTTTCTCTGTGTTACACACATCCACTTTTACCACAAATACAATATACCCTTTTGCTCTTCGAGTACGGGTATAAAAATGAACTTCTGCTTCTTTTAATAGGTTTTGACATGTGAATGAAATTATATCAATTGCATAAATATTTTGTTGTTCATTACATTTAGACTATAATATCGCAACAGAATTATATGGAAATGTGTATTTATATACATTTAATATTTTGGTCTCGGTAAAAGCCCATACATATGTAAATACATATATAAACTGACTACATATAGTATAAGAGTACAGATTAAAAATTATGTTTAATCTCGATTAAATTTGGTTGTCAGTAATTTAAAAAACTAAGAACTGTTTGGCAAAATGGGGTCACTGAATTATTGAAGTACGAGAGTATATACATGCATAAATCATATTTTCTAAGAAAAGGATTGCTTAAACTCGAAATGTCCACATTAAAAGCTTATATTTAATTATTAGTTCACCATTATATAATGATCACTTTTAACGTTTGTTATTCAAATATTACATATATGAAACTATAACCACAAAAAAAATTTCTTAAACGGACCATTGTTGAATTTCCCATTTTAATGTATCTTCTAGTTTTTAAACAAACAAACTTGCACTGGAAAACGATGTATGAAGAACGCGAAAAATTTACTGCTTGAACTAAATGACCATTCTCTACTAACTGGACTAAGTCATTTATGATGATGGAAGCAGGCGAACGGAAAAATTCATATCGCAAAATATACTCATAAGTACAAAACAAATATACACATATCCATGCATACATATGAAAGCACATACTCATTTTCATCCCACATTTAAATTGATTTTGTATGCAGAAAATGGCGTGAAGCGCTCATGACGTCGAAGATATTTTTTAGGTCAGAAATCCACTATAAATTACCATTCGAAAAGCCAAAACGACACTAAAAAGAGATCCATAGTTACATTTTTATAAGTAAATATTTTTAACGAAAAATGGGTTTAAAAGCATTTTTGGTGTTGTGATATTTACATTTTGTTTTAAAAGCTTTTACTACAAATTTTTGTACCATACTGTTAACATTTATATGTTTAAAACGATAAAGTTTTCGTATTAGTCCTTATAGTCTCATAGTCTATATTCGAATTGATGCTCAAAAACTTCGTTTTAGTACTTGTACTACTTATAAGATAGAGAGCTACATTTTAAATTAAAAATTTTCGAAAAGCCCCACAGTGGCGCATGCCTTCATAGAAGAATCAACGATGATGGGGAAAATATGGAGTGGGTGAGAGAGTGAACTCTACTATGGGTATGTTCTAATTTTTCAAATTTAACACGCTGTCTATCCTTATTATAGGTGAAAGAAGGATAGACAGAGTGTTAAATTTAAAAATTAGATCAAAACCATAGTAGAGTACTCGAAGAGTAAAAGGGTATATTTTATTTGTGGTAAAAGTGGATGTGTGTAACATAGAATTCCGACCCCATAAAGTGTATATATTCTTGATCAGCATCACTAGCCAAGTCGATAAAGCCATTTCTGTCCGTCCTTCTTGCTTTTCGCCCATCGCTCGAAGGCTATAAGAGCTAGAGAAACCAAATTTGTTTTCCACACTGATATGATATCCCACTCGTACAAATGTGTTTCAAAATTTCGCCCCGCCCATTCAAAAGGCGCACATCTGTAGCGTCCAGAATTTGGAAGATAACAGAAAACTAAAAATGCAGAATCATAGAGAAAGACCATATCTATCAGAAGCCCAAATCGCCCGAATCGGAACGGATCGTTTGTATAGCCACAATAGTTGATTTACATTCCTTAGAAAGAATAACCCGTGGGTGACATCCTGAATATAAAAACGAGAAGGAACGTGTTGCGTCGCCGTTACCGCGACTCTAATTTTATACCTATACTCAGTTTTAATGAACTACACTTGTTTTGAACTAGTATCACAGGAGTTTGGACAAAAAGATTGGTTGCTCTAGCTCTTATAGTCTTTGAGATCCAAGCGCTCAGCTGGACGAATGGGCAAACCAAACACTTTGGTGTGAGAAAGAGAGCGAGAGGGAATGGTGCATCTTCAAATGGTTTTCTCCAATGGAGCTGATATCATAGTATAATAATAGTCCGATCCGATTCAGATTCGGGCTTTTGATAGATATTACCCTTTTCTAGGATACTGCATTTTTCGTTTTCTTTTATGTTCAAAATTGTGGACGCCATAGATGTGCGCTTTTTGTCGGGACGGAAGGGGTCGTGTCTAAATTTTGAAATACACTGGTAAGAGTGAGATATCACATCAGTCTGGAAAACCACATCCACTACCGCAAATACATTATACCCTTTTACCCTTCGACTACGGGTACAAACAAAAAAAGGTGATCACGAGAATGGTAACTAAACATTTGTAGCAAATTGACTCGAACCGCATAGTTGACAAAATGCTCATTTTGTAATAAATGTCTTCTAAATTTGTTTTCAAACCATTTGGCTTGCCACAATTAACTAAACAAAAAATATACATCTATATATAATAAGCAATTTCGGTACTGAATAATGATTTCTAAAATATCTGTATAAATATATCCTTTGTATAATCGTATACCACATTAGAATATGTAGCTGGGTTTCCGCCATGTAAAAATGTAAGTGTATATACATACTATATATGAATATTTATATACATATATAATTTTTATTTTAACATAGAATTAATCTTACATTGCAATTAGTGATTATTGCCAGAGAAGCAATGCTTTCATGCTCATAATAATATATACATATGTATATATATGTATGTATGTACCTAATTCCCTAGGATATGAATATCTTGCCACACAAAAGAGTAACGCACGTTCGGTTGTTTACTATCTGTTCGTCCGTTTCTAGGCGACTTTCTTCGTAAATTTAAATGCTTTGAGTCTATTTACAAAGAAAGAAGAAAGTCAATCAAGAAAAATTAATATACTATACATACATAAGTAAAAAACGTTATTGGATAAAATCTAACTAAAATATAAGCTGAAACACTTAAAAAAAAAAAGTTTTTTTTGTAAATAGTTTTTTAAAATCTTGTAATACTGTGAAAAGATATTTGCGGTTTTTGCTACATAAAATGTTAGAAAGGGGAACTTGACCAAAACCAATTATAGCGCCTTTCTGCTTAGAACCATATAACATTTTAAGTATTTATAAACCTCCGCCCGTTCCTTCCTACTGTTTCTAGTTTCTTAGTACACTCTATAAACTAATAATACTCGATATTTTGACCTTCTCTTGTTAAAACTGGGTTGTAGTATCATATCATGAATTACTTTTTAATACCGCGGTGTTCTAAATATGTTTGGAATTATTCGGATTCTCATAAAAACATTTCTCAATAATATATATTTGGGAGGGCAATAATCTAGCCGATTTCAAAGAAATTGTCGCTAAAAACAGACACGACACTGTAATTGCTATAATTGTTTGTGCATCAGAATTTACAAGTTGACGCCAATTGCGGCCGACCACAAAATATGCAAAGTTGATAATGAGGAACACACTATTAACGTTAGTTATTCCTCGAATTGATATTAAGAAGATTGTAAAGCTATTCTCATATACAAAATTATTGGGTATTTCTTTCGAATAACAAACTATGTATGTATTTGATAAAACCGGACACCAAAAGCTTTGGACTTGTCTATTCACTTTGACTTATCTTAGAAGTCTGAAAGTATGCAATTTTTTAACTGGTCCAAATGAGGGCAAGGATAAATTTATTTTCGGTAAACCCACTAACCATACTATAGATTCGACCATTAAAAAAAACCATTGGAAAACTAACTAATAGAATTAGATGCGAAAGCTAATATGACCAGAAAACGAAAATTAAATAAGCATTGCTTGGTGATAAATAAAATAGGGTACGGTACATTCACAAATGAGGAAAAGAAAGATCGATTTTGTCGAGTAGTTGTTGTAGAGTACATGCATGGAATAACGTGAAGAGGAATAAGTAGCTTTGAAGATAGACTTACTAAATTTGTGAAGAAATTAGAGGTGTGAATGACATCCGTAAACAGTCCGCACAGAAACTAGTCGAAGGTCGTGCAGCAATCAAGACGAAAAAGAAGCGGGTTAGGGTCCTGGGAAAATCACATCTCCAGTAAGATAGTTACCGTAGCATAGAGAATTAATAACTGAGATATTTTATTATAATCCGATCATAATACCATACATGGTTCATGCATGGAATAATTCGATCTATAAGGCAGAAAAAATAATGGAATATAATTTATTGTGGATTTAATAGGAATCGTGTTAAAGATGTGCATAAAAATCCCACCCAGCATTTTTCTACGAATAATTAAGAATAGAAGGTTTATTAAAAACAATCTATTAGGATAAGATGGCAATCTCACATTTGCATACGAGTTTAGGCCACGCAGAGCAAAAATTTAAAAGTTTTCCTGTCCTGATCCTATACGGTCCTGGTGTGTTTTGTACTGAGGGCGCACCATACACAAGTGCCGTATACTAAAATCGGACAAACAAGCGATGTACAGAGTCTTTGTTACACATATACATATTATTAAATTCCTTTCAGCTTCTCTTTATAAGCGCATGCACGCCCATGGCCATATTTACCAAGGTAGAAATGTGATCAGAAAACTTAATTTAATTCTAATTTAACAGCAAGATCATCAACCAAGGTAATTCTCTCAAAAGAACCACCGCAGAGTGTGTGCGGAGCCAACAAAGGGCTTCATTTTAAGGCAATAAGGTGTAACATATTTTATTGAGACCGGCTTGCAAGCAAGAGTGAAATTAAATGTCCTTATATTGGACACAGAGTTTAACATCATCCGCATAAATGAATACTCGAGAGTTTGCTAATAGATAGGTCATTAATAAAGAGTGTGAAAACTAAGGGACCTAGATGACTGTCCTGTGGTACTCCAGAAGTAACCTTAACATGTGAAGAAAATTAGTTTTTGATGAGTACTCTTTGAGACCTAGAACGAAGTTGTCTAGAAATACATATAAAACGAGAAAGAACGTACGGAGTCGCTGTTGCCGCGACTCTACTTTTTATACCCGTACTCAGTCAGCACACATGTGATTAATGTGGAATTTTCAAATTTTTATAAGTTTTTTACATCATACATTTGTTTGCTACATCAGTCATCTACATCTGCTTCATCTACATCACTTCTCACAACAACACACGTACACTGCACGAGGCAGCATGTTTGAGCGTAAGTGTGCGTGCGAAAGAATCATTAGCGAAAATCATCACCATAAATGACTTACGCCGCAAGGGAAGGGGAAGCTCACAGCAGAAAATTCATTTGATCATTGTGGCTACAATAATAATCCGATCTGAACCAAATTCGGGAATCTGGTAGATATGGTCATTCTCTACAAAACTGCATTTTTATTTTTTCTATCTTCAAAATTTTTGGATTTTCGTATTTTTTTCGTGGCAAAATTTTTGAAATAAACTTGCACTGAAGCGATATCACAGGAGTCTATGCAAAAAATTTGGTTGTTCTAGCTCTTATAGTCTCTGAGATCGAGGCGCTCATTTATACGAAAAACCAAAAACGACTCGATTTTGTGTGAGTGCGAAAGGGAGGGAGCGAAGTTTTTGAGTATATTTGCCTCTATAGTGGCTATATTAATGATCCGATCCGATTCAGATTTGGGCCCCTGATAGATATGGGCTGTCTCTATGATTCTGCATTTTTAGTTTCTTGTTATTTTCAAAATTGTGGCCGCCACAGATGTGCGACCTATGTGGGGGCGGAAGTGAGCGGGGCGAAATTTTGAAACACTTTTCTAGGAGTGAGATACCACATCAGACTGGATAAAAAGTTTGGTTGCTCTAGCTCTTATAGCCTTCGAGCAATGGGCGACAAACAAGACGGACAGACGGACAGACAGCAATTACCACAAATACAATATACCCTTTTACTCTTCGAGTACGGGTATAAAAATTGGTCGGAACGCCAAAAGGTCAAATTTTTGTGCAAGAAGAGAATAGTTTACAGAATGGAATCCTTTACTGAAGTCCATGTAACTAAAGAAATCAGATTTTTCTGTTAGTAGATCGTCGGCTTATAAATCCGTGCTGGGGATAAATTGTTCTCAAACATTTCAGAAATAGCGGATAATCTAGATATAGATATACCTCTATAATTCATTGCATCCGACCTACTACCTTTCATATGGAGAGAAATAATAAAAGACTCCTTCCATATCGGGGGTAAACATGAAAAATTAATGGATAGGGTGAATAGTTTAAGCAGGGGTCCACACAGAGCGTCGGCACAGTCCCTGAGTACACAGCCGGGGACTCCGTCAGGACCAGGTGAAAAAACTGGCTTAACTATTCGAAGATAATAAATCAGTTAACGAGGGGCTGAAAATACCGTTAGATCTTGTTTGATCTTTTATAGATACGGCTAACCAGAATAGCTAACATGAGAGTAAGTTGTTTGTAAAAATTGAGAAAAAAGATACAAAGTTTGTATAAAGTCTTTATTTTAAATTTTTCATGGATAACTCCTTTGGTATACCAAGGAGGCTTTTTTAGTTCTAATCGGAAAAAGAGAGTGGTACACACAAGTTTTTGATGCTTTCATAACGCCAGTGGACAATTACAGAGCGGGCAATCAAAATGCCTTTTGATGTTATAAAGCTACCTACCCGTTCAAGCCAAATACAGTATGTCGAATATCGACCGATACTTCGAAAATTGCACGGTAGGAGCAAAGACAAAATATATATATAGTATATAAAGTATAGTATACAGTATAATAGTAAGATGAGTAACGTTCATACATTTGAATGATTCAAGCAATGATTCTGCGCGCCACCTCGCTTGCACAAAATTTGAGAGCGTACAAATCTAAAAATATAATTCGCTTATATGTGTAAGTACGCACAGAACCTTAAAATGCTTATGTACAATATGTGCAAAGAACACTATTTTCGAGTCCAAAACGTTTCTGAGTTGAGAAACGATTTTATTTACATTTCACACACGCGCTGAATACCCTAATGACAATTATTCCAATGTGAAGTCATGTATGAAATATATTGATATCAAAAATGTAATATCGAAATTTAAAGAAATAATCTTTGATATGCAACATATCAGTTTTCTAGTAATGGAGTCATCTGTCTTCACAAATAACAAAGTACTTATAAAGAGAAGGGTATATTTCGACAACGAAATTTATATGGGTGTAAATGCGGGAAAATCTAGAATGCATATGCACACACACAGCCGTAGAGCGCCTTCTCTCTGGATTTTCAAGAGAGCCTGGAGTCAGCTCTAGAGCCAGACAGAATAATTTGAGAGGCAAAAAAAACGTATGGCATTACTTATCTTACTCTTGTATTGTCTTTGGTATAAGTCTTAAGGTATACTGAACGGATGGACTCGGATAGCAACGCTATGGCCGGATCAAAGACCAAGCACAGATCAAGCAATTAGCCTATGGAATTTTTAACATGCTTGACTTGAGACAGGGACAGGTCCAGCAAGCCGTCAATGAAATCATGAAATGACTTGGAACAAGGTCAGTAGCTAATCTCTTTACCAGACCAATCATTACCTGGGAAGTTGAAATCAGCAAGAACATATGGTCTTTTACCTGATAGCGACGTGAAGTTTGAGTCCACTGCAATGGACCCCTCCTCTACGTCGAGACGAACGTAGTGCACCGAAGTGCCAAAACTTAATAACTAGGGATGTTCGGCTCTATCGGAAAAATAATGTAAAACTATTAATGAAAACAGTGGCTGAGCTTACTACTCAAGCCAATAGAGTTTTGATTGATTACTCACTCGTACTAAGAAGGATGTTAGTTTATCGGATGGGCGGAAGTAGATGAGGATGGAGATGAAGCACTGATCTGATTTTAATTAGGTAGCGTTATGGAGTTCTTATTATACGCGTACTCGGAGAGTAAAAGGGTATATTGTATTTGTGGTCAAAGTGGATGTGTGTAACATAAAAAAGGAATCATTTCCGACCCTTTAAATTTTATATATTCTTGATCAGCATCAATAGCCGAGTCGATATAGCCATGTCTGTCCGTCTGTCTGTCTGTCTGTCTGTCCGTCTTGTTTGTCGCTCATTGCTAGGAAGCTATAAGAGATGGAGCAACCAAATTTGTTTTCCAGACTGATGTGATCTCTCACTCCTAGAAAAGTTTTTCAAAATTTCTCCCCGCCCACTTCCGCCCCACACAAATGGCGTCCCGAAGCAGATTCATATAGAAAGACGATATCTATCAGGTGCCCAAATCTGAATCGGATCGGATCATTAGTATAGCCACAATGATGAAAACCATTTCGAGAAACATCGTTCCCTCTCGCTCGCACTCACACACCAAAGTGTCGACTTTTCCCATTCGTACAGATGAACGCCTGGATCTCAGAGAGTATAAGAGCTAGAGTTACCAAACTTTCTGTCCACACTCCTGTGATACCACTTCAGTACAAGTGTATTTCAAAATTTGACCCCGCCCCCTTCCGCCCCACAAAAGACGAATGTCCACAACTTTGAAGATAAAGTAAAACGCAGTATTGTAGAGAATAATCATATCTACCAGTTTGTTGCATTCGAAGGTATCGATAGGCAAAAATACCAGCGAGGAAGGGGAACCTGACAGGGTGGCAAGGATAACATTAAAGGGGAAGAGTCTGGTGGAGAGTGGCGCCACCTAGGAGGGCAGTCTGAGGGAGATCTTCAGATTCCTCTTTGGGAGAGGATTCCGCGGTGAGGGCAATCAGAAGTAGCGGTGTCCCGGAGGCAAGCCACGCACTCACCCACACACTCGAAAGCCGGCCATGCCCTTGAACCTGGTTCAAGGGCAAAAGAGAGGACGATCATCTGCTCCGAGGTGGCTGGAGAAGCGGTTGAGCCGAGTAGGTTAGAAGAAAAAAACCATCGGCGGCGAACAGTTGATGGGGAGTAAAGTGAGTGCTGAAAACATACAAGAAATACAAGTGAGAAAACAAATTTAAGTGTCTCCTTAGGAAGCATAGCCAAAACCACGGGATCGAGCAATAGGCAGCAGGGCATTCCGAACCGAGTGAGTCCTCCCCAAAAATAAAACGGCAAGGAAAAAAAAAATATATGTAAAAAGTCATTTATATTTATATTTATTTATTTTTATATATATTTATATTTATTTATTTAATTAATTAACCGCCCTTTATTCCCCTTAGGCAGTGTATAGGGCTATGTGAAAGTGTAAAAGAAAAAGGAGAATTAGAATGGGAGGTCGACCATAAAGAATCAGGTACCCCATCTCAACCTAAGTAGGAAAAAAATGTTTGTGAATAGAAATATAAATAGGTGATTTATGAAAACATGAAGTGTTAAGAGTTTTGTCATGGGGGAAGGTCAACCTTGACGAAGAGGGAGTGAGAGGGAGACTGCACCTGGCAGGGAGATTGAACAGGGTCTGATCCAGATCTCTGGTAGGGTGGGTACGTCGGAGGTAAGCCACCGAAACCTCATCCTGGTCCTCGTCGATTTATTTGAGTGTAGAGTCCGTGTTTTATTTTTGAATTGTCGTTATTTTTATACCCGTACTCGAAGAGTAAAAAGGTATATTGTATTTGTGCTAATTGCTGTCTGTCCGTCTGTCCGTCTTGTTTGTCGCCCATTGCTCGAAGGCTATAAGAGCTAGAGCAACCAAACTTTTATCCAGTCTGATGTGGTATCTCACTCCTAGAAAAGTGTTTCAAAATTTCGCCACGCCCACTTCCGCCCCCACAAAAGGCGCACATCTGTGGCGGCCACAATTTTGAAAATAACAAAAAACTAAAAATGCAGAATCATAGAGACAGCCCATATCTATCAGGGGCCCAAATCTGAATCGGATCGGATCATTAATATAGCCACAATAGACAAAAAACATACGCAAAAACTTCGCTCCCTCCCTTTCGCACTCACACAAAATCGAGTCGTTTTAGTTTTTCGTATAAATGAACGCCTCGATCTCAGAGACTATAAGAGCTAGAACAACCAAATTTGTTGCCTAGACTCCTGTGATATCGCTTCAGTGCAAGTTTATTTCAAAATTTTGCCACGCCCACTCCCGCCCCCCCAAAATACGAAAATACACAATTTTGAAGATAGAAAAAAAATAAAAATGCAGTTTTGTAGAGAATGACCATATCTACCAGATTCCCGAATTTGGTTCAGATCGGATTATTATTGTAGCCACAATGATCAAATGAATTTTCTGCTGCGAGCTTCCCCTTCCCGTTGCGGCGTAAGTCATTTATGGTGATGATTTTCGCTAATGATTCTTTCGCACGCACACTTACGCTCAAACATGCTGCCTCGTGCAGTGTACGTGTGTTGGTGTGAGAAGTGATGTAGATGAAGCAGATGTAGATGACTGATGTAGCAAACAAATGTATAATGTAAAAACTTATAAAAAATTTGAAAATTCCACATTAATCACATGTGTGCTGACTGAGTACGGGTATAAAAGTAGAGTCGCGGCAACAGCGACTCCGTACGTTCTTTCTCGTTTCTATTTGTCATTTCCGAGATGTTCGATGTGTAGGTATATTGTGCGAACCGAGGGCTTGGGAAATATCCAGCCCTGGGATGACTGGCTAGCCGGCCTTGCCCCACCACCAAAAAGGTTCGTAACAAGTTTCCAGAATTTGGTTTAGATCGGATCATTATTATAGCCACAATGATAAAATGAATTTTCAGCAGCAATTTCAGGAGGCGGGCCTTGCAACTTAAGTCATTTATGGTAACGATAGTCGCTACAGATTCTCTCTCTCGCTTACACACAGCTCACACATTCTGCCTCGTGCAGTGTACGTGTGTTGTTGTGAGAAGTGATGTAGATGTAGATGACAGATGTAAAAAAATGTAAAATGTAAAACTGATAAAACATTTGAAAATTCCACATACATCACATGTGCTCTGACTGAGTATGGGTGTAAAAGTAGAGTCGCGTTCACAGCGGCGCCGTACGTTCTTTCTCGTTCTTTTTATTAGCCTTAAACTCGTTAACCACCAAATTCTTAAATGAGTCGAAAAGACGCCTATCTTAATGGCATACGAAAACTTGAATTTATCCACCTTTCGGCCGACGCTTTCTTTTGCTTTTTATGAAAGCCGTAACATCTTCAGATGTGTGTTCAGGGGCAAGCTGCGAGACGAAAATTGATTGATAGGATCAATAGCGAGAAAGAACGCGTTGAGTCACCGTTATTGATTTATTCAATTAATTAACAATTATCTGTTAATTATTATCTAGAGTAGTTAAAGATAAATACGGGGGATTAAGGTAGAATGGTTTACAAATTGATAGGTTTAGGTGGTGGTAAATGGTACGAACAATGATATCAAGGGACATTTCGGGAGATATGGCATGGTACAAGAAGTTGTAATTATTACTTAGAACATAGAAAGGTTCGTGATGGACGTACTTCGATCTACAGAAGGGCAATGGAATAGGTCGGAAAGTCCGGGTTGGTCTGGATGGAATCGCAAAGCTCTGTCCCAGCAGAGTTTGGAAGTCAACAAGCCTGAGAATGAGATTGTGCATGAACATTACCCTATTGCGAATTCTGCGATGGTGTAAGAGGGGTAGGTCTAGTAATCTTAGCCTAGCTTGGTATTGAGGTAACTGTCTATCTGAGTCCCAGCTTAGATTCCTAAGGGCAAAAGATTCTAAATTGTTTTTGCACCGATTCAATTAGGATTTGTTGAGCTTTATATTGAGGGCTTTTTGTTATCGAAGAGGACCCGAGGTCATTCGATGAGGAAATTCGGTCCAGAACATGATGACCTAGAAAATAGGAGACCAAATGTGGAGCTCAGCGGTGAACCGCTACATTTGGAATAGTTCAGAAAAGGTAGGTTAGACGAACACCATATATTTAAGTCGTCAAGGTCAAGTTGAAGCCGAGTGTGCAAGTACCAATCGGAAAGGGAAAAACAAACTTTTACGTTATTAGCATACATTTAAGTAACAGAGTCCAAAATAACTAACTTAAGGTAGGTCATTCACAAACAAATTGAACAGCAGCGGACCTATATGACTTCCTTGAGGAACACCTGAGGTTACATTCACGACAAAACATTAGAGAACACAACACGCTATGTACGTTTCGACAGAAACGACGCTTACCAGTTTACAAGATCTGTAGGAAAACCTTTAAAGATAGCTTATGGATCAACAAAGTATGATTAACCGAAGTCTGTGAAAATTACATCCGTTTGTTAGTCTCGGTTGATTAAAGACGAGAACTCTAGACTATGTTGATCGATGTCTAACAAAACCATGTTGCGAAAGGGATATTAGGCTACAACATGTGTTTTGCAGTTGCCGAGTAACAAGGTACTCTAGCAGCTTAGGAATAGCAGATAGTTTTGCAATACCGCGATAGTTTTCGACGATGGATCTAGACCCTTTTTTGTGAAGAGGAATAAGGTAGGATTCCTTCCAAATCACGGGGAGACAGGAACTTTCGAGAGACAAGTTAAATAGGAAGGTCAAAAGATGGCATAGAGCTCGAGCGGAATACTTTAAAATGCAGCTCGGAACCTTATCAGGACCCGCAAAGAAACATATGTCAATCGATGACAATCCTTCACAAACAGCGCTTTCTTCGAAAACGGAAGGAATACGTTTGAAAAATCCAGAATGTTTTTCCTGGAAAATAAACGATGATGGAGATGATGCCGGTCCAGCACCAGTTAGAGGTGTCCAAAACTTTGGGATGCGAGGCCGACGAGAATAAATAAACAGCCGTTCGAATTCAATTCATTTAATGCACTGGTCGCAGCCAGCGATGCCAACGGTCGCCCCACTCTCTCAGGCAGCCGATATAACATTTTGGGAGAGTTATAACAGCGACTGGGCGTGAGGCTTCTAACAGCGACTGAGCGTGACCTAACTTAACTCTTATATATTATTGTATGCAGCATTCCAACTCCAACATTCCGGCCCCGTTGAAGGCCTCCGGCGCTTTAACCATCAATTGGCAATTTTGCCAGTTTTTGAATTGCCCGTTTAATAACGCCTGCGGACGTTTGCACTTCTGCCACGCGTACTTTGCCATCTTCTCCTGCAGTTGTTACCACCACTCGCCCTGTGGTCCACTTCTGAGGTGGTGTGTTGTCCTCGTGGACGAGCACTAGACATCCTGCCTCGAGGCTCGGCCCTTCGGTGGACCACTGCTGCCGCTGCTGCAGGCTGGCCAGGTAGTCCCTGGACCAGCCCTGCCAAAACTGAAGCTTGAGCGCGGACAGCATGCGCCACCGCTTCGCCAGCCGCGAAGCTGCCCTTGCTGCAATTGTCGTCTTGCGCGGATTCGGACGGCAGCGAAAGAAGCGGCTGCCCGATGAGCAGGTGCTCTGGCGTCAGGGCTTCTCCATCGCTGGGGTCGTTGCCTGGCGAAGCGATTGGCCGGGAGTTGAGGATGGCCTCTACCTCGACCAGGTGTGTGCTCAGCTCGTCCGCGGTGAGCTTGGCGTTTCCGACTCCTCGGATCAGCCTTTGTTTGGCTGCCTTGACTGCCGCCTCCCACAGCCCGCCGAAGTGCGGTGCTCTCGGTGGTATAAAACACCACTCGACGCCGTGTTGAGCTGCGTATGTCCTAAGCCGATCCCTCCGAAAGGCTGCGTGAAGCTCTTCCAGCACTCGGATCGCACCCACGAAGTTGGTGGCGTTGTCGCTGTAGACCTTCTCCGGAAGTCCTCTCCTCACGACGAACCTTTAAAAACACACAAAAACTATCAGTTGATAGGTCGACTACTAATTCTAGGTGAACAGCCTTTGACGCAAAACACACGAACACGGCTACATAGGTCTTAATGGGGGTCTGCCTCGAATCTTGAGCGACACCTGAAACGGACCGCAGAAATCTACCCCACAAATCAGAAAGGGACGAGCTCTTCGCACTCGGTCAGCTGGCAGGTTTCCCATGATCCATGATCCCATGATCCCCATGAGGATGGGCTTGTATCGGAAACAGTGCACACAATTCCTCACGATTCTTGTGCACGCTTCACTGGCGTTCACTAGCCAAATCTGCTCCCTTAAAAAGGGTAACCATTACCTTTGCACCTGCATGATAATGAGCACGATGCAAATGGCGTAGAAACAGGGTCACGAACTGCGATTTTTGGGACAGAAGTAGAGGAAACTTCGCATCGTATGAAATTTCTGCGTGCAGCAACCTTCCCCAACACGCATCAGTCGGAAGGTGACTCCGCCAAGTTCGCTCGTATGTATGAACGGGCTGAGTCGTTAAAGATGTGGAGACAAAATTTCCGACTTATCCAGTTTGAAGAATTCTGGTCCCAGTTCACATCTTTGGACTACCTGTACCAGTCTAAGGAACGGAACCTTCAGTTCCTTAGCTGACACAACCACGTCTCGACTGCGATTACCACCTTGAATGAACCGATTCACATACGCCATGATCCGAAGCAGCTTCTGGAACGACGAGCATCTTCCAATCAGCTCGATGATCTCATTTGTCTGACCCTTTGCCACACAATGTGCTGCTACACTTTTCTTGTCTTCCGACCTTTCCATTTCTGGGGACAACTCAACCTGATGAAGACGCGGCCAATTCCCAGGACCACTAAGAAGAAAATGCGGCCCATTAGTCCACAATGAGCACATTATACCGTCTACATCTGTTCCACGAGACACTACGTCGGCTGGGTTTTGATCGGTGGGAACGTGACGCCAAATCACACCACTAGACAACTCCTGGATTTCAGCAACCCTATTGGCCACAAACGTTGCTAGCGTGGCTGGATCCCTTTCCAGCCAATACAAGGTGACTTGGGAATCCGACCAAAAATTCAGGCTTTCAATTGCAAACTTGTCTAGCAGCAGCCGAACTTGAGCCCATAGCGTGGATAGAAAAACGCTGCACACAATTCCAGTCGTGGAATTGATTTGGTTTTGAGAGGCGATACTCGAGACTTTGCTGTAAAGTCGGGATGCTAAATTTTTGTCGTCCTTTGTACGGACATAAATATAGCATCCGTACGCATCACTTGATGCGTCAGCGAATCCGTGGACTTGATAGAGGCATTATTGGCAAGACCAATAAAGCGAGGGATAGAGATATTGTCTAATTCGAACAAATTCTGCTTGAACCTGTTCCAACTCGTATGCAGACTCATGGGAACTGACTCGTCCCAATCCAACTTTTGCCTCCACAGATGCTGCAGTAAGATCTTTGCCCTGGTAATTAAGGGACATAGCAACCCTAATGGGTCAAACTATCGCGATGCAACTGACAATATGTTGCGCTTCGTCGGGGGTAATGAGTCAAATGAGTCGTCTAACTGATAGTGAAACAAATCAGTTTGCGGATTCCAACGAATCCCGAGTGTTTTAATGGAAGCGGAAGGGTCAAACTGAAGAGATTTTTCCTGTCCATTATCAGACAGCAGCTGGGTATGATTTGAAGCCCATTTGGCCAACATGAACCCCCAGCTTCCAGGACCTCACTAACTTCCTGCCGAATTCTTTTCCAGCTCTTCCAGACAACTTGCTCCTGTCAGCATATCGTCAACGTAAAAAATCATTTGCTATGACTTGCGATGCCACAGGATGGGACTTAGCATAGACTTTTGCTAGCTCAACGAGACAGCGGATGGCCAAATATGGAGCTGAGGCTGTCCCATACGTGACAGTATTCAAACGATACGTCTGCACATCAATATTTGGGTTTTCCCTCCAAAGAATCAATTGAAATTTCGATCTTCTTCAGCAACCTGCACTTGCCTATACATCTTGGAGATATCCGCTGTAAGCGCAAAACGGTTTAATCGAAATCGTGCAAGAGTTGCAAAAGCTCCCTCTGAATAGTGGCTCCCACCATCAAAGTCTCGTTTAAAGAAATTGAAGTTGACGTTTTGCTCGATGCATCGAAGACTACGCGGAGCTTGGTGGTGCTACTATCAGGTCTCAGGACACATTGATGCGGAATATAGTAATGGTGTCCTGGTGGAGTGCCTGGAAGCAACGACATGTGACCAAGATTGAGATACTCTTTCATAAACTCCATATACATGTCATGCAGGTATTGATCACTCGCGATTCTGCGTTCCAGGGATAGAAAGCGGCGTTTTGCCGTCTCGAAAGAGAAACCCAAGACCTTGGGATTCACCTTAAACGGCAACTTTACTTCGAAACGACCCGACTCAAGCCTGCGGGATGTCTGCTTGAAGTTGCGTTCGCAAGCCAACTGTTCAGCTGTATGTACAGCCTTCGACTTCTCTGGGACATGTTCCAATTCCCAAAAAGCGCTCCACCAGAGAGTCGAGAGAACACGTATCGCTGCCGACAGCGTTATTGCATACAACATCCTGTTTTGATGCAGTATATTTTCCCGAAACAATCCAGCCTAACAGTGTTTTTGGATTGATGGATGTTCGGAACTTGGCTTTATTTGGCCTACACATATCAATTCGAAGAAGTTTTCTGCCCCTAGCAGTAAGTCGACCTTAGCGGGCTTGAAAAACTGTGGGTCTGCCAGCTCAAGGTTTGCTGGGATATTCCACTGTAATGATACCTTATTTCAGACTGAGGTAAGCTTAGTCTGTCCAGGGTTCTCTACAAGAATTTTTGTAGATTGCTGGGACTTCAAAAACAAAGGCTTGGCCGTGAGACCGAAAGTGGAGCAGGCGTAGGGTCTAATTACCGTGTAGGTAATTCGCACTTGGCGATGAACAAGAACGTTAACACCGTTCGGTGTCGCGCTCGGTGAGGAAAGTGCTGACACCAGAGTTTTTGGTGTTTGGTAATATTTGGTTGGGTTTACCTTATTTCCGTTGAGGGTTCGGCGAAGAATTGATGACACGTTGTGGGTTTTGGTTTTTGATATTATTTAACTGGCTTTTATTTGTGTTCTGTGTCTTTTTTTGTGTCGTGTAGTGGTTTCGTATATAGTGTTCTCGCGGAGGTGACGCGACTTAGAATAGGCGATGGACTGCCGTGTTTTAGGATAGGCGATGGACTGCCCTGATTGATCGAGGGCTCGGGCTATTTAAGCCCGATCTCGAGCGCTGAGTCCGCAAGTCTGGGGGCTGGGTTGGTGTCGGGCTCTCCAGCGCGTGCCACCGACCCGGTCATTGCCTCGGATGCACCGAGAAATGAGCTGAGTTCAGGCTGTGGTCATTGGCTCGGTCGTACCGAGGAATGACCTGCGGAGTTGTGTAACTCGGCGGGGAAACTGGAGTTGGGTAACTCTTGTGGAAATTATGGCGCGTGTGTCGATTCGGCAGAAATCGATCGGCGCGTGGGACTTGGAAATTGTACAGTGTCAGATGTATGGTGTTTGTGTTGTTACAAAATGTGGTATGGTGTTTTTGTGTTCTGTATTGGGTCTTATAAAGTATTACATATGGTATAATATGGTGAGTGTAAATGTAACGGTTCGTTACACCCCATTTTCTTCCGGGTGGGGTTGCAATTGGCCGCTTTGGTTACTCCTGGGTCGGCAAAGTTTCTGGCCAACGTGTTTTGGCGTTTCTATTGGTGGTTTGATATGGGGGTCGTTGTGATCGCTGGTGTCGTTTGCTTCCTCAGCCATGGTCGTGATCGTCGGCTCCGTGGCCCAGATGTCTGTAGAGTTCTCCATTTTCGAAAACGTAGTCGGGGTATTTATCGGGTTCTTCTTTGGTTTGCTGAATCCTTCGTGTGAGCCAGTGGGCAAGATGTTGCGGGTTCTTTGATTCTTTGCTAGCCCTCTAGGTAGCATCGTAGTTTTCGGATTGCCCAAATGACGGCGAGGCATTCCTTGTCTGTAGCGGAGTAGTTTCCTTCGGCCTGGTTGAAGCGTCGGCTGACATAGGCGATGACGCGTTCCTTTCCTTCGATCTCCTGCGTGAGTACGGCGCCTATGCCGAGGTTGCTCGCATCGGTTTTAGTGAGAACTTGACGTTGAAATGGGGGCAAGCAAGTACAGGAGCGGTCGTGAGTAGTTCCTTTAGTTGGTCGAAGGCCGCTTGTTGATCTGCAGTCCATGTCCATGTTTGTCCCTTCTGAGTAGCTGAGACATTGGTTGGACTACTGTAGCAAAAGTTTGGCACAAATCTTCGGTACCATGATGCCATTCCGATGCACTGACGTAGTTCTTTTAGGTTCGTGGGTGGCTTGAGTTCTTTGACGGCGGCAATCTTGTCGGGGTCCGTGTGGATACCTTCTTCGCTGATGACGTGACCTAGATATTTGATCCGGTTTTGGAAAAATGTGCACTTTTCCGCGTTTGTCCGCAGATTCGCTTTTCGGAGGCGAGAGAGGACTATTGCCAGGTTGTGTAGGTGGTCCTTGAAGTCTCGTCCGACGACGACAATGTCGTCTAAATAGGCGAATGCGTAGGGTTCCATGTCGGCTCCGATCACGGTATCAAGGGCCCGTTGGAATGTTGCTGGTGCAGAATGTAATCCGAAGGGCATCACTTTCCATTGATAGAGACCTCTGCCGGGGACCGTGAATGCGGTGGCTTCTCTGCTTCCGTTGGCCATGGGTATTTGCCAGTATCCGTTTTTAGATCGAGGGTGGTTATGAAGCGTGCGTTCTGTAGGCGCTCCAAGATGTAGTTGATTCTGGGCAGTGGGTAGGCGTCAGGAATAGAGTGAGTGTTGAGTTGTCGGTAGTCAACGCACAGTTCTGTGTCCAGAAATTCTTGGATCTGTGGCGCTATGTCCGGCGGCCAGGGATCCGAGATCAGTTCAGGTCGGGGTCGGTGAGATCGGGGGTTTCGGGGTCCTTGGGCTGGCTGGGGTCTTCTGGGAGGATAGTTGTGTCGAACGCGCTGGGGTGTTCGATCCTACGTGGGTAGTCGCTTATGTGGGCGACGATCGGAGTAGCGTTGGCCGAGAGTGGCGTAGCTTCGTGGGACTGGCGGTATACCTGGGTCGTAATGTTCCAG
Organism: Drosophila bifasciata; assembly: GCA_009664405.1. NCBI lineage: Eukaryota > Metazoa > Arthropoda > Insecta > Diptera > Drosophilidae > Drosophila > Drosophila bifasciata. Next base: position 18,363,527 of record CM019043.1, read on the forward strand.
ATCTACGTATGGCCAGGCGGGTCTCAGTGACGACTCTGTGTTCGCAGCAACGACTTGTTTGGGCGACGAAGATTTCGGACGTGGTGTTAGGCATGGCGTGGTGCATGGCGCTAGTGGGCACGTCAGTACGCGGAAGGTACTCCAGTGGGTTGGCGAAAATCGGTGTGGCGTCGGCCGTGGGTACGACAGGGCTGCGGTCGGTGTTTCGGGGGTCATCGGGCTAGATTCCGGTTCCGAGTGGAGAGGTTCTGTGGATATTAGTTCGATGATTGGACCCGACCAGCAAGGGATTTGCGTGGCTGTTTCCCCGTGGTTTGGTTGTTGCACTGTTGCTGCCGTTTTCGTTGTTCGGGGCTGGTTGTCGTCCCTGAGGGTGTCCGTGGGTTCACCTTCTCCATTGAGGGGTGGGTGCATGGGGTGCGCGGTGGCTGAACTTGGACCTGGGCTTCCTGTGTCGAGCGGGTTCCAGTTCGTTGGGGTTTGTCTCGTGTGTGAGATCCTTGTGGTTGGTTCGGGGTGCGTGTGCCCCGTAGTTTGTTTTGATCCTGGGCTTCCTGTGTCGAGCGCCTGGTTCAAGTGTGTTGATTCTTGTCTCGTGTGTGAGATCCTCGTGGTGTGTTTGGGATGTGTGTTCCTGGTTTGGCTTAGGACGCGGGTGCTCCGTAGTGGCCGTGGGATTCGTTTTCCCGTTTGCTTGGTTGCAGCTTACCGGTGCTTGCTTCGGATTCGTGTTTTCCGTTGTGGGCCGGTTCTTCGCTTTCGCTGTGGTTGGTTTCGGTGTCGTATTCTTTCGTTGCATTATTGGGTGCCGTCTTCTTTGGGGTAGGTCGGGGACGTGTGTTCGCTGTGGTTGGTTTCGGTGTCGTATTTTCGTTGTGATATTGGGGGCCGTATTCTTTTGTGGTAGGTCGGGGAAGTGTGTTCGCTGTTGACCTAGATTTCTTGGTGCTGGGTTTGGTGACTTGTACGTGGTTGGATTGAACTGACGGTGGCGTTGGCGTGAGGTGGCGATCTTGTAGCTTTAGCAGCGTGGTGCCGCATTGGATCGTCGTTTCGATGGCACACAGGAAGTCCATGCCGACTATAACTTGCTCCAGCATGTTAGGGAGGACCAGGAGTGGGATTTGGGCCTCCTCGTTGATCCAGCTTGATGTGCGCCAGTAGAACTTGTGTGTGATCTCTCTGACTGAGCCGTCGGCCAGGCGTATGCGGACGCATGCATCTTGTAGGTTGGAGTTGTTGTTTAGTTGTCGGGCCAGGTTGTCGCTGATGAAACTTCGGGATGCCCCGGTGTCGATGGTGGCCTCCGTTGTTTGTCCTCCTATTGTCACTGTCGCCACTATTCGGCCGTCGTTCACGTGTAGTGGGTTGCTTAGTCGCGGGTCTGGGGAGGCGTCGTTCTCGGCTGATCCGGGGTCAGTTGAGGACGCGTGTCGTTTCCCCGACGTGGCTCGGCGGCAGCAGTCGACGTTCGAGTGCCGCGCTTTCCACATTCCCAGCAGAATAGGATCGAAGCGTTGGTGCAGTCGTAGGCGGCGTGTCCAGCTTGACAACATCGGCGACAGGCTGCGCGTGGGTTGGCAATGGGAGTGGCGATCATTCGATGGGCGACGTCGTGGTTCGTTGCATTATTTTGATTCGATGACTGTCTGCGCGGTGTGTCGGCTGAATCCCAATGGGGTCTCCGAAAGGGGGTACGGTAGGACTCACCTTCTCTGCGGTCTGGGTGTCTTGCCGGCCTGGTGTATCTTGGTGGGATTCCATGGGTACGGGAGTCGTTGCGTTTCCTCTCGTGAATAAGGTCGTACTCTGCCGCTAATCGGGTTAGCTGTGACAAACTTTCCAGTTCGTCTCGTCGCACGTACAGTTGAGTCCTGGCAGGGCGTTGTCGTAGATCCTATAGAGTTCCTTAACTAGGTCGTACTCGGCATGGTGCATGAGTAGCCGTATCTCGATGAGATAGTCTTTGAATGGTTCTCCCCACCGCTTGCTTTGGCCTCGGATCTGGTCCTCCAATTGTTCGAAATACCTTGGCGGCAGAAAATACGTCAGAAAATCCTGGCGGAAATATGCCCAGGAACTACCCCTGTAGTTGGCTGGTACGGTGCCAGCGACTGGCTCGGTCGGTGAGTAGTTCGGCCATGCCCGAGGCAGTTGGTTGGTGTCCACTCCGTAGGCGCGGGCGCGTTCCTCGAGTAGTTCCAGAAACGATAGTGAGTCATCCTCTTCGTTGAACTGGATGCCCTATCCGCGGATGGGTTCCGCCGTGCGTGCGACGTGGTTATAGTCGGGCCCGATTATGGGTGCGTCAATCGACGGTATGATTCGCTGTGTGGGCGCACGGGAGGTTTCCATAGTGGGTGGCCTTGGAAGATCGGCGGCAGTGACCACTGGTGGTCGTGGCGCGGGCTCTGGGGCTGCGGGGACTTGCAAGCCTGCTTTGGGGTTCCGTCTTCCGGTGCCTGATGGTCCTGGATTAGTGGGCAGCGGGGACTTGGAGCGTCCTGCTGGTTTTGCGTATTGTCTCCTCGAGTTCCGCCAAGCGAGTCCAGGCACCCGGCGGGAGTGGTCCGGCGACTAGTATGCCAAAGTTCTTGCGCAACTCTTCAACAGTTCCTTCGGTGTCAAATTCGATTCCTTGGCGAAGGCCTCCAGCTCATCTCGGCGGCGCTTGTAGATCCAGCCGATGCTGACGCCTGGATTGGCGACTGGCGTTCGCTGGTGTGGAAATCAATGCTCGCGTCCTCTTCGTAGGCTTCCATGGTGATTTTTCGTTGTGTTGTTTTGGGCACTTTTCACTTGATCACTGCGTTTTACTTCCCGGCACTCGCGACTGGATTCGGGTGGCGAATTTGTTTTACCGGACTTCTACGATTAGCTCTTATATTCTGTCTCGATGGCCGTGGGTCTTTAATCCACGTAGCCTCGTGTTAAGGTTTCTCTTTAAGTTTCCTTAAAGTTGCCAGAAGGTTGGCTTTGAAATCTCTTTAAAGTTTCCTGAAAGTCCCTGCTCGGGCGCCATTTGTAATGATACCTTATTTCAGACTGAGGTAAGCTCAGTCTGTCCAGGGTTCTCTACAAGAATTTTTGTAGATTGCTGGGACTTCAAAAAACAAAGGCTTGGCCGTGAGACCGAAAGTGGAGCAGGCGTAGGGTCTAATTACCGTGTAGGTAATTCGCACTTGGCGATGAACAAGAACGTTAACACCGTTCGGTGTCGCGCTCGGTGAGGAAAGTGCTGACACCAGAGTTTTTGGTGTTTGGTAATATTTGGTTGGGTTTACCTTATTTCCGTTGAGGGTTCGGCGAAGAATTGATGACACGTTGTGGGTTTTGGTTTTTTGATATTATTTAACTGGCTTTTTATTTGTGTTCTGTGTCTTTTGTGTCGTGTAGTGGTTTCGTATATAGTGTTCTCGCGGAGGTGACGCGACTTAGAATAGGCGATGGACTGCCGTGTTTTAGGATAGGCGATGGACTGCCCTGATTGATCGAGGGCTCGGGCCATTTAAGCCCGATCTCGAGTGCTGAGTCCGCAAGTCTGGGGGCTGGGTTGGTGTCGGGCTCTCCAGCGCGTGCCACCGACCCGGTCATTGCCTCGGATGCACCGAGAGAAATGAGCTGAGTCTAGGCTGTGGTCATTGGTCGGTCGTACCGAGGAATGACCTGCGTGGAGTTGTGTAACTCGGCGGGGAAACTGGAGTTGGGTAACTCTTGTGGAAATTATGGCGCGTGTGTCGATTATGGCAGAAATCGATCGGCGCGCGGGATATTTTGGAAATTGTACAGTGTCAGATGTATGGTGTTTGTGTTGTTACAAATGTGGTATGGTGTTTTGTGTTCTGTATTGGGTCTTATAAAGTATTACATATGGTATAATATGGTGAGTGTAAATGTAACGGTTCGTTACACCACTGGGCGAAATTTACGACATGGTCGGGTTGGTATGTGGAAATTGACCGTAATACCCAAAAATCGGTAGCAAAATTATGAGCGTTGACACGAGATTTGACGCACGTGTGAACCTTGTTCTTTACGACGGACGAGCTTTTTCCAACAGTTGTGATACTAAGGCATGATTCGTCACGGTGCAGTCTTAGGCGCTGTGCGAGATCCTCGGACATAAAATTTATTTGGGAGCCGGAATCTAGCACTGCCCCAGCATATTGAAACTGTCCGACCGATCTTTCACCTTCACTACTGCCGTCGCGAGAATCACTTGGTCAGTACTTTGCCACATGGCTAGAGTAGGCCATTGGGTTTTCAGAAACTGAGGGCTGTTCCACAGAAGCTGTACCAGACGTACTTTGCTGTGACTCTACCCCGTATCGGTGAAGCAGCGTATTATGGGACTTGGAGCACACTCTACATTTTGCTATCTTGCACTTCGAAACTGTGTGACCTGGCTTCAAACAATTTATGCACAAGCGAAGTTGCTTGGTGATATTAAAACGTTGAAGAACAGGAAGCGCACTAAACCCTTGACAACTGCTTATGATATGATTGGTCGCTGAACAATAGCTACACTTCAAACTCGGCGCGCCGATCAGACTTTGCACAGGAGAAGGAAGACTTCGTGTGTCCCTTGCTTATCTCTGGTTTACCTTTTCCCCTTACTCCTTGTTGACTCTTCAGCTGCCAGATGCTGATAGCGCCGATTCAACTGGGATGCGCAATCGGACCACGACGGCAATTTGTCGTAATCCAACTGCTCCTCGAATCGTGCTTTTGTGTGCTGGTCTACCTTGACATTGCTATGTGAATCAACAATGCACTATTTATGTCCTTCTCACTTCCCAACGATTGCAGAGAGGAGTAGAGGGCAGACACCGTGTCAATCAGGACCCTCAGGCATGAAGCAGAGGGTTTTGTTATTTGGGGAATGTCGAACAACTGTGAGATGGTGTCGAAAAAAGATTAAACACTTATTATCGTAGACATTTTTAAGCTTTCCAGAGCCTTTTCGTAATTGCTATCAGAGATTTGGAACGCCTTCACTGTGCCCAATGCCGCATCAGTGAGACACGCTAGCAAGTGGTTGAACTTTTCCACATTGGTTAACGTTGGGTCGTTATGCACCAAACTCTCAAACAGATTTATGAAGTTTTTAAATTCGGAATGTTTTCCACTAAACTTGGGCAAATTCATTTTGGCAGGTGTGACCTATGACGCTGATCGCCGCAATCATCCCTATGCGCTCGCCGACCTTCAGGTTCTTTCACTGCGGACATATACATACATCGCCCTCGTGGTAATGCACACATCCTCGACCATTGATCGTAAATCGTTGCTGGGATTCAACATGTCTATATCTGCCTGAATGTCCATTAACTTTTCGCAATAATTCTCGATCAGTTCTAATCTGCACTTCATTTGAAGAGGGTCAAACGAAATTGTTTTTTCCTCAGAAGCCGTTTTCGTCGCTTAATGTCGTTCATAACCTTGTCGTGTTTCTGCATTGCCGCCAGTAACTTTTGGCTTAGCTTGCTCCCCTACTTCCTTTCCTGCTCCCTGCGGGAGTGGGCGAATTCCTTCTCTTTTTCACCATTTGGCAATATTAACAAAGCTGATATAAAGCTCGCACAGTGTATTAAAAAAAAACCACCAAACCAAAAAAAAAGAAGATTCTCAGAACTTTTTAGCGGGTTAATACAGAGCAAGCAACGTTACAACGTTACAGAAATATGATGCCAACGTACACAGCCGAAACCGCCAGAGTATTATCCACAATTAATTACACGAACTCCAAAAATGTCTAAGACTGTGCATTGACTTTAATGGGTTAATACAGCGCAAGCAACGTTACAACGTTACAGAAATATGACGCCAACGCACACAACCAAACGCCGCCAAACTATGCACAATTTGGCGCACCGATAGCGTTACCGAAACCAACGGACCACCAACAAGCGGTACTTCATAAAAGAGAATTGACAATAGGCAATGACCGTTCCGTTAATTTTATTAGCGAGTACAGTGGGACCCTCAATATGATGTACACTTTTTCAATAAGTTTCCACATAATAGTAATAAATTAATCTCTCTGGCTGTTCACATCGGTTTATTTTATTTGGGTTATGTTTTAATAAATTGGTATTCCAATTCAAGCAGTGCCAGAAAATGAGGCCACCGGCTATGATGCTGTAATAAGCACACACACACAACTCAAACATAGTGGCTTGGTTCACTCAATTTTTTTGCACTAGAATACCTGTACATTGTTTTCTCCGAGAACTTTCCTTAATGTGGTGGTTATCCAGATGTCGCAGACCAGCCAGCTAGAGCTTTATTCGCACAAGATTAAACACCAGTAACTTGTGCCGAGACGACGAAAATGCACTGTTACTGTTTTTGTTTTAGTTGCGAACTTCCACGAAAAAGCTGATTCCGATGTCCCTGCTCGGGCGCCAATGAAAAATCCAGAATGTTTTTCCTGGAAAATAAACGATGATGGGGATGATGCAGGTCCAGCAGCTCTAACTGGTGGTGTCCAAAACTTTGGGATGCGATGCCGACGAAAATTAATAAACAGCCGTTCGAATTCAATTCATTTAATGCACTGGTCGCAGCCAGCGACACAAACGGTCGCCCCACTCTCTCAGGCAGCCGATATAACATTTTGGGAGAGTTATAACAGCGACTGAGCGTGAGGCTTATAACAGCGACTGAGCGTGATCTAACTTAACTCTTATATATTATTGTATGCAGCATTCCAACTCCAACAACGTTGTTAGCAAGAGGAAGATGGTGGATGAGTCGTAGGTATTCGATGAGTACGTGGATTGAAAGAAGGTGGCAAATAAATTTGCAATACCTTGCGCAGAAGTTTCTGTTTTATCTAGTAGATAAAGGGAAGGAAGGGAAGGTGTTAAACTTGCGTTTTGAGTTGACGAACGAAAAGACGAACATTGGGAAAGATATTGGTTATAAACATTGACTATTGACAGTACGAAATTTACAGCGAACAGAGGAGTATTGAGCAAAGACGGATAAAGAACCAGTTTTCTGGTATATAGCCGAGATTTTTTATTTTTTGATAGGACAGATACTTGGGGAACCAGGTCGGTTGGGAGAATATATGAATGGTAACTTCAGGAACATATATATTGAGGGCAGAGATTAACGTGTCGTAAAATGAGTTGACTGTTACGTTTATATTTGATGACGACTGAAGAAGGGCCAATCAATTTGCGAGAGATGTAAACTTATCTCGGTAAAATTCGTTCTGCGGAAACACTTTATTCTATTTAATGAGGGTAAGATGGCATTAGTACAGGAAAACTCGAGAACTATAGATTAAGTTGGATGGTGCGGATCTTTAGGAAAAGATATAGGATTACCTCTTACAACAGTTGATCGGGAAGCATCACTGACAAAAGTGAGATCAAAAAGTGAATTAATTTGGGCAAGGAAATATCTGTTATCCCATCAACAAAATCATGTTGTTGACAGGGGACAGAGACACTAGGACTCTGGGAAGGAAGAACTCTGGTAGTACCTCTTGGCAGAAGCTCATGTAAAATAGTATGTTTGGCCATGCAGACGGTTCCAGGGCTTTGGATACAAGAGAACCAGGAAGAAATATATTAAACGAAGAAATATTACGATTATGTTTAGATTTAAATTTGGTTATATTAAGTTATCAGGCGGTGAATTTATTTAGTATTGTTTTACATCTTCCGTTGTAGTTTCAGGGAAGAGGCGAGAGACAAAGATTGGCTTTTGAGGTACCTCTGCTCTTAGTTGAAGTCCCGGGGCAGCAACTCTGGCAGCAGCAGTAGCAATGGATGGAACAGGAACGTATTGGAACAGGAACAGTGATGACAGTGAATCCCGGATCAGAAACGAGTGCAGCGTCAGTAGAAACTAATGGAACGGGAGCAATGGCAGGAAGGGTGGAAAGCTCTTTGGAAGCGCTCACAGCGGTGTCTGCAGCAGTGATGGATGCAGTGAGTGCTGCTGCATTTTTGGTCTATGTGAGAAACTGATTGATTTTCGGCAATTCATGACAACTTTGCGAAGCCAAGCAAGCAGTTGTTGTTGTCGTTGTTGGGGATTTGCCGCCTAGGAGATTCACTCAAAAGCTTTTAAGTCCAAGAAATAAACGCGAAACTACTTATATACCCGTATACCAGTTTTTACATTTTACATTTTTTTGCTGTATCTGTCATCTACATCTACATCTCTTCCCACAACAACATTCCGATATTTTCCATCTTCAAAATTATGGATTTTTATACCCGTAATCGAAGAGTAAAAGGGTATATTGTATTTGTGGTAAAAGTGGATGTGTGTAACACACAGAAAGAGGCGTTTCCGACCCCATAAAGTATATATATTCTGATCAGCATCAATAGCCGAGTCGATATAGCCATGTCTGTCCGTCCGTCTTGTTTTTCCTTCATTGCTCGAACGCTATTAGAGCTAGAGCAATCAAATTTTTTCTTCAGACTGATGTGATATTTCACTCCTAGAAAAGTTTGCCCCGCCCACTTCCGCCCCGCGCACATCTGTGGCGTCCACAATTTTGAAAATTACAGAAAACCAAAAATGCAGAATTATAGAGAAAAACTATATCTACCAGAGTCTGAATCGGATCGGCTCATTAGTATAGCCACAATAGAGAAAACCATTTCGACAAAAAATAGTTCCCTCTCTCGCACTCGCACAAAAAAACGAGTCGATTTGGTTTTTCGTACAAATGAGCGCCTCGATCTCAGAGACTATAAGAGCTGGAGCAACCAAACTTTCTGTCTAGACTCCTGTGATACCAAACCAAGACAAGTGTAATTCAAAAATTTCGCCCCGTCCCCTTCCGCCCCACAAAAAACAAAAAACCACAATTTTGAAGATAGAAAAAACGAAAAATTCAATATCGTAGAGAATTACAATATCTACCAGATTACAGAATCTGGTTCAGATCGGATCATTATTGTAGCAACAATATTGAAATTAATTTTCAGCAGCGAGCTGCCCCGCCCCCCGCAACAAAATATACATTTGATTTATATTCCATATAATTCACATGTGTACAGACTGAGTACGCGTATATATGTAAGTAGTGGCAACAGCGACACAATACGTCCTTTCTCGTATTTGTATTGTATTTGTGGTATTTGCTGTCTGTCCGTCTTGTTTGTCGCCCATTGCTCGGAGGCTATACGAGCTAAATCAACCAAATTTTGTTTCCAGACTAATGTAATTCTCACTCCTACAAAAATGTGTCAAAATTTCGCCCCGCCCACTTCCGCCCCCACAAAAAGCGCATATCTTTGGTGTCCACAATTTTAAAGATAACAGAAAACGAAAAATGCAGAATCATAGACAAAGACCATTTCTATCAGCGGCCCGAATCTGAATCGGATCGGATTAAGAATATAGCCACAATAAAGAAATCATATCGAAAAACTTCGTTTCCTCTCGCTCGCACTCACACACCAACTTGTCGACTTTGCCCTTTCGTACATATGAACGCTTGGATGTCAGAGACTATAAAAGCTAGAGCAACCAAACTTTCTGTGAAGACTCGTGTGATACCAAACCAAGACAAGTCAAAATTTCGACACGTCTCCTTCCGCCCCCACAAAATATGAAAGTCCACAATTTTGAAGAAAGAAGCCAACCCTCAGTGTTGTTGTGAGAAGTGATGTAGATGACAGTTGTAGGAAAAAATGTAAAATGTACAAAATGATTAAATATCTAAAAATTCCACATAAATCACATGTGTACTGACTGAGTACGGGTATAAAAGTACAGTCGCGTTAACAGCGACTCCATACGTTCTTTCTCGTTTCAAAATGTGTTAATTGTTCGGAAGAACACCCAGCCACCTCTCGGGAATGCACCAAGTATCAGCAACAAAAAGAAATTCTTTAAATAAGATCCATAAAAAAATACAACGGTACCTAAACCCGTATAAACCGCCTCATACATTTCTGTAGATAATGCTGTTAATTATTGAGGCGAAAATGCAAAGCAAAACAAAAAGCAAACCATCGCCCGATGCGCTCAAAGACAAAAACTTATGTACTGATCTTAACGACTCCTCAGACGAATTAATGAGTGACTTTTAAATCGTTATTATCCAAACCAATTCAAAATATTCCTACTTTCTTTCCCAAGAATGTCTGTCTTATTATTACGATGGAACAAGAACATATTTCAACAACTATCATGAACTTTTTAGTGGAGCCAGAGCTAGCGAGAGATCTCACAGTTGGGAGTTGTGTTCCACAGCCCGTCTGACCTCGTTCTAGCTCGGCCCATCATCTGCGAGGATGATGTCTCGTAGTGGCCTCAATATGTCGCTGACTGCGTCCGCCATTGGCTTTGCTGATCCAGTACACTCGTCCGCACTCTCTTTGCCCGCGCTATCGGTGTGACCCGGAACCCACCTGAATGTGATAGCAGCTTGATAGCAGTTTGACTATCAACTCAGATTGCTATAATCCTCGGAGGTGTCTTCAAGATGTATACCAACTTTGCCGCTTGCCGTATACCCCCGCCTGGAATTCTCTGCACCGGTCTGGTGGTCTTAGGGATATGTTGGTTGCTAGTTCTTCAGAGCTCTCGTCCCTTCGTCAGTCTTTGACCCTTTGACCTTTCACCGTCGGTGATGATGAAGAGCTCGTTCTGCCAAAGAGCAGTGTTACGCTTCCATTCCTCTCTGTCCGGTATGTGTCCTTTAAAGTTTCTTTTCCATGAAAACTCCGAAACACAGTAGTCACTCCGTTCGCCCGTTCCACTTTCTTCCTTACAAAGTATTGTGGCGTGGCAATAAGGCGACGGCTTGAAGAACCGCGCGGCTGACAGTCTCACGTCTCTTGTCTCAGCCTTGCACTTAAGGTGGAGGTCTATTGGTTCCAGGTCTAGCATGGTGTCTAGAGTAGCCTTTGGGGTGGATTTGAGAGATCCGGTGACCTCAAGGCATTGTGTCCGTTAGACTCTCCGGAGGTTCTCTAGGAGGTATTTGGTATTGCTCGCTTCCCACAACATCAAGCTTCCGTACGTCAGAATGGGTCTTATTACCGCTGTATAAATCCAATGGATGACGTGCGGGTAGGCCCCATGTTCGTCCAAAGGTCTTCCTACAAATGTAGAAAGCTGCCATTGCCTTTTTTCCTTTCCTCCGTGTTTCTCTACCAGGAGAGATTGGAATCAAGTATCCACCAAGATACTTAATCAGCCTCATCATCGTTTTTAGCAAATAAGGATGGAATGATAAGCCTGTAGTCTTTTGGGGATATGTGGTTTATCTTCCCGGCCTTGGGGATGAAGACCACTCACCTCCCTCCACCATTGGGGACGTACCCAATTAGGAGAAATCCTTCGAAGATTTTCATCAGCCATGGTAGCAGGGGCAGGCAAGCTGCTTGCATCATGGCTGGTCGTATATCATCCGGCCCCGGTGACCGAATGATTTAATGGACCAGATATATACACGTCGAAGCCTTGAGGCCTCAGTGGTACCATCGATGGCATCACAGACGGAAGCCCTTTACTTCCTTTCGCCTTCCTATAGGTGTTCTTGTTGTACAGGTGTTTTTCTCGACTCTCTCCTGACTTCGCTCAGCTCCCCGGTCCACCACGGGTTGCGATTGGACTTTGGGGGTTGACTGATCGGTCAGGATTCGAGAAAAAACCGAGAAAAATGCTCTGTAGAGCATTAGTAACATTCTGAGCTGCTTCCCGGCTTCCGACGGTTTTTCCCGTCCTTCCTCTCACATAGTGCCACCGTTAGGTACAGAGTGCTGTCCCTACAAGAAAACAGAACATTAAGCTCGTTTCTTATCACGATACAGGTTCTTGGATTATTCACGGGGTGTGGTGTGAGAAGACAGTATGCGCAACCCTTCAGTCCCCGAACCCTTGGCTGGCCAGAATGTTCTCTGGTTTTGCTTTCTCGGCTCGTTGCTGTTGTAGAGTCATCCGTCCTCGGCCGCTTGAACCACTGCTACCTTCTGTAGAGAGGGCGTTGGTAGTGCCTTGACGCTTGCCGTGTTCTGCGTCAGAGGTGTGATCTTCCCCTTCTGCTTCCCGGATACCTTTTTCCCCTATCTCCTTCGCGCGTTCGCATACGATGACGTTGAGGGTTGGTCCACCTTCGTCTTCTAGACAGCTGCTACTGACGGTGAAGCCGACGGTTGGGGTCCTCTGCCACCGTCGCGTGTGCGCTTGGGGAGGCTTGGTCTCCGTTGGTAGGAGCGACTCTGTTCAGCCGCTCATACCTCCCCACATTCTGCTCGTATTTCTATTTGAGGCTCCTTTCCCACGCGGTCAGCGTTTCGGGGGTCGTTAGCTAAAGGTATTAAGCCGATGCACTGTATCCCGAAAGCCGAACGTAGTGGGTCTCCGACTCCCTACACCTTACCTGAAAATTCGTTGTTCGTTGGGACATTGTCCCATAACGGATGCTATTTAGCACTACCGCCAAGTATATTTTCCAAGATACTCATAGTGAGGAAAGTGGTGGCATACGCGGATGACGTTGCTATAATCTTCTCGGGAAACACATAATGTCAGCACAGCTCGCGAAATGGTCAGTTTGGACAAAATCGCGCGGACTGGGAGTAAATCCTTTGAAAACGGAACTTGTACTATTTTCACGTAAATACAAGATTCGCCCCTCAACCCTCCAATGCTTTACGAATGCAGGCTATCCTTCAGCGATAGTGCCTGTTCCCCTGGGGTTGGTAATTGACAGCTCAACTGTAACCTAAAAAGCCTTAGAAGAAAGCCATTGGCCTAAAGTGGGGCATTAACCCAAGTATAGTCCAATGGATATATCTATCAATAGTTAGACCAATACTACTCTGTGGAGTCACGGTGTGGTGGCCGGCCCCATCAAAAAGTCCATCACCAAAATGCTCGGCAAGGTACAGAGAACTGCCACACTCTGCATCAGTGGAGCACTTTGCACCAAACCGAACGATGAACGCTGAACGCTGTTCTGTGCCTCCAGAGTCCTGACGTTGCGGGAAAAGCTCAGGCACTCATGGCAGCAATTCGTCTTAGAGACTCCGACTAATGGGTACCGCAAAATATGGGACACTCCTCCATTCTACCGTCCCCACAAAAACGGACTACTGCAGTATACAGAAACTCCCTTTGAAATAAATATCCCTCACCGTGACAGCTGGCTCGAGGGAACTGCGGGCGTCCTGACGGAGCCATAACAATTTTTACGGACGGCTCCAAAATGGACAATAAAGTAGAAGGAGGTATCTACCCGAGCAACTAAATATAAGGCACTCCTTCAGGCTTCCGATCACTGCAGAGTCTTCCCAAGCGGAAGTCACAGCAATCTGGGAAGCTCTGAATTGCATACAAACAGTTGCCTTTTCGGCAACCCATATAGTGATAGCCAAGCAGCGATCAAATCACTAAATGCGATTACATCGAACTCGGCTACCGTAGCAAAGTGCTGCAAATCCACAGTTTTCTATTAGCCTGATATGGGCCCTGGGTCACCAGGACATTGGAAGGTAACTGCATAGCAGATTAACTGGCCAGAGCTGGCACTACTACCTCCTTTCTTCACAACAAGGAGGGCATATGTATGCCTATGGCCACCTGCAAGCTCGTCATAAAAGATCAGTTCATGCGACTAGACGACAGTCGGTGGCAAAACACACCACGATGTCGCATTACGCGACAAACGTGGCCAACTATTGACAAGAAGCGCGCCACTGTGTAAGCTCAGCAGAAAAAGGTGCAGCCCTGTCATTCGATCCCTCACGGGACACTGGCTAACAGAAACCTATGCTAAAAGGATGGGAGCCCTATATAATGATTACTGCCGCAACTGCAGAGATGAGGAAGAAACAGTGGAGCACCTGTTCTGTTCCTGCCCGGCTCTCAGTAGAAGAAGGCTAAAGCACTTAGGCTCGCCCTTTTATCCGACATATCACTGATGTCCAATACGTGTCCCAGAAAGATAGCGAACTTCATTAGCGCAGCCGGATGGGATAATTGCTGACAGGAAGTCTCTCATGGCAGGAAAGGTTCTCAGATTCAATGGTACCATAACGGGCCGCAGCCGGCCCATGTGTGTCGGGCCGGCGACGAGCCACTACAACCTAACTATACCTTTACCTAGCACTACCGCCAGGGTGTTTCGGAGCTCGCCACTGACCTGCCCGGCTTGGTGGTTCTTCTTAAGCATGCGCTGCAGCCGGTATAGGTCTTGGGTTCCTTACGCTTACTTAGCGCCCTCATCTCGACAAGACGGTAGTTCTCCGAGGGGGAGCACGCTTAATCCAGTAAGCTTAGAAAGCCGAGCGACAGACTTTATATCTCCTGATCGTCTTTTTTTCCCATAGTGAAAGCACTAACCATACAGTTTTTAGATGCGTCACTTCATAAAACGACTGTGTTGCTGCTGTATTTTGTTTTCCGGCTCCCGGGCGTTCGGTTTGCCCATTCGGCGGGCTATTCGGCAAAAGTCAAACAAGATTGCTAATTACGCGTGATGCGAAAGCAAGTCCAGCATGAATGTTAAACGGACATAAACATGTGCAAATGTCTGTATTGTCTTCGACTTCTTTCCTTCAGTTAACGGTTTTTGTCTCGTGGTTCTTGGTTACGTAAATGTGTGTGCGTACTGTGTACTCACATGTTATTGTATTAGTTATAGGTTTTGCTGTTCACATTTCGAGTTGATATTTTCGTACATACTTTGGTTTCGCTAAAAAAGCAGAGAACTGGGCAAACAAATTAAGCCTACCTCTCCGTGAAGGCTATGCCGAAATACTAGCTGGAAAAAAAAAGTTGCGATTTACTTTTGAAAAAAAGGAAACTTAGGAAATCTCACATTAGCAAAACGCAAAATGTTTCGGTTTTCAGAACGGAAACATATTCGCCTCTGAAATGAAAAAATAAACGTTAGTAAAGTGCATTGAAAAAATTTTTCAGAGTATATTATGGCTTGGGTTAAACTTGTTGTAAAAGACCACAAGCTAAATGCACTGATAATGGTTTCAACTTCATGTCAATGCATCGTTAGATCATATATTTGTTTCCCTTTGCAATTGGGATTCGTGTAGTTTTATAAAAAGACGTTTATTGTTTATTTCGGCGAAGAATTTGTTGCTGTTCTGAAAACGGAAAAAATTTCGAGTTCTCCGGGAACGCCTAAATGCCAGTTTTGAAAATCACATTGGACAGTTTTTTGTGAAAGTTAAAACGGTAGCCTGCCTAGTAGACCTTTTATACCCGTACTCGAAGAGTAAAAGGGTATATTGTATTTGTGCTAAAAGTGGATGTGTGTAAATATAGAGAAGGAGTAATTTCCTAGCCGAGTTTTCCATGTCTGTCCGTCCGTCTGTTCGTCTGGTTTGTCGCCCATTGCTCGGAGGCTATAATAGCTAAAAAAAACCACATTATTTCCAAGACTGATGTAATATCTACAATTGTATTACGAAATTTCACCCCGCCCACTTCCGCCCCCACAAAGGGCGCACATCTGTGGCGTCCACAATTTTAACGATAGATGAAAACGATAACTGCAGAATCATAGAGAAAGCCCATATCTGTCAGAAGCCTGAATCTAAATCGGATCGGATCTCTAGTTTAGGACAAAGGAGAAAACCATTTAAAGCGGCATCGTCCCCTCTTGTTTTCTCTCACACACCAAAACGTCGTTTTGGTAATTCGTATTTTGTGTCACCTGGATCTTAGAGACTATAAAAGCTAGAGTGAGTAAAGGTTATGAAACGGCCCAAAATGTTGGGCCAGCAACGTTCTAAACCGTAAAATGTGATTTTTTGAGAGTTAGTCAACCAATTTTAAATTAGACGTCTCTACATACATAGATTAATACGCAACTATGGACTCATACACAAAAAATAAAAGGTCACGGGATATAATTTTGTTTGACTTTTCCCGAGATTTTAAGGTAAAATTTTATAGAAAATACCGCACAAAAATCACATTTTTTGGATTCGAAAGCTTAATATTTCCCAGGCGGTAAACTGAAACTACAAAATGCTTCGGATTAATTTGTAGCTGCATCATTTAACTTTTCAGAACAGCAGTTTCTTACCACCAGATGTAGGATACTTAAGTTAAGTGAAAGAAAGAAGCGCTATCTCTAAAAAAACATTAGAAAAATACCAGTTTTAAAAAATTAAATTAAAAAAACAGGTCTGCCGTAGAAAAAGAAATTATTATCGATCAATTTCTAAGCCCCAAATCTTTCAGAAACCGTTGGTCCTTGAAGAAAAATCGTTTCGGGTGGTGTAGTCAGGTGTGCTTTTAAATAAAATGTCAAAATTCGTCACAATTTTGAATATGAATTTTGACATTGAAATCTAAGTTTCGTCACGTTCTACGCGTACACTGCACGAGGCAGAGCAGTGTGTGAGCGAGAGAGAGAATCAGTAGCGGCTGCAGTGATGACGGAGAGGGGGTTAGCAGCTGAAATTAAATTTCTTTCATTCTGGCCATAATAATGATCCGATCTGATTCGGAAATCTGGTAGACGTGGTAGATATTTTTGAGTATCTCCAAAATTGTGGACTCACAACAACACACGTACACTGCACGAGGCAGAGTCTGAGAGCGTGATTGTGCGTGTGAGAGAATCAGTAGCAGCAACCCTCAAAATAAATGTATATTTTGTTATGTTTGTAGCGGGGGGGGGGGTGAGGCAGCTGAAAATTCAT
Source organism: Drosophila bifasciata (assembly GCA_009664405.1). Taxonomy (NCBI): domain Eukaryota; kingdom Metazoa; phylum Arthropoda; class Insecta; order Diptera; family Drosophilidae; genus Drosophila; species Drosophila bifasciata. The sequence goes on from CM019043.1 coordinate 18,380,191, forward strand.
TTCATCATTGTGACTACAATAATGATCCGATCTGAATCAAATTCGGGAATCTGGTAGATACGGTCATTCTCTACAATACCGCATTTTTCGTTTTTCCGTCTTCAAAATTGTGGACTTTGTCTTTTTTGGGGCGGAAGGGGCGGGGGCGAAATTTTTGAAATACACTTATTCAGGTTGGGTATCACGGGGGTCTGGACAAAAGTTTGGTTGCTCTAGCTCTTATAGTCTCGTCCAGGCGACACAAAATACAAAAAACCAAATCGTCTCGTTTTGTGTGAGTGCGAAGAGATGGGCTGAATTTTTTTCGCATATTTTTTCTCTATTGTGTGGCTATTTTAAAGATCCGATCCGATTCAGATATGGGCCCCCGATAGATATTGTCTTTCTCTATGATTAATTTTTCGTTTTCTGTTATCTTTAAAATTGTGGACGCCACAGATGTGCGCCCTTTTGGGGGCGGAAGTGGGCGGAGTCGAAATTTTGAAACACTTATCACAGGAGTCTAGACAGAAAGTTTGGTTGCTCTAGCTCTTATAGCCTTCGAGCAATGGGCGACAAACAAGACGGACAGACGGACAGACGGACGCACAGACAAGGCTATATCGACTCGTTTAAAAACGAAAAAATGCAGAATCATAGAGATCAAGAATATCTCGGATCATTAATTTACAATAGAGGGTCGGACATTATTCCTCACATAAAAATCGATTAGATTTGGTTTTCTCTATGTGTCGCCTGATCCTTGAGAGACAGCTAGATCCACTTTACCAAACCCGAAAAGTACAATATATGCCCCCACAAAAGACGAAAATCCACAATTTTTATGTAGATAAAACCAAAAATGCAGTATTTTGTAGAGATTGACCATATCTACCAGATTCCGAATTTGGTAATTATTATTTCAATGAGTACGGGTATAAAAACTGATATTGGGGTTTTCACACTCACGCTCAAACATGCTGCCCTCGTGCAGTGTATTTTGTATGTTGTGATGATGTAGATGTAGATGTCAAAATGACAGATGTAGCAAAAAAATGTAAAATTATAAAACATTTTGATGACATAAATCACATTAGACTGAGTACGGGTTTATAAAAGTAAAGTCGCGTTCGAAGCGACTCCGTAGAATCTCGTTTTATGTTACACACATTTACCAGAAAAAATACCCCTTTTATCCACGGGTACCATACTCTTCGAGTACGGGTAAAAATGATATTTTGTATGTTTGTATGTTTATACATTGATGACAATATTAGACCACTTTATAATAAAACAGCGCCAATTAGAATATTAAAAAAAATCCAACCATACCATAATTTAGTAGTATTAGAACGCTATAGTAGTATGATAACAGTTATCAAATTTCCGTAGGAGCAATATACCAGAAAATTACGAAAACTGAACAGAAATACACAGATATGGCTATATGGCCTCTGCTTTCTAGGCGGATTAAAATAAAGTGCCAGATATACATACATATACATATGTACAAAGGGTTGGTTATGCTTATTTTTTTCAACACTGCCATAATATAAAAGTATCAAACCTTAGTGGTAAATATACGGCTGCAGCATTCAACGAACAATTGAACAAAAACAACAGGAGCTTTATGGCATTGTGTCAGTGCTCTTTGGCATAATAACAAAAGGCACATACACAAAAAGCTCAAAAGTTTCATAACTCAAATTTGTATGGGTTTTGAAAGGCAAATCTTTGGACCTGAAAGACTTTAATTATTTTTTACACTTTCCCCTATGCCAGCGATATAACGATCATCGAAAACGGGCGGCGATTCATAAAAAGGGATTACATACCTAAAGTACTTTTAAACTACTCAAAAGGAATAACTTGAACATTAAAGTACTTTTTTAAATAATATAAAAATTCGTTATTATTCAAATCCTCTATTAAATAATACCAAATATAGAAAGATTCATTAGATTCATACGTACAAACGTAAACCAAATGATAGCATAAAAACATACGTTTATTGTATCAAACTAAGATCACAAAAAGAATATGTGCAATATGTTTCTCAACATGCAAGTTGCTTGCTTGAGTGAGTAGACAGCAACAGAGGAGCATGCAAGCATGCACAACTCTCGCACGTGCACATTGACGAGACGAAAGATTCACAGTGAACACAAACTGATGAGCCTGTTATTATTTGTGTCTCTTGTACATATGTACATATTTACATTCGTACGTATGTTTATATAAATACATAAATATTTAAAAATGTAAGTAAAACCTATGTACATGTGTTCAAAAAACATACTTCTTACATATGCGCAACAGGGGGATACAAAAGAATTTAATCAATTCTTAGAAGCACCAAAGTGAAAGTTCATTTAAGCTTTTACCGACTGAGCCAGCAGAAAAATCTACAAGGCGTGCCCAACTTAATATGACCTTGGCTATAACCCAAATGAATGGCCACAAATTTCAGTTATAACTTAGTTTTCAACCAAGCAGTCCCAATACTCTGACTCTTTGCATACGCCATAAATGGAATTCGTTTCGCGTTAACACCATTTAGAAGTTGTATATCATTAGCGATCTATTTCTATATAAAACGAGACCGACGAAAAGTTAATTTAGAGCCAAAGTCATTTCTGACAAATAAATGAATTATACTTTCACTCTGGAGCTCTCAAAAAATTATAGTTTATAATTTTAGGTTTGGCCTTTGCTATATTGCGAGCATGCTTCCCTTTCGAGCATATGAAATATATGAATTACAATTTTAATCAAGACAGACAACAATAGACTTGAAAGTACATGGCCGTCGCTCCATTGAAACTGTTTACCTAAGTTATCCGACATTGAAAATACGCTTGAAATTCCCGAGCGTGATTGGCTCTACTTTCTAATCGGATACAATGAAAATTGTATACCCATTGTATGACCATTACCAAAATAGCTCCAGTGTAAAATTCATATATTTTTCAAGAGATATTTATTCTCAAGCTTCCTAAATAAATTAACCGTTTAATATATATGTGCATACATATGTATGTCTTTATACACGCTTTATTATTGGACTTTCCTCATCCATCGTAATTTGTAACAGAATAAATTTGTATACTACAAACACAAAGCATTGGACCCGGAGTTTTATGATTGTAGAAAATCTTTAATCCCCTGCCTGGAATTCGGAAGCTTTTAAAGTAATTTTATGTGATAAAATATGTTCCTGCCATCTGTCTTTCCCCTTTCAATCCAGTGACCAATAGTGTGTAGATGTTTGCATATCGCACCGTCCGTTAAAGATCTCTCTCTTTCTGTCTGTCTTACAAACAAAGAAGCACCGATGAAGAGAAATAACGTACAAGAATGGGTTTGCTTATTAAGTTTTCTCAAATCTTCGGTATTATAAAATCCATAAATGTTCGTCGTTTGGGGAGCCGAAAGGAGGAGTGCAACATTTTACTAAATACATATATAAAATTTGTTTGCTTTATGTAAGAAAAAAAACATTCGAGTATGTTCGGAGGATGTAAAAAGGCTAATTGCCTCAAAAGTCCTTGCCCAAAAGAGGCACATGCAAACAAAGGGTTGAATCAAATAATATGATAAGCACACTAGAACGATATGTTCCGAAATTAAACATGTAACTATCATTTCAATTTTATAAAATTATATAAACGATTATAACTATATAAGATATTTACTGTTAATTCTATTGACAACATGAGATTGGAGCGTTAATAAGAAGTGAAGATAAATGTATCGTTTAAGTTTGAAGTCAATAACATAATCCTTAAAATTGTTCATCACAGCGCAGAATTATCAGTAGACAATATATTCACATATGTACATATTTTACATACTTGTATGTACATATGTTCAAATACAGATATATGTACATACATAAACATAATACGTAAATATAGTCCCATAATTATAAACAACTATTCAAAATTAACACCCACCCTTTTTCATTTCATGAAATTTTTGTTGTCTGCTAACAAAGGCAATATTATGACATGCCACTTCTTGCTTCAAATCTACTCTAAGATTTCACAAGCTGAAACGGGTACTCAAATCGGTTGTCAATTTGTTCGCACATACTTGCATACGAATTCTGAATGATGCCCGGTACCATAGATTATGCTTTTCCTAAATGGCATTTGTTTTTTTTACAAAAATTTGTTTTATCACATTATTGAAATTGTTTTTGCGGATTTTTTTTCAGACAATCCATCGGACCTCACACCTTCCGGCTCTTACTGGCAGCAGCACGTGGCCACACCCAGCAGCTCGACCCCTTTCGAATCTCCCTTCTATTCAGCAACACATGGCCTCGTACAGACCCACCCTTCTTTGAGTGCGGGTCATCCACGCCCTGTTCCTCTAAATAGCAATAGTTTGGGGCCTGGAGTACCTGTGGCAGGGGCTACCAGCAGCAACCCATCCTTGACCGCTGGAAGTGGCTATCTCAACTCACGCGGAAGTCTGCCGAGCTCCGCACGTTATCCAGTCAACAAGATCACCGGAACCGTCGTTGAGCCCAATCCAAAGTCTCCATTTCGTCACTTAGATTTCTCTACAAGTGCGACTGCGGAACTGCGACGCAATCCTGCCCTTTCTGCACCGGACGAATGTGCTCGTGCTTGTCGCGAAGGAGAGCCGCCAAGAATATGCTACTATCACTTCACACTGGAATACTACACCGTGCTCGGCGCGTGAGTTAATTGATAAAATATTTCATTATATATTGACAATCACACTCATAAATAAAGAGTGATAGATTCGGATAGTAGATTTGTTATACTCATGCAGATATGTAGATCGCTCTTATGGAAGCTTAAGAGTAATTGATTTGCATATGATCCGGTAATTACTAAAATTTCCTTGGAATATCTTTCAAAAAAACCAGTCGTGACGCTGTGTGTCGTGCAATCACACGTGCAACAGCGGAACTGCCTTACACAAAACGGCAAAATGGCCCATATAGCTGCATTTAATTCTACATTTTATAGCAGCATCTGTTGAAACTTTTGTGCGTTATCGATTCTTAATTTATTACTAAATAATACTAATTACAATAATCGAAAAAATTAAACCTTTTTTCCCTTAAGAAACTGATAGATTTGATAGATTTGAGCTTTTACAATTTTGTTCCTTTGCCATTTATAGCTGAAGTTATTGAATTACAAAAATTGCAAAGATGATAACACCATATAAAAGATACTTAAGTTTTATTAAAGAAAAGACCTTATGACCTCTAAAATAAGCAATACAAATATCATTATACCCGTACTCGAAGAGAAACGCAGAGAAGGAAGCGTTTCTGACCCCATTAAAAATAAATATTTTTGAATAGCATCAATAGCCGAGCCGATATAGACATGTCTGTCTGTACGTCCGTCCGTCCGTCTTGTTTATCGCCCAGTGCTCAGAAACTATAAGAGCTAGAGCATCCCAATTTTTTTTTTTTTCAGACTCATATGATGTCACACTGCTACAAGTGTATTTCAAAATTTCGTTCCGGCACCTTCTACCCATATAAATCACATGTGTACTGACTGAGTACAGTATAAAACGAGAAAGAACGTACGGAGTCGCTGTAAACGCGACTCTACTTTTATATCCGTACTCTGTCAGTACACATGTGATTTATGTGGAATTTTTAAATGTTTTTTTTCAGTTTATACCTTTTACATTTCAACCCCAATAAATGACTTACGCTGAAAGAGGAGGGTGCTGCTGAAAATTCATTTGATCATTGTGGCTACAATAATGATCCGATCTGAACCAAATTCGGGAATCTGGTAGATATGGTCATTATCTACGATATTTCATTTTGGTTTTTTCTATCCTCAAAATTGTGGATTTTTCGTCTTTTTTGTGGGGCGGAAGGGGCGGGGCGAAATTTTGAAATACACTTGTTCAGGTTTGGTATCACAGGAGTCTTGGTAAAAAGTTTGGTTGCTTTAGCTCTTATAGTCTCTGAGATCCAGGCGACACAAAATACAAAAACCAAATCGACTCGATTTTGTGTGAGTGCGAAAGAGAGGGAGCGAATTTTTTTATATATTATATTAATCTATATTAATGATCCGATCCGATTCAGATTTGGGCCCCTGATAGATAAGGTCTTTCTCTATGATTCTGCATTTTTTTTTCTGTTATCTTTAAAATTGTCGACGCCACAGATGTGGCCCCCCCTTTTGGGGGCGGAAGTGGGCGGGTCGAAATTTTTAAAACATTTCTAGGAGTGAGATATAACATCAGTATGGAAAAAAAATTTGGTTGCTCTATCTCTTTTAGCCTTCGAACAATGGGCGACAAACAAGACGGACAGACAGACGGACAGACAGACGGACGGACAGACATCGCTATTTCGACTCGGCTATTGATGCTGATCAAGAATATATATACTTTATAGGGTCGGAAATTATTCCATCTCTATGTTACACACATCCACTTTTACCACAAATACAATATACCCTTTTACTCTTCGAGTACGGGTATAATAAAAAGTAGTGTCGCTCTAACTGCGACTCAACATGTTCCTTTTCGTTTAGTTCTGTATTGGTGTTTAGAATTACTTGTTTTTATACCCGTATTGATTCTCCTTTTTTTTAATAATATATTTTATTTTGGTAAAAGTGGATGTGTTAATGCACAGAAGGAGGCGTTTCCGACCCCATAAAGTATATATATTCTTGATCAGCATCAATAGCCGAGTCGATATAGGATGTCTGTCCGTCCGTCTGTCCGTCTGTCCGTCCGTCTTGTTTTTCACTCATTGCTCGAAGGCTATTAGAGCTAGACCAATCAAATTTTTTTCCAGACTGATGTGATATCTCACTCCTAGAAAAGTGTTTCAAAAATTTCGCCCCGCCCACTTCCGCCCCCACAAAGGGCGCACATCTGTGGCGTGCACAATTTTGAAGATAGCAGAAAACGAAAAATGCAGAATCATAGAGACAGCCCATATCTATCAGGGGCCCAAATCTGAATCGGATCGGATCATTAATATAGCCACAATAGACAAAAACATACGCAAAAACTTCGCTCCATCCCTTTCGCACTCACACAAAATCGAGTAATTTTGGTTTTCGTAAATATGAACGCCTGGATCTCAGAGACTATAAGAGCTAGAGCAACCAAACTTTTGGCCAAGACTCCTGTGATACCAAACCTGAACAAGTGTATTTCAAAAATTTCGCCCCGCCCCCTTCCGCCCCCACAAAAGACGAAAATCCACAATTTTGAAAGAGAAAAAAAATAAAAATGCAGTTTTGTAGAGAATGACCATATCTACCAGATTCCCGAATTTGGTTCAGATCGGATCATTATTGTAGCCACAATGATCAAATGAATTTTCAGCTACGAGCTGTCCCCTTCCACTTGCGCCGTAAGTCATTTATTGGGGTTGATTGTGGCTGCAGATTCTTTCACACACACACACTCACGCTCAAACATGCTGCCTCGTGCAGTGTACGTGTGTTGTTGTGAGAACTGATGTAGATGATGTAGATGTAGATGTCGATGACAGATGTAGCAAAAAATGTAAAATGTAAAAAATGATAAAACATTTTAAAATTCCACATAAATCACATGTGTACTGACTGAGTACGGGTATAAAAGTAGAGTCGCGTTCGAAGCGACTCCGTACGTTCTTTCTCGTTTAATGTATTATTCTCCTTTTTTTTTTTAAATTTTATTTGCGAATGAATCGTTCAATGCCATTTGAACATAACCGGACGTAGAAGGTGGGGAAAGAGATATGGAATGGGCCCTGGGCTATTTACAATTATTTACAAAACTTTCAGGGTTATTGGATGGCACGGCAAGTGAGATCACTTGGATGGAATTTCTTCAGTCTTCGAAGAGGTTGCGGGTTGGCAAGACTGCTGGCCAGTGGGTTTGGGTGCGCCAAGAGCCTGTCGGAGTTTCGGCTGCTATGTTGATTAAGTTGGTCGCCCACCGGAACAAGGCGAAGATCGTTTTCAATTGCCCGGTTGGTCACATACCAGGGAAGCCTGGATGCCCGTCGAGCAGCACGTGCCTGCACCACCCTCAGTCTGTTCAGTCGGTGCCCCATACTTGAAAGGTCCACGTTGGAGTTAAAATTGTTTTGAGCAAGAGAGCCTTCGTCGAGAGCTGAAAACTTCTGGACTTTAAGAGCCAATCGAGCTTCTGGAGCTTTCGAAGGCATTTCGATTTGATTGCCGTTATGTGAGTGTTCCATATAAGCCGGCGGTCCAAGTGTACACCCAGGTACCAGTGGGAGGTGACGTTTTCGATGTTGCCACCATCAAGGGTCAAAGCCGATCAAACGCCTGAGGAAGAAGGTCACGCATGTCGACTTGCTGCAGTTAATGACTTTATTCCATTGCTTAGTCCATCGCTCCATCGCACACCCGTCTTGAACTGCAGTCGAAGCTGTTTGCTGACACGAGTGGGACGTAAGCATGGCCATGTCGTCGGCAGGCAGCTGGAGCTGGAATGTCTTGGGGCACTCGTGCGTGAATCTGTGCCAAGCTGGAGGTTGAATTTCTTACTGCTACATCGAAGGTCCGATCAGTAATGAAAGAGCTCAGGATGCCGAAGTAGGATGCTGGGAGAAAATCCAGCACAATAATTTTGTAGAGCAAGCTGTCGTGCCACACCTTGTCGAAGGCTTGTTTCACATCAAACAACACGCCGACGGTGTGAAACTTATGCTCGAATCCTTGAGTGATGAGGTTGACGAGGCAATGGACTTGTTCAGAGCAGCCGTGGGATTTCCTGAAACCAAATTCAAGTTGTGGTATGTGACCTGCTAATTGAGGCAGTTCCATCAGCCGACTTAGCAGAATCCGCTGAAAATTTTTGGAAAAGGTGGCCAGCAGACTGATTGGCCGGTATTAGTCGACCTTCCTTGGAGGCATGCCTGGTTTGGGGATCATGACAATCCGTGCACGTTTCCAATGCTTTAAAAAATGTCCTAGATTTAGCCAGGGCTAGGACTTCTTTGCGTGGAACAGATTTTGCCGCTCGGTTGTCGATGCCGTCGTGTCCCGGCGTCTTTTTTAGTTTTAACGCTTTAAGGTGTAGTGTGCCTTCTTACGGCGTGATGGTATAATGGACCGGGCTGGTTACATAGATGGTTACATACATGGGAAGCCTCTGGAAGTTAAAAAGGAGTGAAGGTGGAGGAGAGGTGTTCAGAAAATGTATTTGATTTGTCGCAATCAGTCTTGAGACAGTGGCCACTGTGACTCAGTATGGGGGATTGGAAAAAGCGGCTGTCTTTAAACTCCGCTCGTTCCATATTGAGATATTGCTGCAACTGTCCGGGTCAGCTCCCTATAGTATTGTATCGAAGTATCCTGCGCAGTCTGTTTTGTGACGCTTGATAGAAACTGCTTAGTTGCAGGATCACCTGACACAATGTACTGGCTTCTAAGGTGCCTTTTAGTCCAGCAGTGCCCTTGCCTCCGAAGCTAGTAAGGGCGCCCTATTAGCTGGCGTAGCTTGCTGCGCAGCTTCAGGAACTGTGGATGTGAGGCAGTCAACGTACGCATCCAGACAGCTGCAGGTATTAATGGGAACGTTGAGTAAGGTGTGCGTTTCGGCGTGTGGTGGCATCATTTTGGCTGTGAACGCGACTCTACTTTTATACCCGTACTCAGTCAGTACACATGTTGATTTATGTGGAATTTTCAAATGTATTATCAGTTTTTTTACATTTGACATTTTATACCCGTACTCGAAGAGTAAAAGGGTATATTGTATTTGTGGTATTTGCTGTCTGTCCGTCTGTCCGTCTTGTTTGTCGCCCATTGCTCGGAGACTATAAGAGCTAGAGCAACCAATTTTTTTTCCAGACTGATGTCATATCTAACTCCTAGAAAAATGTTTCAAAAATTTCGCCCCGCCCACTTCCGCCCCCCAGGGTATAAAAGAGCGCACATCTGTGGCGTCCACAATTTTGAATATAACAAAAAACTAAAAATGCAGAATCATAGATGAAGACCATATCTATCGGGGGCCCAAATCTGAATCAGATCGGATCATTAATATAGCCACAATAGAGAAAAAACATACGAAAAAACTTAGCTAGAGAACTCTTTCGCACTCACACAAAATCGAGTCGATTTGGATTTTTTTCGTACAAATGAACGCCTGGATCTCAGAGACTATAAGAGCTAGAGCAACCAAACTTTTTGCCAAGACTCCTGTGATACCGAACCTGAACAAGTGTATTTCAAAATTTCGCCCCGCCCCTTCTTCCCCCCACAAAAGACGAAAATCCACAATTTTGAAGATAGAAAATAACTAAAAATGCAGTATTGTAGAAAATGACCATATCTACCATTTGGTTCAGATCTGATCATTATTGTAGCCACAATGATCAAATGAATTTTCAGCTGCGAGCATTTTTCATTTTTTCCCCTTCGGCGTAAGTCGCCTTTTGTGGGGGCACACATCTGTGGCGTCGACAATTTTGAAATACACTTGTTTCGGTTTGGTATCACAGGAGTGTGGGCAGAAAGTTTGGTTGCTCTAGCTCTTATAATCTCTGAGATCCAGGCGACACAAAATACAAAAATCCAAATCGACTCGTTTTTGTGTGAGTGCGAAAGAGAGGGAGCGAAGTTTTTTCGTATGTTTTTCTCTGTTGATGCTATATTAATGATCCGATCCGATTCAGATTTGGGCCCCTGATAGATAAGGTCTTTCTCTATGATTCTGCATTTTTTCGTTTTCTGTTATTTTTAAAATTGTCGACGCCACAGATGTGCGCCCTTTTGTGGGGGCGGAAGTGGGCGGGGCGAAATTTTGAAACACTTTTCTTGAAGTGAGATATTACATCAGACTGGATACAAATTGTTGGTTGCTCTAGCTTTTATAGCCTTCGAGCAATGGGCGACAAACAAGACGGACAGACGGTCGGACAGACAGGGCTATATCGACTCGGCTATTGATGCTGTTCAAGAATATATATACTTTATAGGGTCGGAAATTATTCCTTCTCTATGTTACACACAACCACTTTTACCACAAGAGCAATATACCCTTTTACTCTTCGAGTACGGGTATAAAAAGAGCAACAGGAGATGGTTTGATGTCAACTCAATCAACACTCTAACGGTTACCTGTTACTGTCTGAAGCCTTTTGAAATGCCGATGTCGATTACGCTGGGGGTGGCGTTCGCACGATGGAGGTCTGGCTTCGCCAGATGCTACAACATCGATGTTTACATGGCCTCTGGCACACATTCTGCAGCTGCCCCACCATCAGTGTTTGGCATTCCAATCAGCTGCTGCAAGAAATTTAACGCCGAGCTGGGAATGGAATGATGGTATGATGTCTGCTTCTGTCCACCTGACGGTAGGAGGGCTATACACTGAAGCAAAGTTGAATCTTCCTCTGCTTCTAGAAAGCTCAATGGAGACTAGAATGTGGTTTTCTGAAAGAATGAAGGAGAGTTGATGAAAGATAACCGATTTAACGAGGATAGCCGCGCCCACATTCCGCTGGTCGTCCGGATGGATGGCTTTATGTAGGCTGAAGCCGGGAATCCTGAAGATGAACCGGGAGCAGAGGTGGGCTTCTGACAACAGAAGGATGTCAATGTCGTGCAGCTCAATGAAAGCAATGATCTCGCGTGTTTTCGAGCTTGTCCCATTGGGATCCTAACTTCAATTTTAGAGGCACCCATTATGGAGAGCAGAGGAGGAAGAGCAGGTCTGTAGGATTGCTTGCATTAGTGTCTCTGAGTTGGAAGGGGATGATTTTCAGGCTCCTTCAGGCAACGCTTGCGAATGTCAGGCAACGCTTGCGAATGTTTTTGATGAACGATTGAATAAAGAAGGTAGAGGATTCATGGTAAATTCTGTGGGCTCGGTGTCCTTCGTGTGGTGATTATACCCGTACTCGAAGAGTAAAAGGGTATATTGTATTTGTGGTAAAAGTGGATGTGTGTAACATAGAGAAGGAATAATTTCCGACCCTATAAAGTATATATATTCTTGATCAGCATCAATAGCCGAGTCGATATAGCCCTGTCTGTCCGTCCGTCTGTCTGTCCGTCTTGTTTGTCGCCCATTGCTCGAAGGCTATAAGAGATAGAGCAACCAAAAATTTGTTTCCAGTCTGATGTAATATCTCACTCCTAGAAAAGTGTTTTAAAATTTCGCCCCGCCCACTTCCGCCCCTAAAAATTCAGAATCATAAAGAAAGACCATATCTATCTTGGGCCCAAATCTGAATCGGATCGGATCATTAATATAGCGACAATAGAGAAAACCATACGAAAAAACTTCGTTCCCTCTCGCTCGCACTAAAACAAAAACGAGTCGATTTGGTTTTTTGTATTTTGTATCGCCTGGATCTCAGAGACTATAAAAGCTAGAGCAACCAAACTTTCTGTCCAAACTCCTGTGATACCAAATCAAGACAAGTGTATTTCAAAAATTGGGGCCCCGCCCCGGTATAGAGAATGAAAATATCTACCAGAATCCCGAATTTGATTCAGATCGGATCATTATTGTTGCCACAATGATGAAATGAAATTTTCAGCAGCGTTTCCCCGCGCCACCTTGCTAAAAGTCATTTATGGGGATGATAGTCGCTACAAAGTCTCTCCATCTCGCTCACACACTGCTTACACATTCTGCCTCGTGCAGTGTACGTGTGTTTTGTAGATGAAAATGTAAAAAAAATTTAAAATGTAAAAACTGATAAAACATTTGAAAATTCCATATAAATCACATGTGTACTGACTGAGTACGGGTATAAAAGTCGCGTTCACAGCAATTCCGTACGTTGTTTAGTCGATTTTATATATACATTAAATTATTTTGAAATTGTATCACAAGATTTCAAAATTCCATTCCCATTGTCTCATTGCCATCTGATATAGTTCACGGATAATTTTATTATGTGTAGTTATCCGGTGTTCACAATCGTCTTAAGTTAGTAGTAACTCGCTTAGTAGAGTTTTTCCGTGTCCATCTCGTCAAAACTAAAACACCATCTGCATAACGAAATATTTACTACACCACTAAATAGTCTTAAAATTAAATACAATCGCTTTTTTTTTTGTTCAATACAGCGCTTGCCAGGTATGCACCCCAAACGCAACGAACACTGTTTGGAGTCACTGCCAATGTGTTTTAGCTGATGGCGTTGAGCGTGGAATTCTTACAGCTAATCGCATGATACCTGGACCCAGCATTCAGGTTTGCGAAAATGATAAGGTTGTCATTGACGTAGAAAACCATATGGAGGGAATGGAAGTCACCATCCATTGGCATGGTATATGGCAGCGTGGTTCGCAGTATTATGATGGTGTACCATTCGTCACCCAGTGCCCCATTCAGCAAGGAAATACATTCCGTTACCAGTGGACAGGAAATGCTGGCACACACTTCTGGCACGCTCATACAGGTCTTCAGAAGCTGGATGGACTTTACGGGAGCGTTGTCGTCCGCCAGCCGCCTTCTAGAGACCCAAACTCGCATCTATATGATTTCGATCTGACCACTCACATAATGCTTATCAGCGACTGGTTGCATGAGGATGCAGCAGAACGCTACCCTGGACGTCTGGCCGTCAACACAGGTCAAGATCCTGAATCGATGCTGATTAATGGCAAAGGACAGTTCCGCGACCCCAACACTGGTTTCATGACCAATACACCGCTGGAAATATTTACGATTACACCCGGCCGTCGCTACCGTTTCCGTATGATAAATGCGTTTGCCTCTGTCTGTCCGGCTCAAGTGACGATAGAGGGTCATGGCATGACGGTGATTGCGACTGATGGTGAGCCTGTTCATCCTGTTGACGTCAACACAATCATTTCCTTCTCAGGTACGTAAGTTGTTTATAAAATTAAATGGTTAAAATATGTACATACATGTAAGTACACATAAGTTAGGAAGAAATTATCTATAAAAATTAAACTCAATCGAAGATAGCACATGTAGAATGCAATTGTATATTTCTTTTTAGACTCTGAATAACATACACAAAAAAGACTCGATCTATTATTGACTAGTTCTTTAGAGTGTTAATGGAAAAAAAAAAATTTAAATAGGCCTTCTATTCATAATTTTTTTTAACGGCAGAGCCTTTTATACCTGTACTCTAATAGTAAAAGGGTATATTGTAGGAAGGAAGATAAAGCCTTTCCGACCCCATAAAGTATAACTTCATGCTCCTGTGATAACACTTCAATACCCCTTCGCCCCTTTTTAGCAGCTAGCCCCCCACCCTTAAGCCGCTACTGATTCTCTCTCTCGCTTACACACTATGTCTCTTGTAGAGTTCGCGCGTTGTTGTGCGAAGTGATGTAGATGACAGATACAGCAAAAAATGTTAAGTGTAAAACTGAATATTTAGCATATTTAGAAATTTAGAAATTTAGAATTGTCATAGAGAATGACCAAATCCACCAGATTGCCGAATCTCGTTCAGATCGGATCATTATTATAGCCACAATGATGAAATTAATTTTCAGCAACTAAACTCCACACCTGCAGCCGCTACTGATTCTCTGTCTCGCCCACACACTGCTCACACGCTCTGGCACGTGCAGTACATGCGTGCTGGTGTGAGAAGTGATGTAGATGTACATAACAGATGCAGCAAACAAATGTAAACTTTAAAAACTGATAGTATATTTAGAAAGTCCACAAACATCGTGTATAAAAGTAGTGTCGCGCTAGCGGTGACTCAACACACTCGTTCTCGTTTGTTACACGCGGATCACAGTCAGATACGCAGACCTCCTCTTGCCCAGCCGACCGAGGGGCGCTGCCGCATGACGCGCGAAGCGTGTACTGAACCGATCGCGAACGTGCTGGAAAGTTTGGTTTTAGACTAATATTCGAGGAAAAATAGAGCTAAACATGCGTATTACAAAAGAATATTACAAACGAGAAAGAACGTACGGAGTCGCTGTGAACGCGACTATACTTTTATACCCGTACTCAGTCAGTACACATGTGATTTATGTGGAATTTTCAAATGTTTTATCAGTTTTACATTTTTTGCTTCATTGTCATCTACATCTACATCACTTCTCACAACAACACACGTACACACTGCACGAGGCAGAATGTGTAAGCAGTGTGTGAGCGAGAGAGAAATCTTAACCCCGCCCATGCAGAATTATAGAGAAAAACCATATCTATCAGGGGCCTAAATCTGAATCGGATCGGATCATTATTATAGCCACAATAGCGAAAACCATACGAAAGAAACTTCGCTCCCTCTCGCTCGCACTCACATAAAAACGAGTCGATTTGGTTTTTTGTATTTTAAGTCGCCTGGATCTCAAAGGCTATAAGCGCTAGAGCAACCAAACTTTCTGTCCACACTCCTGTGATACCAAATCAAGACAAGTGTATTTCAAAATTTCGCCCCGCCCCCTTCCGCCACCCCAAAAGACGAAAGTCCACTATTTTGAAGATAGAGAAAAACAAAAATGTAGTTTCGTAGAGAATGAAAATAGTTCCCGAATTTGGTTCAGATCGGATCATTATTGTAGCCACAATGATGAAATGAATTTTCAGCAGCGTTTTCCCGCACGTCCCCAACAACCAAACATAATATACTTTTTTTTTAGGGTTAATAGCTGCTATTGATTTCTCACACTCACGCTCACACACTCTGCTTCGTGCAGTGTACGTGTGTTGTTGTGAGAACTGATGTAGATGTAGATGACAGATGCATCAAACAAATGTAAAATGTAAAAACTGAAACAACATTTGAAAATTCCACATAAATCACATCTGTACAGACTGAGTACGGGTATAAAAGTAGAGTCGCGTTGACAGCGACTCCGCACGTTCTTTCTCGTTTTTTTTTGAAACTGTTTATTATTTTTTTTGTGATTTCGTTGAGGGGGGTTTTCCTGAAACGATTATATGTACAGCACCTTAAGAAGCTGTAAAACTGTTTAGATAGGTTATTTGTATAGCATTGTGAGTTAAGAATGGTGATATTTGACCGAGCTGTTTCATAGCTGAGAGAGAAAAAGGAGAGCCAACTTTCGTATAGTCTTGATTTTATGTTCCTTAGACTGGATAGCTATTTGGTAAACCAAGAACAACAGATCTAATCAGACAAAAATATGGGACACAAGAATCAAAAAGTGTGTCAAGTACATTGTATAAAATGTTTGTGCCTTTCATAATGTCACAATGTTCATAATGTCAATGCCAATCAAAATCTCTAATCAGAATATTAACCTTTGTAAACTCGGCTTTACGAAAGCAGCGGACACGTTTAAAAGCCTACCTGATCGATCCAATACAGAGAGTACAATATCAACCGATACTTCGGATGTAGGATGGTAGGAGTCTTCAGGTATAGTGAGCGGAAGGGCTCGGGTCAACAATCCTATGGTCAGATCCCAGACCAAGCACAGCTCGAGCAAACGACCCAAGGAATTTTTCACAGGGTTGACTTGAGACAGGGACAGGTCTAGGAAGCCGTCAATAAAGTCATGTCGTGACATGGGCACAAGGTTATTAGACTTTTTTACCGAAGACAAAACAGTTCAAATTGAAATCACCCAGAACTATCATAAGGGGTTTATTGATAGCGAGAAAAAAAAAAGTTTTTAAAGCGAACAGAATCGATATGAGGAGGCAGCATTCTAGCATTCTGGTATTTAAATAAAAAGAGTGGAAGCTAATTTTCAACTTTCCAATTTTTTTGAAAAATTAATGTTTGAAAGCTCTGGAAAATTCTTTATCGGATTCGTATTTATTTATTTATTTTTAAAGCGTTCAAAAAATGTATTTAGTTTTGGCAGCCCTTTTTGGCAGAAGCCCTACTATGCGACGATAAAATGAGATTTTCGGAGGATTGGTCAACCAATTCTAGCTCAGACGTTTCAGCATAGAGTTACATGAAAAATACAACGAGCCGAACCCGGCCTAAGTGTGTCGGGCGCGGTCGCCTCAACGTAGCCTAACCTACTTGTTTAAGTTTCAACTATCTAATTGATTGTTTATCACACACATATGCACTATATAAATTTACACATATACAAGCTGCGTTCTACTTTTCCGACCGTTCCAAGTATCATTCTATTTTGCAGCAGAAATCCTACCTAGCTCAGACAAATCAGCATCAACATAAAATCACCGAGTACGATAATAAATAATTGAATGCATGTACTAAAAAAAAAAGAACAGATTTACTATTAAAGTAACGATCACTTTTCTCCCCATTAACTTGTAATTTTAGGTGAGCGATACGATTTCGTTATCAGTGCGGATCAGCCCGCAGGTGCATATTGGATACAATTACGAGGCCTTGGTGAGTGCGGCATCCGTCGCGCTCAACAACTTGCCATTCTGCGATACGCTCGTGGTCCATATCAGCCTGCGTCGGCTCCCCCAACATACGATGTAGGAATCCCTCAGGGAGTGGTAAGTTTTTATTATTTTACACACATTTTTTTTATTTCACTAAAATTGGCTATTTTGGTCATTTTGGAATCAATGGGTGCTTGTATAATGGGGTTGCATAGAATTTCAAAATATATTCAAATATGTATGTACATACATATGTATAATGTGTACATAGGATATTCCTTGTTGACAGCTTATGACGTGCCTGGACTAAGTATACTAACACAAACATATGTATATATGTATATGTGTACCGTAATTATTTGTATTACATTCCAAAAAAAATTAATTAAATACACAGGTTACGAGAACTGTTATGTAAGTACATCAGTATTTTACAACGTTAAAATCCTGTACGCATATACATTTACCTACCTTTGGCCACTTCCGAAGGGCGACAATAATCAATGAAACACAATCAAAGATAGAGCGCACTAAAAATATAATGTGTAACTATAAATATCTATGTAATATCTTTCTATCTTCTTTCAAATCGACTTAAACGTTTTCTTATGCACCTGTAAATAAAAAACAACACAAATATTGCTAAATCTTGACGAACGACAAATGCAACAAAAAAGGTCATGAATCCACTGGATGCTCAATGCAACAGTCAACGAAATGATGCCATATGCGTAAGTCAGTTGAAAAACGCTCTTGAAATAGATCGCGGAATTTTGGCAGAGAAGCCTGACGTGAAGATTTTCCTGCCGTTCCGATTCTTTGTGTACCGTGCCGAGGATCTTTTCCAACCAAACACATATAACAGATTTTTGGGTAAGCAATTCAAGAGCTACAAATATTGAATAATCTAATTAAACACATTACAGTGGCACCTACGGGAGATCATGTAATTTCGCTTATCGACGAAATATCCTACCTATCCGCACCAGCGCCACTCACTTCGCAGTACAATGATATTAACCCCGAACAATTCTGCAACGGCGACAATCGACCAGCCGACTGTGGACCGAACTGCATGTGCACTCATAAGATCGATATACCTCTTAATGCTATTGTGGAAGTTGTTTTGGTAGACGAAGGTAAGCAGCAATCATAATATGCTTAAGATTAATATTGTGATGTATATTTTTTTTTAGTGCAACAACCAAACTTGTCGCATCCATTCCATTTACACGGGTACGGGTTCAGTGTTATTGGAATTGGCCGATCGCCTGATTCGTCAGTAAAGAAAATTAACTTAAAGCACGCGTTAGACTTAGACAGACGAGGCCTTTTGCACAGACAGTATAATTTGCCACCGACTAAGGATACGATTGCGGTGCCAAACAATGGCTATGTCGTGCTCCGTTTTAGGGCCGACAATCCCGGTAAGTAGTTTTGTCATGGTAAAATATATATGCAGTAAAGACTAATGCGGCGTTCTCTTCTTTAGGCTTCTGGCTTTTTCACTGTCATTTTCTATTTCACATCGTTATTGGTATGAATTTAATTT
Organism: Drosophila bifasciata; assembly: GCA_009664405.1. NCBI lineage: Eukaryota > Metazoa > Arthropoda > Insecta > Diptera > Drosophilidae > Drosophila > Drosophila bifasciata. The sequence continues at coordinate 18,399,026 of CM019043.1, forward strand.
TGCAGGTCGGCACTAACGCTGATCTGCCACCCGTGCCTCCAGGGTTTCCTACATGTGGCGATCACACCCCACCTATACCCATAAATTAGGCAATGGCATCTACATGCCAGCAATACCCAAAAAGACCAAGTTTAATACGGCTCATCTAATTGAAACACGACACAAAAAAATAATACACGTAAACTTTAAACAAAACACGACACCTACTGATTGTATAGTGTGTACAAAGCATTCGTACATATTTTTACGTGTATATTTATGGAGTAGATCTGTATGTATGTATATACTTATAAGCACATTATCCTATAAAAAACACTGCCAGCATCCAATTGTATGATACTGCCAATATTCGGTAAACTTTTGACCATTCCTACTCACACTCACACCCAGGTGCATGAATTCATTTATGTACATATGATCATAATATGTACATATGTTCATAATATGTAGGCATAGGCTGCCTGTCCCTATTGTATAAAACATTGACCGAAAAGCTCAAAGCTGTGTAATTCGATGACATCTACACCTTTACAAACTAATATGAATGCATATGTACATAAGAACATAATTGTGTACATATATTTTTCATTCCCCTGTATGTTTGAAATGACTGCAAGCATCCGAATAATTTTATTACTTTCTGCAGATCAAACCGTGTTCACTATATTATAAACTAGTAGCTTTTTCAATGTTTAGCTAATGACCTTTTTAAATTATGTACATATATATATATATATATATATATTTATATATAGATATATATACATACATGCATAGTATGTTCGGATAAATATACATACTACTATATATATCTTTCCTGCTGGTGCCTAATCGATCAACACCTATAACATCTTTTGATACAAAATGAAATATCGTTTTGCATTCAAAATTGTTCGTCTATGTAAGTTGTATTTATATACATACATATGTATACATACATACTTATCAATTATTCATATAATTGAATATTGACAATATTGCTAATAATTCTTAATGTATATACAATTTTTTAAATAAATAAAATATCTTTAATGCTTAAACTTAATTTAATTATGACACTTCTAGGAACACGTATAATTCACCTTAGATTATCTTGCCGTTACACATACACATGCATTGAAGTGTACTCTATTGCGGGAAATTAGAGTATAGAAACAATTTTAGACATTTCTGAAATGGCGTGCATGAGGGATTTGCCAAAAATCGCAGCCCTCTTTTACTGAGACTAGCGCAAGAACCAAAATTGTGTTAACCGGCGTTATTTTCCTCTGCAGACTCGTTAGAATTCAGTGGGGGGGCATCTAGCGTGCTTGCATAGGTGCATGTAACCCAATGTATAGTATTATGATGTGGCATATTAAAGCTATACACCTCTTCCTGCTGAGCGTGCACTTCATTTAATATTTGGACATTTTTGCTGGGGTATACGACAGAAAAGCACCCTTTGCCACCTAATTGGCCGACTCATCTGCTGCTAAGCAATTTCCTTCTATATCTCGGTGAGCCAGGACCCATAGTAGCCTAAAATCAAATTTCGAGGCCATCACATGATGAGATTTGCGGCCAAGTGGGCGAATTTACTGGAACCACGTTTAGTAGTTTGAATGCAGCTTGGCTATCTCTTGGCTATATTGTACATGTTTATTTGAGTTGCCGTGACAACCACTTTGACGAGTTTTCCAATATGCCAAGCTGTCCAAGGCCTCGAAAAATTATACTGGAACCGTCATCTAACAAAAACAGACAGAAATAATGTATATGTTAGTAAAAGTCAAGATGGAGGAGATGGTACTCCATGGCAATGAGGTTGATAACGCTTTCGCTTCGATTAGTACAAGCGCCCTGCTTTTCTTAATCAGACACGATATACATATTTTTGTTCAGCAAAACATTTTCTCAAGATAAATTTGTATCTGCCGAAGTTGTACGATCTAGTATTCAGAAAAAAAATTTGGAACCTGATTTACATATTTTATTAAAACACTGGTAGTGGTCCCACCAATGAGCCATTTGTTTGTTGCACGGCTATCAAAAGACCTCACATTTAAGAGAAGGGACGTGTTGAGTCGCCGTGAACGCGACACTGCTTTTATAGCCATACTCAGTTAGTACACATGTGATTATTTGGAATTTTAAAATATTTTATCAAATTTATATAAATACTAGCTGACCCGCGAACTCTGTTCCGCCTTAAAGGAAATAAATAAGCAGATTTTGGAATTAATTTTTTTTTTTTTTTAACAAAATTTTTAGTACATATGTAGTTTGCTCTTCACTTAAGTACCTTGTGATACACGACATTTTTTGTTTTATCATCAGGCGCAAAAACAAACAACGCAGATGGACTTCCGACCCATGAACATGCAACATATAATTGACCATGGAAAAACATGGATTTTCTAGATTCAAACCACAAACTTTTTAGGGATTGGCCTTGTGATTTGTTGATGGTCATGGCAAATGCAAGACGGATCGGGAATTGAAGTCTTTTTAAATTCAAACGGCATATCGGTTGGGATCATCGGTATCCTCGGAATGAGAACTTCCTCACCTTTGAATTTTCCTTTCAGTATCGTCACGTAAATCAAATTGTTCATCAATTTTCTAACCACCAAACGAGTACCGTTGCACAGTTTTGGTTGGTTTATGTTTCGAAGCATGATTACTACGGAGCCAACCTTTAGGCGTAAATTGTGCGGTGGTAAGCCAGGCACATCCAAGGAGTTTAAAAATTCAATTGGGTAGTTGGTGGCTTCATCTTCATTTGTGACCCAGTCAATAGATTTGAATGTATGCATTGTTCCAATGATATTATTTTGAATTATGTAGTTGAGGTCATCTACATCTTTATTCTTAGCCGCTAAAACGTGTAAGCACAATATCGCGTGTTTCCAATTGTTCACCAACAATCAGGATGGCAACTTCATATATTGTTGGAGCGTTAAATGTGCGTTCGTGTGTTCCAGATGGTCATTTATCTGCTTTGATGACAACTTTATAGTCATCATTTGGCATGCGCTCTAAAGCACTCGTAAACAACCTGAGCAACGCATGATGTTCATGAAGCAGTTTCTGCAAATCTTGAAGAATTACTCGCTTCATTCCTGCATTGATTCTAGACGTCGATCAAGTTGTTCTTCCATGTTGCCCATGAAATATATTTGTAAAAATTTATTCTGTGTATCTTCGAGCGGAAGTAATGATCCAATTCGATGGTGAATCTGTCGTTGTATCCACAAAATAAAACCAGTCAGTAGCAACTGAGTTATAAACACTTTTTTCGGTGTGAAATTAGGGTTCAGAATTAGCAAAAATAAATACCTTAAATGTCGGATTAAATCCTCGTCCTTCGATAATATCTGCCCCCAGTGTCGTCATTTGGAAACAACCATTATATTTTTGAGTATTTGCAAGAAAGTGACGTGATTCTGGTGTTTCGCCACATAGCAATGAATACAATGGCTCAGGTGGCGGAGTCAACAATGGCAATTTCACTTTACCAGTAAGGCAGCATAATCCGAGCGTTTCTCGGGAAACTTTAATGCACCACAATAACTCGCAAACAACGTTCATTTGCCCAATGCCAACGCTAGGATGCAAGCTGTAATCATTGCTTCAATCGTATCGAAACGCTCGATTCAAATCTCTTGTTCGGCGTCGCAAATTATCTATTTGTTGACCTCGTTTGTTCGCTCGACGATTTTGCATTACCAACCGAGCCGTTTCACGGGCTGCCTCAATTTGCTCTTGTGATCGAGAAGCACGAAGTCGAGCCATACTAACGCGCCACTGTTCACGTGCAATATCTTGTTCTTCTTCAGTCCTTTCATTTGCATTGTTTCCTAGCCTTCTTTCCATACGGCTTTGTTGGGAAAGATTCGATCGTCTTGGTCGCGGCATTGTTAAATAAACTTCACATCACCTACAATTTTATTTCAAAACTCAACTTTTCAACCATTTATTCATGGACAAAATTACTTAGCTGTTCGAGATGCGTTTAGTTATTCCAAGTCTGATGCGTTTTTGTTAACAGTTAACAATAATAGTTAGTTTGGCTTTGTTCAAACTAATGAAAGTTAAACATATCTGACGTACATCTATTTTGACATACATGTCGACTCAATGTGATTGAGAAGCACGAATTCGAGTATTTCTTTTTTTGTTGTACCACGTTTTATAGTGACTGCCCTACAGTATCCTATATGAATCTTGTGGCTCTAAGCTAACTACCCACCAATTTTCAGGCATATTGGCACAGCCGTTCTTGAGTTATAAGTTTTTTAACTAACATGACTTTCTTTTTTATATATAGATTTTAAATTTAAAATTTTTTTTTGCTCAGTCTGTCATCTACATCAACATAACTTCTCACAACAATACGCCGTTTCGTTCTCCGCGTACACTGCACGAGACAGAGTGTATGAGCAGTGTGTAAGTGAGAGAGAGAATCAGTAGCGGCGAATGGTTGCGGGCTAGCTGCCGAAAATTCATTTCATTGTGTCTATAATAATGATTCAATCTAAACCAGATTCAGCAATCTGGTAGATATGGTCATTCTATACGATACTGCATTCTTGGTTTTTTTCTATCTTCAAAATTGTGGACCGTCGTCTGTGTCTCTGTTTGTGTATTCAAGTTGTATCACAGGAGTTTGGACAGAAAGATTGGTTGATCTAGCTTTTATATTCTCTGAGATCGAGGCGACACAAAATACGAACAACCAAGCCGACGCTTTGGTGTGTGAGAGAGAGCGAGAGGTAACGATGCCGCTTATTTATTACAAATTTAAATTTTGTTATACAATGCAAAATAACATCTAAGGGCTAAAAGATGGAGAATTTAAATTTCTCTTTTGTCAGGAAGATAGCTTACTTAAAGACGACGCGTCGACGATCCTTTGGCCCAAAGGAGAGCGCTTTGAAGTTTCCAGAGCAACAGTATCTCAAATCTTTTCAGAAAAGGAGTCAAACTTTCAGATGACTTCACCACCGAAGCACCGAAGTGCTTAATTGAACTGGTACATATGTCACAGTGCAGAAATCTGCCCGTCAACACAATTTCCGTGACTTTGTATTGGCTTTCTCTATGTGAGCAGAAAGTCGTTTGGGACTTGTTCAAGAATCTGGTTCAAATCCATAAGACTAGGACTGGGAAAAGTAGTTTTAGCTGAGGTATGGCGGTTAGAATCTTAATAGCTTCTGTTTACGAACAAGTATTTTTTTGCTGTATGCCCATCCAATGTGTGGTCCATTCTCGTTGTTCAGGCTGTTAAAATAGTTATCTCTTTTGAGGTGTGTCCGAGCAAATGTTTTTGCTCAGTGAATAGAATGAACGTCACAACACCAAATTGTATGGATCAGGTGTTTTTTCACGGATGGTGGATCGGAGTTTTCATTTGTCAAAAACTCTCACCGTTTCCCTGCAATGTACTCAGTGTACCGAGCCTATTCTGCTCTTTTACGTACGCAGTGCCATTTTATCGTTACGTTACATTCGAACGACAAACTGTTGAAAATATGCAAATTTGCAGTTTCATTTTCATTTCCCGTACTCGAAGAGTAAAAGGGTATATTGTATTTGTGGTAAAAGTGCATGTGTGTAACATAGAGAAGGAATAATTTCCGACCCTATAAAATATATATTTTATATATTTGATCAGCATCAATAGCCGAGTCGATATAGCCCTGTCTGTCCAACCGTCTGTCCGTCTTGTTTGTCGCCCATTGCTCGGAGGCTATTAGAGATAGAGCATCCAAATTTTTTCCAGACTGATGTGATATCTCACTCCTAGAAATTTCACCCCGCCCACTTCCGCCCCCACAAAGGGCGCACATCTGTGGCGTCCACAATTTTGAAAATTACAGAAAACTTAAAATGCAGAATCATAGAGAAAAGCCATATCTATCAGAGTCCCAAATCTGAATCGGATCGGATCATTAGTATAGCCACAGTAGAGAAAACCATTGCGAGAAACATAATTTCCTCTCTTTCGCACTGACGCAAAAACTAGTCGATTTGGTTTTTAGTACAAATGAGCGCCTCGATCTCAGAGACTATAAGAGCAAGAGCAACCAAAATTATTGTCCAGACTCCTGTGATATCGCTTCAGTGCAAGTTTATTTCACAATTTTTCCGCGCCCCCTTCCGTCACCACAAAAGACGAAAATCCACAATTTTGAAGATAGAAAAAAACCAAAAATGCAGTATCGTAGGGAATGATCATATCATATACCAGGTACCCGCATTTGGTTTAGATCGGATCATTATTATAGCCACAATGATGAAATGAAATGCGGGGGTTGCCCACCGCTACAAAATATTCTTTTTATTAGGGTTGATAGCCGCTACTGATTCTCTCACACTCACACACTGCTCACACGCTCTGCCTCTGGCAGTGTACGTGTGTTGTTGTAAGAACTGATGTAGATGTAGATGACAGATCCAGCAAACAAATGTAAAATGTAAAAACTGATACAACATTTGAAAATTCCACATAATTCACATGTGTACAGACTGAGTACGGGTATAAAAGAAGTGTCGCGCCAACAACGACACAATACGTCCTTTCTCGTTTTAATTTTTTACTTGTGTGTATATAGTTGGTGCATTACTTGAGCGTCATTAATGGCATTGTTTACACAAATCTTTGGAGAAACGGCGTAGCTGAAATTGGTTAACCAACAAGCTTTCACAAATCACATTTTACCTTTTGGAACGTCCAGTCCAATAAACAAAGCTTGTTTTGACATTTTTGACATTTTTATTATACCCGTACTCGAAGAGTAAAAGGGTATATTTTTATTTGTGGTAAAAGTGGATGTGTGTAACATAGAGAAGGAATAATTTCCGACCCAATAAAGTATATATATTCTTGATCAGCATCAATAGCCGAGTCGATATAGCCATGTCTGTCCGCCTTTCTGTCTGTCTGTCTGTCTGTCCGTCTGTCCGTCCGTCTTGTTTATCGCCCATTGCTCGAAGGCTATAAGATCTAGAGCAACCAACTTTTTTTGCCAGACTGATGTGATATCTCACTCCTAGAAATGTGTTCCGAAATTTCGCCACGCCCCCTTCTGCCCACACAAAGGGCGCACATCTGTGGCGTCCACAATTTTGAAAATAACCGAAAACTAAATGCAGAATCATAGAGAAAGCCCATATCTATCAGAGGCCCAAAACTGAATCGAATCGGATCAATAGTATAGCCACAATGGAGAGAACCATTTCGAAAGTCATCGTTCCCTCTCGCTCTCTCTCACACAAAAACGAGTCGATTTGGTTTTTCGTATTTTGTGTCGCCTGGATCTCAGAGACTTTAAGAGCTTGAGCAACCAAACTTTCTGTCCAGACTCCTGTGATACCAAACCAAGACAAGTATATTTCAAAAATTCGCCATGCCTCCTTCCACCTCCCAAAAGATGAAAGTTCACAATTTTGAAGATAGGAAAAAACGAAAAATGTAGCATCGTAGAGAATAATCATATCTACCAACTCCTACCGATCTGGTTCAGATCGGATCATTATTGTAGCCACAATGATGAAATGAATTTTCAGCTGCTAGCCGACCAATCCTCAGCTGTGTTGTTGTGTGAATAATGTAGATGTAGATGACAGATTCAGGAAAAAAAATTATAAAATATTTTCAAATTCCACTTATGTACATATGTAAGTCACATGTGTACTGACTGACTACGGGTATAAAAGTAATGTCGCTTTAACAGCGACACAACACGTCCCTTCTCGTTATATATAAAAAGTAAAAAATTAACATATTACTAGTATCACATTTAATATTTATAATGAAATAAATATTGAGGAACAAAAATGGTTACATACAATTTATCATATTCACAGATTCTCAACCCACTTGATGCTATTTGTGATCGTAAACGACAAGATGCAATTTGCGTTTCAAACTTAAAAAATGCAAAAAAGGTCGATAAGGGCGTTTTTAGTCGAGCGGCCAGATGTGAAAATCTTCTTACCTTTCAGATTTTTTGTGTATGAACCAAAAACTCTTTTCATACCAAATACATACAACAGATTCTTAGGTATGTTTCGTTTTTTATATGGTGGTCGAACGACAAACTTTTTGAGTGACTAATATGTTCTTTTTCATATATGTATGTACTCGTACCTAACTTTAATTTTTACAAATAACGCTATATAAACGCTTTGATGGGCATTAACCAAAAAACAACACTATCAACTCTCACCGTTTCTCACAGTTGTGCCTAGTGGTGATCATCTGACATCTCTGATCGATGAAATATCGTACATATCACCGCCGGCACCACCTCTTTCACAAATTGATGATGTACCATCAGAATATTTCTGCAATGGTGACAATCGGCCTCCCAACTGTGGACCCAACTGCGAATGCACGCACATGGTCGATATACCTCTCGGAGCGATCGTCGAAGTAGTTTTGGTCGATGAGGTGCAGCAGGTTAATCTGAGCCACCCCTTCCATTTGCATGGTACAGCCTTCTATGTCGTAGGGCTGGGCCGTTCGCCGGATAAGTCAATAAAAAAAATCAACCTAAAACATGCTCTTGAGTTGGACCGAATGGGAATGCTTGAGCGAGATTTCTCAAAGCCGCCACTGAAGGACACAATAGCTGTGCCAAATAATGGATATGTTGTTATGCGGTTTCGAGCTGATAACCCAGGCTATTGGCTTTTTCATTGTCATTTCCTTTTCCACATCGTCATTGGCATGAATTTGATCTTCCATATCGGCACGCAAGCTGACCTACCGCCAGTACCACCTCGATTTCCCACGTGCGGAGACCATGTACCACCCGTAACTTGGTACTAGCAGCTGAAATAGTAGTTAATAATCACCGTAGTATACTCTGTGCTTTTACTTTTCAACCCTACGTTACTACTGTATGTATTTATTAACTGTTCGCCTTAGCTTAATTTACTCTTAGTCCGAATTAATAATTCGCAATAGACAAGAAATTAAATATTCAGTCTGAAAATACTGAGTTTCTCGCATATTTATGTACATATGTATGTTTGTTTATAAATACATAATTTGTCTGTGTTTACTTTGTAAATAAAAAAGCTGAACGCAATGCAATAAAACTGTCTTATAAACAGCATGAACAGCAACAGCTAAGACATAAGTACTGACCCATTCCATTTTATAGTTGCTTCTGACGCCGATCACCTCGTATCGCTGATCGATGAGGTGTCTTATGTGTCGCCACCATCACCAATGCTTTCCCAGTACAGCGACATACCTGAGGAGTACTACTGCAATGGAGATAATCGACCATCCGACTGTGGCGAAAACTGTCAATGTACTCACAAGATCGATATACCACTTAATGCAATCGTTGAGGTTGTTCTAGTCGATGAAGTGCAGCAGATAAATATTAGTCATCCATTTCACTTGCATGGTACGTCATTTTATGTAATTGGCCTTGGACGCTCACCTGATGCAAACATCAAACGAATGAACTTAAAGCATGCATTGGACCTAGATCAACGCGGTATGCTTGAAAGGCAATATCAGAAACCTTCGTTAAAGGATACAGTTGCTGTACCAAATAATGGATATGCTGTATTACGCTTTCGTGCGGACAATCCTGGATTCTGGCTTTTTCATTGTCATTTCCAATATCACATTGTAATTGGCATGAACTTGGTCTTTCAAATTGGTACTCTTAATGATCTGCCTCCTGTGCCGCCTAACTTCCCGCGGTGTGGTAATCATCTACCCCCGATCACGTCCACTAGCATATGGTAGTATCATTTGGTAGTCCCAAAAGGACCTAGTCGACTGGCTTATATTAGAATAAATCATCTATCTGAATATATGTGTAGCATATGGCTGAGAGCCATCTTTTCTAACGCCATTAAATTCTTCTCATTAAATAAAAAGTAAATACTTTGTCTATTAAAAATTACATTTTTTACAGTTCTTTTTTAAAACAGTTTAATTGCACGGTACGTCATTTTATGTAATTGGCCTTGGACGCTTGAACTTAAAGCATGCATTGGACCTAGATCAAAGCGGTATGCTTGAACGGCAATATCAGAAACCTTCGTTAAAGGATACAGTTGCTATACCAAATAATGGATATACTGTATTACGCTTTCGTGCGGACTATTCTGGATTCTGGCTTTTTCATTGTCATTTCCAATATCACATTGTAAATGGCATGAACTTGGTCTTTCAAATTGGTACTCTTAATGATCTGCCTCCTGTGCCGCCTAACTTCCCGCGGTGTGGTAATCATCTACCCCCGATCACGTCCACTATCATAAGGTAGTATCATTTTCCAGTCCCAAATGGACCTAGTCGACTGGCCTATATTATAATAAATCATCTATCTGAATATATGTGTAGCATATGGCTGAGAGCCATCTTTTCTAACGCCATTAAATTATTCTCTTTAAATAAGAAGTATATACATGTCTTACAGTTCGTTTTTCATACGATTATAGCTTTATTACACTGTGAAACATCCATGGTAGGAAAGGTTTTGCCGTTGGGAAAATTTCCCAGTAATTCCACCATCCATCTGTGATGTTCCTTACTCACACGTATGAGATATATATTCGACTATTTTCAAATGCAACTATTAATAACACAACACGACACGATTTTTCCTGGTTTTTCCACGCCCCCTTTCGCAACCATAAAATATGAAAGTCCACAATTTTGAAGATAGAAAAATACGAAAAATGCAGTATCGTAAAGGATGATCATATCTACCAGATTCCCGAATCTGGTTAAAATCGAATCATGATAATTTCAGCAGCGAGTGCCTCTATTCCTCGCAACAAAATATTCATTAAGGGATGATAGCCGCTACAGAAAGTTTGGTTGCTCTTGAGATCATAGTCTCTGAGATCCATGCGCTCATCTGTACGAATGGGCAAAGTCGACACGTTGGTGTGTGAATGCGAGCGAGAGGGAACGATGTTTCTCGAAATGGTTTTCACCATTGTGGCTATACTAATGATCCGCTTTGATTCAGATTTGGTCCTCTGATAGATATGGTCTTTCTCTATAACTCTGAATTTTTAGGTTTCTGTTACGCCGCAGATGTGCGCCCTTTTTGTGGTCGGAAGTGGGCGGGGCGAAATATTAAAAGACATTTGTAGGAGTGGGATATCATATCCGTTTGGATAACAAGTTTTGTTTCTCTAGCTCTTAGAGCAAGCCTCCGAGAAATGGGCGACAAACAAGACGGACGGACAGACGGAAGGACAGACATGGCTATATCGACTCGGCTATTGATGCTGATCAAGAATATATATACTTTATTGGGTCGGAAATTATTCCATATCTATGTTACACACATCCACTTTTACCACAAATACAATATACCCTTTTACTCTTCCAGTACGGGTATAATAAAAATGTCAAAGAAATGTCAAAACAAGCATTGTTTATTGGACTGGACGTTCCAAAAGGTAAAATGTGATTTGTGAAAGCTTGTTGGTTAACCAATTTCAGCTACGCCGTTTCTCCAAAGATTTGTGTAAACAATGCCATTAACGACGCTCAAGTAATGCACCAACTATATACACACAATTAAAAAAATTAAAACGAGAAAGCGGACTTTCAAACTCTTTCAAAGCTCCTTAGCAACCTGGCAAAGGAGATGTTGCGCAGGACTCGTGACCGTTTCGGGGCTGGCCCCCATTTTGGCTTGAGCGCTGGGCAATGGCAGCTCGCCCTCCGCAAATTCACCAGCAGGTAGAGCAACTGCAGATTGGCATAGCCAATCTACATCTACATCAGTTCTCACAACAACACACGTACACTGCACGAGGCAAAGCGTGTGAGCAGTTTGTGAGTGTGAGAGAGAATCAGTAGCGGCTATCAACCCTAATAAAAAAAATATTTTGTTGCGGTGGGCAACCCCCGCAAGAGGACTCGCTGCTGAAAATTCATTTCATCATTATGGCTATAATAATGATCCGATCTAAACCAAATGCGAGAACCTGGTATATGATATGATCATTCCCTACGATACTGCATTTTTCGTTTTTTTCTATATTCAAAATTGTGGATTTTCGTCTTTTGTGGTGACGGAAGGGGGCGCGGCAAAATTGTGAAATAAACTTGCACTGAAGCGATATCACAGGAGTCTAGATAGAAATTTTGGTTGCTCTAGCTTTTATAGTCTCTGAGATCGAGGCGCTCATTTGTACGAAAAACCAAATCGACTCGTTTTTGTGTGAGTGGTGGAATGATTTTTTTTTTGAAATGGTTTTTCTCTATTGTGGCTATACTAATGATCCGATCCGATTCAGATTTGGGACTCTGATAGTTATGGTCTTCTCTATGATTATGCATTTTTAGTTTTCTCTAATTTTCAAAATTGTAGACGCCACAAAGAGGGCGGGGCGAAATTTTTCAACTTTTTTCTAGGAGTGAGATCACATCAGTATGGAAAATTTGGTCGCTCTAGCTCTAATAGCCTCTGAGCAATTGGTGACAAACAAGACAGACAGACAGACGGACAGAAATCAGTAGCGGCTATCAACCCTAATAAAAAGAATATTTTGTTGCGGTGGGCAACCCCCGCAAAAGGACTCGCTGCTGAAAATTCATTTCATCATTGTGGCTATAATAATGATCCGAACTAAACCAAATGCGAGATACTGCATTTTTCGTTTTTTTCTATCTTCAAAATTGTGGATTTTCGTCTTTTGTGGTGACGGAAGGGGGCGCGGCAAAATTGTGAAATAAACTTGCACTGAAGCGATATCACAGGAGTCTAGATAGAAATTTTGGTTGCTCTTGTTCTTATAGTCTCTGAGATCAAGGCGCTCATTTGTACTAAAAACCAAATCGACTAGTTTTTGCGTGAGTGCGAAAGAGAGGAAATTATGTTTCTCGCAATGGTTTTTTACTGTGGCTATATAAATAGTTATACGTTTTTCTTTATTGTGGCTATATTAATGATCCAATCCGATTCAGATTTGGGCACCTGATAGATATGGTCTTCTCTATGATACTGCATTTTTAGTTTTTTGTTATATTCAAAATTGTGGACGCCACAGATCTGCGCCTTTTGTGGGGGCGGAAGTGGGCGGGGCGAAATTTTGAAACACTTTTCTAAGAGTGAGATATAACATCAGTCTAGAAAATAAATTTGGTTGCTCTAGCTCTTATAGCCACCGAGCAATGGGCGACAAACAAGACGGACGGACAGACAGACAGACAGACGGCAATATCGACTTTTATTCTTCGAGTACGAATATATATAAAAGGAAAATAAATTATTCCTTTTTCGTAGAGAATGACCATATCTACCAGATTACAATGAATATGGTTTGTGTTCGGATCATTATTATAAAAGTTTTTCAAATTATTATAGAACAAGTTTTTACATGGACTTAACGTTTTTGCTGCTTCTGTCATTTACGTCTATCACTTGGTTAAAAAATTACGCGTACACTGCACTCCAAAGATTTGTGTAAACAATGCCATTAACGACGCTCAAGTAATGCACCAACTATATAGGCGGCTAAAAAAAAATTAAAACGACTTCATCGTATTGTGTCGCTAATTGCCGAACACAAACCTTTTATACCCGTACTCTGGTAGATATGTGAATTATGTGAAACTTTATTTTCAAATTTTATACCCGTTTTACGATTTTTACATTTTACATTTACGTCTGTCTGATCTGTCATCTACATCCGTCTTGTTTGTCGCCCACACACGTACACTGCACGAGGCAGAGCGTATGAGCAACCAAATGAGTTTTCTAGACTGATGGCTATCAACCCTAATAAAAGTGAATATTTTTTTGCGGTGGGCAACCCCGCAAAAGGACTCGATCTGAAAATTCATTTCATCACAATTTTGAATAATATCAAAAATCTAAAAAATGCGAGATCCTGGTATATGATCTATCATTCCCAAGTCTGATACTGCATTTTTCGTTTTTTTTCTATCTTCAAAATTGTGGATTTTTCGTATAACTGGTGACGGAAGGGTAGCGAAAAATTGCGTGAAATAAATTTGCACTGAAGCGATATCACGCAAAAACTGGACAATAAGTTTGGTTTCTTGCTCTTATAGTCTCTGAGATCGAGGCGCTCATTTGTACTAAAACCAAATCGACTACTTTTTGCGTGAGTGAGTACACGTGAGTGCGCTTCAGTGCAAGTTTCTTTATTGTGGCTTTTGATCCAATCCGATTCAGATTTGGGCACCTGACGAATATGGTCTTTCTCTATGATACTGCATTTTTAGTTTTTTTTTTTTTATATTCAAAATTTGGACGCCACAGATGTGCGCATTTTTGGGGGCGGAAGTGGGCGGGGAAATGAATTTTCGAAACACTTTTCTAAGAGTGAGATATAACATCAATAGCTCATTACTAGAAAAAATAAAATAAAAATATTTGGTTGCTCTAGCTCTTATAGCCACCGAGCAATGGGCGACAAACAAGACAGACGGACAGACAAAATTTTACAATATACCCTTTTACTCTTCGAGTACGGGTATAAACCCCAAAAATAAAGTTTCGTAGAGAATGACCATATCTACCAGATTGCTGAATATGGTTTCAAAAAAGATCATTTCCATAGCTACAATGATGAAATGATTTTTCAGCCGCCTACACTTTAGCCGCTACTAAATCAGGGGCTCACACATTCCGCCTCGTGCAGTGTACGCGTATTTTTTTGAGAAGTGATAGACGTAGATGACAGAAGCATGAAAAAAAGAAACAAAATGTAGAAACTGATCAAATACTTAAAAATTCCAAATAAATCACATTTGTCAAAAGTTCATAAATGTATTGATGTGAGTAATAAGCAGCTGAAATCCCATACATAAATGCGCATAAAAACAGAATATGTCTAAACCCTGTAAAGTCGCTATTCTTAGTAATCTAAAATAATCATTAACCACGTTAAAATTTTTCTTTTACGGACTCTCGAATGACCTAAAACATATTCTGGTAACGAAGTTTAAACTTAAACTGTACACACACCAACAGTCACGACAGCAATAAATTAGCTAGTAAGTAATAATATAATTATAATAATATAATACTATAAAAAACGAGAAAGAACGAACGGTGGATGTTGCCGCGACTCTATCATACCCGTACTCAGTCAGTACACATGTGATTTATGTGGAATTTTCAAATGTTTTATCAGTTTTTACATTTTACATTTTTGCGGAGTAATCTACATCTACTTCATCCACATCACTTCTCACAACGCTGGGTACACTGCACGAGGCAAAATGTGTGAGCAGAGTGTGAGCGAGAGAGAGAGGCTCTTAACCCCGCCCATGCAGAATCATAGAGAAAAACCATATCTATCAGGGCCCCAAATCTGAATCGGATCGGATCATTATTACGAAAAAACTTCGCTCCCTCTCGCTCGCACTCACATTTGTGGTAAAAGTGGATGTGTGTAACATAGAGAAGGAAGCGTTTCCGACCCCATAAAAGTAAATATATTCTTGTTCAGTGGCATCAATAGCCGGTCGATATAGCCATGTCTGTCCGTCCGTCTGTCTGTCTGTCCGTCTTGTTTTTCGTCCATTGCTCGAGGAGACTAAAGAGCTGGGAGCAACCAAATTCGTTTATACTCGTACTCGAAGAGTAGACCGAGGGGTATATTGTATTTGTGGTTAAAGTGGATGTGTGTAAAAATAGAGTATGGAATAATTTCCGACCATATAAAGTATATATATATTCTTGATAAGCATCAATAGCCGAGTCGATATAGCCCTGTCTGTCCGACCGCCTGTCCGACCGCCTGTCCGTCTTGTTTGTCGTCCATTGCTCGGAGGCTATAAGAGATAGAGCATCCAAATTTTTTCCAGACTGATGTGATATCTCACTCCTAGAAATTTCACCTCGCCACCACTTCTGCCCCGCAAAGGGCACACATCTGTGGCGTCCACAATTTTTTGAAAATTACAGAAAACTTAAAATGCAGAATCATAGAGAAAAGCCATATCTATCAGAGTCCCAAATCTGAATCGGATCGGATCATTAGTATAGCCACAGTAGAAAACCATTGCGAAACATAATTTCCTCTCTTTCGCACATTTCACGCAAAAAACTAGTCGACATTTGGTATTTTTAGTACAAATGAGCGCCTCGATCTCAGAGACTATAAAGCAACAACAAAGCAACCAAACTTATTGTCCAGTCTCATGTGATATCGCTTCAGTGCAAGTTTATTTCAAAATTTCGCCCGCCCCTTCCGCCCCACAAAAAGACGAAAATCCACAATTTTGAAGATAGAAAAAAACGAAAAATGCAGTATCGTAGAGAATGACCATATTTCCCAGATTCCCAAATCATTCAGATCGGATCATTAGTGTAGCCACAATGATCAAATGAATTTTCAGCAGCGGGAATACCCCGCGCCCCTTTCAGTTTTTCCCCGCGCACGATTCCAGCGTAAGTCAGTTATGGGGTTGATTGTCGCTACAGATTCTCCCTCTCGCTCACACACTGCTCATACATTCTGCCAAAAGTTTGAACGTGTGTTTGTTGTGAGAAAAGATGTAGATGTAGATGAAAATAAAAAAAAGGTAAAATGTGAAAAAACTGATAAAACATTTGAAAATTGCACATAAATCACATGTGTACTGACTGAGTACGGGTATAAAAGTAGAGTCGCGATCACAGCGACTCCATACGTTCATTCTCGTTTTCTATCTTCAAAACACTATCTGGTAACTGGTCCTGGCACGGTCAAGTCTCTGCCACGGATGCTGGCTAATGGTAGTAGGGCGGGAGAATGTGGGGGGGTGTAATTACCCCAATTCTAGGTGGAACAGCATGCGCTGATGGATGCATGGCCGAGGGGGTGCTCGGTCGTTCGTATGCGAACTCTGGATACCTGCCGACTTCAAGGCTTCAAGGGGCACGCAGACTATGCCTCGGGTGACTAACCCCTTCCCGCCTTCTAGTGGGACAAACTATGTCAAAAACTTTAAATATAAAAAACAACACCCCAAAACAGCACGGTACTCCTCTTAAGGTACCGGAGGGAAAAAAGACCATCCCTCTACATCAACGCCTGGGAAACCAGGTTTAAGAAGACGATAAAAAGGAGACTCAGTCGGTCCACCGTCGTTTAGTGTTCGCTGCGAGGAGGGCTCCGATAAGCCAATCGGGCCCATCCACGTCGGGGGTACCGGGGTCAAACCGGTCATCGGGTGGCTGCCAAGCAGAGCGTTATCGCGTCTGGTAAGATTTCGCGACCGGGTAAACCCCGTCAACCTCGGCAGGCGACGGGTCTGCAAGCCAAGGAGGTAAGACGTCCTACCAGGACAGGAAGCGTGCTGTCTTCTTCTTGGCCATCGAGGATCCGGTGTTTTTGGCATCGGCGAAGGGGATGGAGCAGAGGGCCAGCTCAATCATCACGGACTTCAAGCCAGCCAAAGCCGGAAAGGGGCAGCTAAGGCCCCGAACAAGCGGCAACGCTCGGCGGAAGACCACGCCACCCAGCCAGGCTAAGCCCAGCAAGCCAAACGGGCGAAGACGCACCTGACCAACAGATCTTTTGCGGTGGTGGCAAGGGCAATACCTTCAATTGGCGTCCTAGACAGGGACGCCAAGGATATTAATGTCCTCGCGATAAGTGGCATCTGGTGGAGGCAGAGCTCAGGACCGCTTTCTGGAGGAACTTGCCGAGAACGGTGGTTACGGTTTTCAAATGTGAGGACGCTGTGACCGTTTCGGGGCTGGCCCCATTTAATGATTATTGAGCGCTGGGCGATGGCAGCTCGCCCCCCGCAAATTCACCAGCAGGTAGAGCAACTGGGAGCGGTTTTGGTTTTGGGTTTTGGGAGCGGATTCCCCTCCCACACCGGGCCCGGGATGAGCCCCCTTTGGGTACTTGGCATACTTAGAACCAAGTGGGCAAGTCCTTGCGCTCTCCGTTAACGACTGTGATAGCCCCCAGTCAGGCTGATTCTTTGCACTGGTCGAATAACACTCTTAGTCCGGCTTGGTGAGAGGTGAGTGTGGGTATTGGGATGTGGGTAGGAAGTGTGTAGTGATAGGAATGTGTGAGTTCTTAATGAGTGGCGGCACCACAGGCGCATCGTTAGTGTTGCTGCTTCGCAAAAACCCGCTGGCTGTTCGAGACTGATTATTTTCGAAACTCTCCCGCAGAGTGTTTTTTTTGTAATGCCAGATTATTTGCAGCGGCCTATGTACTTGCAGAGGTAGGCCGTTCAATATCTGCATCCTGGGACCCGTCCGGTTTCCACAGCTAGGCCCCCTTTGAGTCACCACAGAACTCAATGGGCCTGACCTAAAGATCCCTTACACAAACCCACTTGTTTTCGAGGCTTGTATACAGATAGGTACGAGGTAGGATTATCTGTATAATCATATTTTCTGCATATGGGCATTTGGGACGAATGGTCTACCAGATCCGAAAAAAACGAGAAAGAACGTACGGAGTCGCTGTGAACGCGACTCTACTTTTATACCCGTACTCAGTCTGTACACATGTGAATTATGTGGAATTTTCAAATGTTGTATCAGTTTTTACATTTTACATTTGTTTGCTGCATCTGTCATCTACATCTACATCAGTTCTCACAACAACACACGTACACTGCACGAGGCAGCCGTGTGAGCAGTGTGTGATCGTGAGGGAGAGAATCAGTAGCGGCTATCAACCCTAATAAAAAAAATATTTTGTTGCGTCTTTTGTGGTGACGGTAGGGGGCGCGGCAAAATTTTGAAATAAACTTGCACTGAAGCGATATCACAGGAGTCTAGACAGAAATTTTGGTTGCTCTAGCTTTTATAGCCTCTGAGATCGAGGCGCTCATTTGTACGAAAAACCAAATCGACTCGTTTTTGTGTGAGTGATGGAATGATGTTTTTTGAAATGGTTTTCTCTATTGTGGCTATACTAATGATCCGATCCGATTCAGATTTGGGACTCTGATAGTTATGGTCTTCTCTATGATTCTGCATTTTTAGTTTTCTCTAATTTTCAAAATTGTGGACGCCACTAATTTGCGCCCAGACGCGATAACGGCGGAAGAGGGCGGGTCGAAATCCGATAAACTTTCTTCTAGGAGTGAGAGATCACATCAGTATGGAAAATTTGGTCGCTCTAGCTCTAATAGCCTCCGAGCAATTGGAGACAAACAAGACAGACAGACAGACGGACTGAAATGGCTATATCGACTTGGCTATTGATGCTGATCTTAAATATATACTTTATTGGGTCTTAAATTATTCCTTCTCTATGTTACACACATCCACTTTTACCACAAATACAATATACCCTTTTACTCTTCGAGTACGGGTATAATAAAAATGTCAAAAAAAATGGCAAAACAAGCATTGTTTATTGGACTGGACGTTCCAAAAGGTAAAATGTGATTTGTGAAAGCTTGTTGGTTAACCAATTTCAGCTACGCCGTTTCTCAAAGATTTGCGTAAACAATACCATTAACGACGCTCAAGTAATGCACCAACTATATACGACACAAAAAAAATTAAAACTCTGAAAGGACGTATTGTGTCGCTGTTGCCGCGCATTTTAATTTTTTCCCGTACTCAGTCTGTACGCCACAAATTATGTGGAATTTTCAAATTTTGTATCAGTTTTTACATTTTTACATTTTACATTTTTTTTGCTGGATCTGTCATCTACAGGAACATCAGTTCTCACAACAACACACGTACACTTGGGACAAGCGTATGAGCAGACAGACAGACGGGCAGAAATCAGTAGCGGCTATCAACCCTAATAAAAAGAATATTTTGTTGCGGTGGGCAACCCCCGCAAAAGGACTCACTGCTGAAAATTCATTTCATCATTGTGGCTATAATAATGATCCGATCTAAACCAAATGCGAGAACCTGGTATATGATATGATCATTTCCTACGATACTGCATTTTTTCGTTTTTTTCTATCTTCAAAATTGTGGATTTTCGTCTTTTTTGTGGTGACGGAAGGGGCGCGGCAAAATTGTGAAATAAACTTGCACTGAAGCGATATCACAGGAGTCTGGACAATA
Source organism: Drosophila bifasciata (assembly GCA_009664405.1). Classification (NCBI taxonomy): domain Eukaryota; kingdom Metazoa; phylum Arthropoda; class Insecta; order Diptera; family Drosophilidae; genus Drosophila; species Drosophila bifasciata. Next base: position 18,419,038 of record CM019043.1, read on the forward strand.
AGTTTGGTTGCTCTTGTTCTTATAGTCTCTGAGATCAAGGCGCTCATTTGTACTAAAAACCAAATCGACTAGTTTTTGCGTGAGTGCGAAAGAGAGGAAATTATGTTTCTCGCAATGGTTTTCTCTACTGTGGCTATACTAATAGTTATACGTTTTTCTTTATTGTGGCTATATTAATGATCCAATCCGATTCAGATTTGGGCACCTGATAGATATGGTCTTTCTCTATGATACTGCATTTTTAGTTTTTGTTATATTCAAAATTGTGGACGCCACAGATGTGCGCCTTTTGTGGGGGCGGAAGTGGGCGGGGCGAAATTTCGAAACACTTTTCTAAGAGTGAGATATAACATCAGTCTAGAAAATAAATTTGGTTGCTCTAGCTCTTATAGCCACCGAGCAATGGGCGACAAACAAGACAGACGGACAGACAGACGTACAATATACCCTTTTACTCTTCGAGTACGGGTATAAAAAGGAAAATAAAGTTTCGTAGAGAATGACCATATCTACCAGATTGCTGAATATGGTTTGTGTTCGGATCATTATTATAGCTACAATGATGAAATGAATTTTCAGCCGCCTACACTTTAGCCGCTACTAAATCTCTTTCTCGCTCACACATTCCGCCTCGTGCAGTGTACACGTATTTTTTTTTTGTCGATGTAGACGTAGACGAGAGAAGCAGAAAAAAAAAAAAAAAATGTAAAAACTGATCAATGGACTTAAAATTCCAAATAAATCACATTTGTCAAAGTTCATAAATGTATTGATGTGAGTAATAAGCAGCTGAAATCCATACATAAATGCGCATAAAAAACAGAATATGTCTAAACCCTGTAAAGTCGCTATTCTTAGTAATCTAAAATAATCATTAACCACGTTAAAATTTTCTTTTACGGACTCTCGAATGACCTAAAACATATTGAAAAGGTAACGAAGTTTAAACTTAAACTATACACACACCAACAGTCACGACAGCAATAAATTAGCTAGTAAGTAATAATATAATTATAATAATATAATACTAAAAAAACGAAAAGAACGTACGGTGTCGCTGTTGCCGCGACTCTACTTTTTATACCCGTACTCAGTCAGTACACATGTGATTTATGTGGAATTTTCAAATGTTTTATCAGTTTTTTACATTTTACATTTTTTGCTACATCAGTAATCTACATCTACTTCATCTACATCACTTCTCACAACAACACACGTACACTGCACGAGGCAAAATGTGTGAGCAGAGTGTGAGCGAGAGAGAGAGGCTCTTAACCCCGCCCATGCAGAATCATAGAAAAACCATATCTATCAGGGCCCCAAATCTGAATCGGATCGGATCATTATTACGAAAAAACTTCAATTTCTCGCTCGCACTCACATTTGTGGTAAAAGTGGATGTGTGTAAATAGAGAAGGAAGCGTTTCCGACCCCATAAAGTAAATATATTCTTGTTCAGCATCAATAGCCGAGTCGATATAGCCATGTCTGTCCGTCCGTCTGTCTGTCTGTCCGTCTTGTTATTCGTCCATTGCTCGGAGACTAAAAGAGCTAGAGCAACCAAATTCGTTTATACTCGTACTCGAAGAGTAATAGGGTATATTGTATTTGTGGTTAAAGTGAATTTGTGTAAATATAGAGAAGGAATAATTTCCGACCATATAAAGTATATATATTCTTGATAAGCATCAATAGCCGAGTTGATATAGCCATGTTTGTCTGTCTGTCTGTCTGTCTTGTTTGTCGCCCATTGCTCGAAGGCTATAAGAGATAGAGCATCCAAATTTTTTCCAGACTGATGTGATATCTCACTCCTAGAAATTTCACCCCGAACTTCCGCCCCCACAAAAGGGCGCACATCTGTGGCGTCCACAATTTTGAAAATTACAGAAAACTTAAAATGCAGAATCATAGAGAAAAGCCATATCTATCAGAGTCCCAAATCTGAATCGGATCGGATCATTAGTATAGCCACAGTAGAGAAAACCATTGCGAGAAACATAATTTTCCTCTTTTCGCACTCACGCAAAAACTAGTCGATTTGGTTTTTAGTACAAATGAGCGCCTCGATCTCAGAGACTATAAGAGCAAGAGCAACCAAACTTATTGTCCAGTCTCCTGTGATATCGCTTCAGTGCAAGTTTATTTCACAATTTTGCCGCGCCCCCTTCCGTCACCATAAAAAGACGAAAATCCACAATTTTGAATATAGAAAAAAAACGAAAAATGCAGTATCGTAGGGAATGATCATATCATATACCATTTGGTTTAGATCGGATCATTATTATAGCCAAAATGATGAAATGAATTTTCAGCAGCGAGTCCTTTTGCGGGGGTTGCCCACCGCAACAAAATATTCTTTTTTATTAGGGTTGATAGCCGCTACTGATTTCTGTCCGTCTGTCTGTCTGTCTTGTTTTGTCGCCAATTGCTCGGAGGCTATTAGAGCTAGAGCGACCAAATTTTCCATACTGACGTGATCTCTCACTCCTAGACAAAAGTTTAAAAATTTCGCCCCGCCCTCTTCCGCCGCCACAAAGGGCGCAAATTTGTGGCGTCCATAATTTTGATTGTTTTAGAAAATTTAAATAGAGAGAATTTTAGAGAAGACCATATCTAAAATGCCAGAATCATAGATCGGACCATAACTATCAGAGTCCCAAATAAAGAAAATCGGATCGGATCATTAGTATAGCCACAATAGAAAACCATTTCAAAAAACATCATTCATCACTTTCACTCAAAAAAAACGAGTCGATTTGGTTTTAGTACAAATGAGCGCCTTGATCTCAGAGGCTATAAGAACAAGAGCAACCAAAACTTATTGTCTAGACTCCTGTGATATCGCTTCAGTGCAAGTTTATTTCAAAAATTTTGCCCCGCGCCCCTTCCGCCCCACAAAAGACGAAAATCCACAATTTTGAAGATAGAAAAAAAACGAAAAATGCAGTATCGTAGAGAATGACCATATTTCCCAGGTTTAGATCGGATCATTAGTGTAGCCACAATGATGAAAATGAATTTTCAGCGGGAATACCCCGCGCCCTTTCGGGGTTTCCCCGCGCACATTCCAAAATAAGTCAGTTATTGGGGTTGATTGTCGCTACAGATTCTCCCTGTCCGCTGTCTGTCTACATTCTGCCTCGTGCAGTGAACAATTGCTCAGAAAAAGATGTAGATGTAGATGACACAAAAAAAAAAGGTAAAATGTAAAAACTGAAAAATTTTTCCATAAATCACATGTGTACTGACTGAGTACGGGTATAAAAAAAGTCGCGATCACAGCGACTCCATACGTTCTTTTCGTTTTTCTATCTTCAAAACACTATCTGGTAACTGGTCCTGGCACGGTCAAGTCTCTGCCATTAATGGTAGTAGGGCGGAAGAAGAAAACTCTTAGTGTAATTACCCCAATTCTAGGTGGAACAGCATGCGCTGATGGAGTGGCCGATTGCTCGGTCGTTCGTATGCGAACTCTGGATACCTGCCGAGCGCCTCGATTCAAGGGGCTACGCAGACTATGCCTCGGGTGACTAACCCAAAATTTTCTAGTGGGACTGACTATGTCAAAAAATTTAAATATAAGAAACAACACCCCAAAACAGCACGGTACTCCTCTTAAGGTACCGGAGGGAAAAGACCATCCCTCTACATCAACGCCTGGGAAACCAGGTTTAAGAAGACGGGGAAGGAGACTCAGTCGGTCCACCGTCGTTTAGCAGAATTCGCTGCGAGGAGGGCTCCGATAAGCCAATCGGGCCCATCCACGTCGGGGGGTACCGGGGTCAAACCGGTCATCGGAGTGGCTGCCAAGCAGAGCGTTATCGCGTCTGGTAAGAGCCTCGCGACCGGGTAAACCCCGTCAACCTCGGCAGGCGACGGGTCTGCAAGCCAAGGAGGAAGGCGTCCTACCAGGACAGGAGGCATGCTGCCTTCATCTTGGCTAATGAGGATCCGGCGTATTTGGAATCGGCGAAGGGGATGGAGCAGAGGGCCAGCTCAATCATCCCGGACTTCAAGCCAGCCAAAGCCGGAAAGGGAGCAGCTAAGGCCCCGAACAAGCGGCAACGCTCGGCGGAAGACCACGCCACCCAGCCAGGCTAAGCCCAGCAATCCAAACGGGCGAAGACGCACCTGACCAACAGATCTTTTGCGGTGGTGGCAAGGAGCAATACCCTAATTGGCGTCCTAGACAGGGACGCCAAGGATGGTAATGTCCCTCGCGATAAGTGGCATCTGGTGGAGGCAGAGCTCCAGGACCGCTTTCTGGAGGAACTTGCCGAGAACGGTGGAACGGTGCCTAAATGTGAGGACGCCGGGTGGCATCAGGGCACGGTGAAAGCCATCGCCTGCCAAGAGGCACGCTCGGCGGCCCTCTACATGAAGGCGGTGGCGGCGCTCGAGGAGGTTTATCTGGGAGCCAAACTGGAGGCCGTACGCTGGGAAAACATTCGAAGTAGACCGAGGGCCCGAGCGTGGGCGTCGGTTAAACCCGCAGAACCGGAGAAGATTCTCAAGGTTCTGCAGGTCGCAACCCCCACCTTCCTACAGCCGATTGGAAGGTGCCCAGTCCCCACAAAAGGTTGCAGGACAGAGGCGACAGATAATCCTCGTCCTGAACGAGAAGTTTTTGGAGCTCCAGGTCTGCAGGAGTAGTGGACTATGGCTACCGTCGGGTGACCTTAGTCCCCCAAAAACGACTCCAAGGGAAGGCAACGGATTTCAAGCCAGACCTCGAGCTTGACGTTGGATCCTCGGCCAACCCAAGGCGTCGGACGCAGCGGAATGTCCCTGACACTCTATATATAGCTGACTCCCCAGGTAAAATACGCACCTGCATTCTTGCAAAAAGAGAACTGCACTTATTTTTGCTACCGAATTTCAGCAATGAAGATCACACGGCGGTGAGCCTCGAAGGCCAGGAGCGCTCACTCCGGAACTGCTCGACATATAAGGGTCATGACCAGCCGGACCCTTCTCCACATGCACTCCCTAAGGGCGCTCATTGCAGACTACGAGGCCAAGAATATCGGAATAATTGTGGGACGCGCTGCCAACGCACACCACAGAAGGTGGGGAAAGCACTAACACAAACGAACGGGGTGAGTTCCTTTTCAGCTACTTAATGACAACTCAGATTGTCATCTTAAAAAGGGGATGATCCCACTTTCATTATGAAGAACCTCAAGGAGGTCCTGGACCTCACGCTTGCCTAATATCATACGCTACAGAACAACAAAAGTTTCCTGGAGGGTCCTTGAAGAACAGTCTCCTTTCGGACCACAGGTACGTGGAAACTGTCTTTACATTCTCCATTCCGAGTCCAATCCACCAATTCCGAATTTTGTTTTGGCAGACAAACTGGACCCGCTACTTGAACTACCTTTGCCAAACTCTCCCTTGAGTCCCCACCCAGGGAAGATATCGCATGGAAGACCACGACCCGTCTGGTAAAAGATAATTTTAGCGACGCCTGCAATGCATGTGCTCGACAGAGCCCGTCCATACAATAAAAAACCAGGGGTCGGATGAAACCCGCATGGTGGACTCCGATGCTGCGAGAGCTCCGGAAATCCTCACCAGATTTTCTTCAACAAAGCGAAATCTTTCTCTCAACGTTGAGCAGAACTGGACCGAGTACAATGTCAGTCTGTCAGCATCGCTGCAACAAGTCAAAAAAAAGGCACTGTTTTAGTTTCTTTAAAGCCATTTTCCCACGCAGCACATCTATGAGGAACAGTAATCCAAGTTGATGCGGTGGAATATTAAAAATAAAAATAAGAGTTTACTCTTATTATTAACAGAATGTAAATGATAAAGAAATGGCTATGAACGTGATTAAGCAGCTAAATATACTCTTGCACAAGCTAAGCATGTTGCTGGAGACGGATGATGACAAGGCCCACATTGACGAGAAGGAAACGCTGAAAACACTGAAGCTGAAAAATTGTGGTCCTTCTACAAGTCCAAAACAAAATTTTCAGTAAAAATATATATATATACTAGCTGACCCGGCGAACTCTGTTCCGCCTTAAAGGCAATAAATAAGCAGGGATTTTGGAATCTATTAACTTTTAGGGTTTTTTTTTTTGTTAAACAAATTGTAGTACATAAGGTGCTTTTACTTGAGAACCTTGTGATACACGACATTTTAGATTTATCATCAGGCGCAAAACAAACAACGCAGATGGACTTTCGACCCGTGAACATGGTACATATAATTGACCATGAGAAAAACATGGATGTTCTAGATTCAAACCACAACCGAGTCGAGGAATGGCCTTGTGATTTATTGATGGTCATGGCAAATGCAAGACGGATCGGAAATTGAATTCTTTTAAATTTAAACGGCATATCGGTTGGGATCCTCGGAATGAGAACTTCCTCACCTTTGAATTTTCCTTTCAGTATCGTCGCGTAAATTACATTGTTCATCAATTGTCTTACCACCAAACGCGTACCGTTGCCCAGTTTTGGTTGGTTTATGTATCGAAGCATGATTACTACGGAATACAATGGGTCAGGTGGCGGAGTCAATAATGGCAATTTCAGTTTTCCAGTGAGGCAGCATAATCCGGGCTTTTCTCCGGAAAACTTTAATGCACCACAATACTCGCAAACAACGTTCATTTGCCCAATGCCAACGCTAGGATGCAAGCTGTAATCATTGCTTCAATCGTATCGAAACGCTGCTCGATTCAAATCTCTTGTTCGGCGTCGCAAATTATCTATTTGTTGACCTCGTTTGTTCGCTCGACGATTTTGCATTACCAACCGAGCCGTTTCACGGGCTGCCTCAATTTGCTTTTTTGTGATCGAGAAGCACGAAGTCGAGCCATACTAACACGGCGCTGTTCACGTACAATTTCTTGTTCTTCTTCAGTCCTTTCATTTGCAGTGTTTCGTATCCTTCTTGCAATACGGCTTTGTTAAGAAAGATTCGATCGTCTTGGTCGCGGCTTTGTTAAATAAACTTCACTTCACCTTAATTCACCTAAAAATGTGTTTCAAAACTCAAATTTTCAACCATTCATTCATAGACAAAATAACTTAGCTGTTCGAGATGCGTTTTGTTATTCCAAGTCTGATGCGTTTTTGTCAATAGTTAATCGACCAATATTAGCTTCATTTCTTTCAGTACTAACTGCATCACGTAAATAGATGTACTCCTCAGAACGTAGTTTGGCTTTGTTCAACCTAATGAAAGTAAACATTCATAGCTGACATATGTACATCTATTTTGACATACATGTCGACTCAATTTGATTGAGAAGCACGAAGTCGATGATTCTTTTTTGTTATACCACGTTTGATAGTGACTGACGTTTACAGTATCCTATGTTGGTCTCCTGGCTCTAAGCTACCTACCCACCAATTTTCAGTTATATCGGTACAGCCGTTGTTGAGTTATTAATGAGGTAACTAACACGACTTTCGTTTATATATATAGATGTCATGAAAAAAGTTTCGGGTAATTTTAAGAGAGGGATTTAAGCGAAAACATCTATTTTTAAAAAAGAGAGGGCGTGTTTTTTCGCTCTTAACGCGACACTTATTTTATACCCGTCTGTACAGATGTGAATTATGTGAAATTTTCAAATTGTTTATCAGTTTTCACTTTTTACATTTTTTTGCTGCATCTGTCATCTACAACTACATCAGTTCTCACGACAATACACGTACACTGCACAGTGTAGCAGAGTGTGTGAGCGAGAGAGAGAATCAGTAGCGGCTATCAACCCTAAAAATGTATATTTTGTGGCGGGGGGTGAAGGGGCTCGCTGCTGAAAAATCTTTTCATCATTGTGGCTACAATAATGATCCGATCTGAATCAGAATCCTTTACATATGATCATTCTTTGATCACAATTCAAAATTGTGCACTTTCATCTTTTGGAGGGCCGGAAGTGGGCGTGGCGAAATTTTTAAATAAACTTGCACTGAAGTGATATCACAGTAGTCTGGACAAAATCCACTTGTACCACAAATACAATATACCCTTTTAACTTCGAGTACGGGTATAAAAACGTTTTAGAAGGAAGACAACAACTTTTCTGTTGTTGTTAATCGTTTGGAAGTTTTTCGGAATAAGAACACGAACTGTAGATCCGAAATTATTCTGGAATGGCGTATTTCAATAGTATTGTATACCTTGTATACTCTTCGACTGCGCAGCGAACAGTTGGTCGGCTTTTGGGCGTGTTAGTCTACAGCGTCTGTAATATCCTGCAGGAGCTTTCAGAGCATTCAATATATTCAAACTGACGTACTTAGTTTTTCACAGGTAGCGACGAAACGTAGTTGACTCAAGTTAGTTTTCTACATACATATGTACATATGTAAACATAAATTGGACAGCACAAAACACTTAAATCCTAGGACTACATATACATACTACATACCATGATCTTTATGTTCTATAAGTTAGTGAAATTGAATTGGAACATATTTAAAAAAAAAATTTAATATAATATTAAAGGAGGCAGGCTACGCAGGTTTGAGATAAATTTACGTTTTCCAACAAACTCAGCCACCAAGCCAGTACAATTTATAATCGATAAATTCTCCGGTTTTCACTTACTATTGCGTTTTGCATTTTTAACTACCTATACTTTCATTTCAATGCGCTCTGAAATTCGCAAAAGTGTGATTTATATCCATACAGTACTGTTCAGCGCAAAATATTACTGTTGTTACCCACGACAACTCATACAAAAGGGTTCTGTTATGTTTAACAGAGATACATATATCCATTACCAAATCGGATTTTTGCTTAAGAACGTAGAACGCGGTTTCATTAAGCCAATTTTTCAGATTCAATTAAGAGTCGTTTAATTGTATAATAAGCCGTTGACTTTATATTTCAGTGAGGATTTAGTTTCCGTTTTGAAAACGGAAAATTTTGATATCTTCGATTGCGGAAACGCCTAACTATCCGTTTTGAAGAGAAACATCGGATATGTTGTGCAGAAGTGAAAACGGCAGCCAGCCTGAATAAACTGACTTCACTTTTACAAGCTGTCAAAAAGCTTTGAATTCTTTTAAAGCTTTTCTTTCTCTTCAATATGTACTATAGAATCAATATATGTATGTACCTAACGAATTTAAAAGCAACATTGTTCACACCCATTGAAATTTCGGCTTTGTGTCAAACAAATCGACTTCTCAATAAAAGTGCGGTGCACCTCAAGTGCCGGTGGGGTGTTGCAGTTCTCATGGAAATACCACGTATTTATTGATGGTCCCACAAACTTACCATTTACATGGTACACAGTCAATACATCAGTGTCTCTAAACAATAACGGGAATGCCCTTACTCGAACGTAAAATAAAAACTTAATAATATATATAAAGATCTAATAACTATCGTATGTGTAATTATATGCCATTCCTCAATTTGTCTAATATCTGCTTGGATTTTGTCGTTAGGAAATGCCTTAAGTATTTCGAAAGAATGGGGAAAGTTGAAGGTAATTGTAATCATTTTATGTGTCAATATGTAGATTTTAGTATATAACTTTAAATACTTTAAGATCGACGCTCAAAACGGTCAAAACGGCAAAAGCCTGCAAGATTTGCATCTCCTACAGAGTCATCTTTAACAGGTCCTGCAACGAACAGCGAGCCAACGTCAATGCCTTGTCAAGAGATTCCAAAATCTTTGTCGCAGCTGGAATATTCTGTAAAGAGAAACCCCCAGACTAGCAATGTGAATTTCCTTGAAATTGTAAACATACGCGCAAAAACGACGTGGACTAAAAAATCGGCGCAGTCTCCAACATCGCCTAGCAATGCTATGAAAAAGATTAAACGTCGACGAAATAGCGATACTTCCAGCGATGAAGAACGCTGGCTGAATGCCATTGAAACTGGAAAGCTAGACGATGTAGACGAAGAGTTAAAAAAGATTAAAGACCCCAAATTAATGACGGCACGACAACGAGCTATGTATGAACGGACACAAGATGCTGATACAAATATGATTGGATTTGTCGAAGAACTAATTGCGCTACCTAGTGGATATAAGGAAAAGGAAAAACCTCAAACCGCGGAAGAGATCCAAAAAGCAGCTCTAAAATCGCAAAAACGTAAGCAACAGGCGGACGAGCGTCGCGAGAAGGATAAACAAAAAACCATGGATCGCTTGCTGAAAAAACAGGAGAGCAGTAAACAGCGCTCTGGCGCTCGCAACAAACAAGCACAAAAGCCTTCACACCCAAAACTTACATATATGAATACTATTGAAGGTGCCTACATCTTGGTACCTCCAGGTCATGAGTTTCCGATGAAAGCGAAAGTTTCCCGACCTCCGCCACCAGCTCAGATGTGTTCCATTAGTGACTGCGAAAATCGTAGGACATATTCCTGCTCCAAAACCAATGAACCCCTATGTAGTCTAGTTTGCTACCGTAAAAATTTAACAAAGGCAAAATTGCAATAAAAAAAATTTCAATCGTATAGTTTACATGTTTTTATACACTTGCTTTTATTGATTCAATAAAAAATTATTTATGATCTCTTGCTGCTCCGTTTCTGTACGTTGCAAGTACTGGTACTCGCTCTTCAAACGCTCTAGTTTGACCGTCTGTTCTAAAATATTGCTCTGACATACTTGCTGGTGGGCTTGCCGCTGCTGCGACATTGTTTTAAGTTGGTTTTGTGTCCCAATTGCACGTAGCTTTTCCATTTCGACATCTTTAGCAAATGTATTTGATATTTTATAGAAGTCATGGATCAGTCTTTTAAACAATTGAAGGTTTCTTGAATACTCCAGGCACTCATGTCTCAGCTCTATTTTTTGAGTTGCAATGCTAGGGTCCTGAACTCGCAATCTGTAGATATCGTCTATGAACAATCCAAATTTGCTCAATTCCTCCATTTTGACTTTAATATTATAAAGAATTTACAAAAACAAGCATTCGCGCATGCATTTTCTGTTATGGCACGCATTCGTTGTCATAGACAACGAACAGCCAGTCATAAACTATTTTTATACCCGTACTCGAAGAGTAAAAGGGTATATTGTATTTATGGTAAAAGTGGATGTGTGTAACACACAGAAGGAGGCATTTCCGACCCCATAAAGTATATATATTCTTGATCAGCATCAATAGCCGAGTCGATATAGCCATGTCTGTCCGTCCGTCTTGTTTTTCACTCATTGCTCGAACGCTATTAGAGCTAGAGCAATCAAATTTTTTTCCAGACTGTGTGATATCTCACTCCTAGAAAAGTGTTAACAAATTTCGCCCCGCCCATTTCCGCCCCCAAAATGGACGCACATCTGTGGCGTCCACAATTTTAAAGATAGCAGAAAACGAAAAATGCAGAATCATAGAGAAAAACCATATCTATCAGAGGCCCAAATCTAAATTGGATCGGATCATTAGTATAGCCACAATAGAGAAAAAGCCATTTCGAGAAACATCATTCCATCTCTTTCGCACTCACACAAAAACGGTTCGATTTGGTTTTTCGTACAAATGAACGCCAGGATCTCAGAGACTATAAGAGCTAGAGCAACCAAACTTTCTGACAAGACTGCTGTGATACCAAACCTGGACAAGTATATTTCAAAATTTCGCCCCCCCACTTCCGCTCCCACAAAAGACAAAAATCCACAATTTTGAAGATAGGAAAAAACGAAAAATGCAGTATCGTAGGGAATGATCACATCTACCAGATTCCCGAATTTGGTCCAGATCGGATCATTATTATAGCCATAATGATGAAATGAATTTTCAGCAGCGAGTCCCCTTGCGGGGGTTGCCTCCCGCAACAATATATACATTTTTATTAGGGTTGATAGCCGCTACTGATTCTCTCACACTCACACTCACGCTCACAGACTCTGCCTCGTGCAGTGTACGTGTGTTGTTGTGAGAACTGATGTAGATGTAGACGACAGATGCAGCAAACAAATGTAAAATGTAAAATGAAAAAACTGATAAAACATTTGAAAATTCCACATAAATCACATGTGTACTGAGTACGGGTATAAAAGTATAGTCGCGTTTACAGCGACTCCGTACGTTCTTTTTCATTTTATAGTTTCGAATAAGTGTTTGTTTCTCAAATTCAGAATCTAAGTTCATACATACAAATAGCGAATCAAGGATATTTAAATGTATGCATGCATAAATATTTGGTTATGAACAATAGGCTAATCGACAGGCCTGTTAGTTTATTAACAGTTTCAAATGGAGTTAGTTTTTTTTTATCTATATTAACACTGACTTCAGATCCCTTTTTTGTACATACATATATTGATACAAGAAGTCAGAAATAGGAGCTGAACTAGTGCTAGGAAAATCCATCAAAACTTAGATAAATGAAAACGGATTAATGTCATGTAGGGTTGTTTCGTTTGTTGGATCGCAGTCGCGCTAGTCCAGTTCGCTCTTCCTCTTCGTCGCTTGTATACTGATGCATGCTGGTGCCGCTGACACCCCCTACACGTACAGAAGACGTCGCCTGCATTAGATCTTGGTCAGGAGCGTTTCGATTCTCGTATAGCAACACTTGTAGCGTTTCTTCGTAAATACGTGCCTCAGGAAATTCCACTTTAGTATGTTTTCGATCAGTTGCATAAACAATAGAAGTACAGCAGACTTCAGCAACCTTTTTTCCATGCCCGTAAAAGGACCAGCAACAGATTTCACTTGGCCCTATAACATCTTTAATGAACAAAATACGTTCATTGAAGCGCAAAGAGAGCTTGTCGAAAAGTTCAATGTTTTTTAATAAGTTGTCATCGGATGTGCTTGTGTATGAATACTTGTTGTTTTGTCGCTGCACCACTAATATAACAGCCGGTTTTGAAGACGCGCTGATGAGAAGTTGTTCCTCTTTTTGCGATGTTATAAGTGGAATGCGGCAAATAGGTTTTGGCTCAATGTGTGCATATAATGCCCGCTCACATGACATGGCAAGCTCGGTAATGCAGTAGTATTTTGATTCTGCAAGCAACTCAGCTATTTCTTTGTTAGTTTCGGGTAATGGTACACTGCCATCGCGCAAAAAGTTAAGTATGATTCCGAAGTGATTTCCACAACGATCTATTAATATCCAACCTGCAAAGCAAATTTTCATAAATTGATGTCAATGCAAGCATATCAAATACCTTCTGAATCAGTTAGCACCTCCATGCGTCCACTAAACATTGCGCTTAGCATTGTGTCATTATGTTTTGTCAGTGTTCCGATAGTAGTATAATACAAGCGACCACCAACATTTAGCTTGACATACTGAGACGAATGTCCTTTTAACAAAACTTTCTGATCACCGGACATGACTTCAGACTGCTTGGCATGAAGCACAAGTTGGTGGCTACTTGCCACAGGTTCCAAAATTACTTTGTCTTGCAGAGCAGGACCTAGGTCTTCAATAAAGCCAGCTATTTCTGTTGTTGTAACGGCAACGCCCTTTTGTTTTGAGCTTTTGCAAACGCTGTCTCTTGCGTTGCTTACGCCCGCACAATCTTCAAACGTTGGGGGATCAATTTTGACGAATAATGTATGACAAAAAACCACGACAAAAAAACTTCAGGCAATTTGGTTACAGAGAAAGGAAGTTTGCGAAATTGTGTGCCGCCTGACCCTCAGAAATATACCCAAAATATATCTTTTCGTTTTCAAAAAAATACCGTAAATATACCAAAATAAAAAGCTTAACCCACTCAAAACCCGTCTTTTTATGAGTAAAACCGCGAGATACACAACTTTTTATAAACGCTCCTGTTTGCTCATTCATCCTTATACTTAAGTTAAGCCTAGTACTCAAATCCGGAAAAAATTTTTCTAGGCAATTAAATGAACTACTCCGGCTGGAATCGCTATTCCGCAGGCATATCCTGGGTCCTGCAATATTTTATGCCAATGGAATTTGTGGGGCTATTAACAGCAGCAGATGGCGCTACTGCCTGTGCGACTGACGGTGACTATAGCATAGAACGCAGATCGAAAAACTATTTGCTAGCGAACAAATTGCAAACACTGAGCACTGCATTTCGTACGGGTAAACTGCTCAGAAAAAGTGATGCTTACTACTCAAATTCCACAAATTCCTCTATTTTTCGACCTATTTAATTAGTTTAACAATATCTTCGTTTCTGTATTCCCATTGCCGCTTGTTTGGTGTTTGCTTCTTGCCCACAATTTTTAATTTCTGCTGCAATATTTACCTTCTGTTTGCTAGCAAAAATTTAAAACACAGATATCTATTGCGAGAGGGTAGAAACTTACCAACGAATACCAGCAAATATCATCGGCTGGTTTTCTAGTATCTATCGACCTTTCTATTCCTTGAACTGAGTACTGCCTTCCGTACAGACCCTAGAAAAAAGTTGTTTCCCGATTTCATTTCAATTCTTATCGGTTTCATACTAATAACAGCTCTGATTCTGTATTCTGTAATGATCTGATCTGAACCAAATTCGGGAATCTGGTAGATATGGTCATTCTCTACGATACTGCATTTTTCGTTTTTTCCTATCTTCAAAATTGTGGACTTTCATCTTTTTGTTGTCGGAAGGGGGCGTGGAGAAATTTTGAAATACACTTGTCTTGGTTTGGTATCACAGAAGTCTGGACAAAAAGTTTGGTTGCTCTAGCTCTTATAGTCTCTGAGATCGAGGCGCTCATTTGTACGAAAAACCAAATCGACCCGTTTTTGTGTGAGTGCGAAAGAGAGGGAATGATGTTTCTCGAAATGGCTTTCTCTATTGTGGCTATACTAATGATCCGATCCAATTTAGATTTGGGCCTCTGATAGATATGGTTTTTCTCTATGATTCTGCATTTTTCGTTTTCTGCTATCTTCAAAATTGTGGACGCCACAGATGTGCGCCCTTTGTGGGGGCAGAAGTGGGCGTGGCGAAATTTGTAAACACTTTTCTAGAAGTGAAAAATCACATCAGTCTGGAAATAAAATTTGGTTGCTCTATCTTTTATAGCCACCGAGCAATGGGCGACAAACAAGACGGACAAACATGGCTATATCGACTCGGCTATTGATGCTAATCAAGAATATATATTCTTTATAGGGTCGGAAATTAGTCCTTCTCTATGTTACACACATCCACTTTTACCACAAATACAATATACCCTTTTACTCTTCGAGTACGGGTATAATAAAGATTAAAACTAATAGCAGTCAGACTACAGTGCACGGTAATTGCTAAAAGCTCTGTTAAAAGCGAAAACGAAACAATGCGAGTGGAGCAGACTGCATCAACAGCTTGTGAGTGAGATTGTTACTGCACAAAGGTTTCAAGAGCGAGAGAGATAGAACAGTTATTTAAGTTTGGCGGACAGAGAGTGAGTGATAGATAGCTAAAACAATAGAGCGGCTTAATGTGTTGCGGCGTACCTACGAAAAGAAACAACACAAACACACAATTAATCGACGCACATTTGTGCGTAAATAAGTTGTGTTTTTACACAATTAAATAGGCATGCACACGCGGATTAGGATAAAAAATCATGTTAGATAATTAAGTAATTAATTTTATTAGAACAAAACATCGGCTGTTTGTGATAAATAAAGAAAAGATGTGTACAAAATACACTAAGACCGTATAGAATCAGTCCAGAAAAACTTTTTGCTCTGCGTGGACTCAACTGGGATGACAGTGTGGACTGCCTTCTTACTCTCGTAAATTGCTCTTAATAAACCTTCCATCCTTTCTTAATCGTAGAAAAATGCTTGGTGTGGTTATTATGCACAACTTGATCATGGGTGACATCGACAGCCCTGACGTGTTGAGCCGCATAAACTTCACGATTCCCTGTTAGATCCTCTAGAAATTTTATTCCTCTGTACCTACCAGTGTGTAGATCGAATTATTCCTTGCATGAACCGTTTCGGATCTTATGCTCGCATTATAGCTCGTTCTACCATATAATATCCACCACTAATTCACTTCCTCTACTTTAATCTCTAATACTAACATACCTTTCCCGTAATTACTAATATTCTTTTGTAACTTTGCATGTTTAGCATTGTGTTTAGCCATACTTTTCCTCGAATACTAGTGTAACAGCTATCTATATATACAGCTATACACGCGTCGCGCGTCATGCGGCAGTGCGCCTCGGTCGGTTGGGCGGGAGGACGGCTGCGTATCTCGCCACTTGATGGTGCAGTCTTTGCACATCAACGTCCTAAAGATAAAATATATTTATTTATTGATTTATATTTGTTTGTTTTTATGATTATAAATATGAATATGAATTAAAATTGGATGTTTCATTTTAGGAAAATTAATGTGTATGATGTTAATATGCAGAATACAAAAAAATTACAAGTTTGATCTTTAAATATAAGTAAAATATGTATGTGTACAAATAAATATTTCTTTGTATACGCCTGCAGTTGCAAATTTTAAAATGTTTTCCCACACTTGGTATTTAGCTCAAACTCTAAGAGCTCGAGATTGAACGAAAAATATTAAGTAATTTTTAAAATTTATAATCATAGTTTGCGGGCACTTTCTACTGATTGCATTCGATAATAGTTTTTAAGATGACGATACGACAGTAGATTCGCTATCCGCCTTGATGCTGACGCATTCCTTCTGTTCAACAATTAATGGTGTGCCTCTTATTTCGTCCGCGGGAGAGTTCACCAATTCTTGTTCACTTTCAGTCTTTAAACGTTTCGATTTGTTACTTGTTTCATCCAGATCAACTTCTGGCGCGTTATCTGGCGAAGCACTGCGTTTGAGTACATTATCATCATTTTTGACAACTGCAGATTGTTCATTTTCCTTGACGGTGTTAAGTAATACATCTTCCGTTTCGGATGGATTAATAGAAGTCGGCAAGTGTTGAAGTTTAGGTTGAAACTTGACAATTACGGCCGTCATGTTATCACAACCAGTTCCATCGCCCATTGTATTTGGCGCCAAACAGTTGTCAAAAAGCTAAGGGTTTAGATCGGTATTGATAACGTAATGATAGTAGAAATATGAATTAATTTTACCTCTTCGCAGATGTTAGATAGCTTCTTATTTTCATCTTTTAGTCGCAGTCGAACGAAATCAACGACTTCTTCACTAGACATATAGTTCCATATACCATCGCATGCCAGCACCATAAACTCGTCGGAAGGCGTAATTATTAACTTCTTCACGTCTGGTAGGGCTGATATCATTTGTGCCTCAGCTGGAAGTTCCAAATTTGTTTTGTAGGCATGATCGCCAAGGGCTCGAGATAAATTAAGACCACCATTGACACGACCATCAAGGGTAACACGTCCACCAGCTTTAACAATCCGTGTGGCCTCCTCATCGTCTTCTGGCTTGTGGTCGAGACTCATTTCAATAGTTTTCCCATTGCGGGATATAACACACCGTGAGTCGCCTGCGTTCGCGACATACAGATCACGGCCATGCAGCAAACAGACAACAGCAGTACATCCACTATCTTTTCCAGGCTCTTCAATCATATTCGCGCAAAACTGATCATTGGCTAGCTGATCCTCATCTGCATCCTCTTCGTCACTCATATCGTCATCCTAGGGACACATTAATTAGGTACAAGTAAAATAATGTTTAAAAACTTACATCGTCTTCATCATCGTCGTCGTCGTTTTCAGCCCTATCGTCCATGTCTTCATCGGAGCTTTCCGCAGTTGCTATTTCGGGTTCCTCGATTATAGCATTTTCATCGTAGTCGGCATCATCGTCCGTGGATTCATCGTCTTGTGCAGAATACAATTTCTTTACATTTTTTTCAGATTCCTTGCTGGTTGATGAAATTACGGCAACGTCAGTTTTGGTTCCTGTCGAACTGACCAAACTACCATTTTCTTTGGCGTCACCGATATCGGTAGACCCAGATACTACAGATTCTTCGGATACTGCGTCGACTGCTCCTATAACCTCAGATGAAGTAACACTTCCATTCTGATCAGTTGGGAGCTTTAAAGTTGAACTGCTTCCATTAGTTTTGTCAGTTGTATCAGTGACAGTCTCACTGTTTATTAAATCATTAATGATCTTGTTTGCGCTGGAACTGCTACTACTAGTCACTGCCGATTCATCTTCAGGTTTTGCTGCCTTGGAATGGATGGGGCTCGGACCAGGGACCTCTGAAAAAGCAGCAGCTGCTGCTGCAGCTGAGGTTGAAGAACCTTCTGGCTTAGCTGTGGGATCCATTACAGCCTTATTAGCAGCTTCGGCAGCCACTGCTGCAGCACGACGACCACGCAAACAAGGGGCTTGCAATTTAAAATTTTCCTCCGCTTCGGTTTTTAGCCTGACTAATTCGTGTGTTTGTGGAAGTCCTTTGTATTTTTCTAGTACTTCGTTCAGTGGTAGATTGCTCTCCTCGTGTAACTCAGCTAAATCTTCGTCCTCATCTTCCTCGTACACTTCGGCTTCTTCACCATCGACAAAATTATGTTCGCCGGCCAGTATTTTTAGTATGGTTACTACTGGTGGATCAAGCAATGTTTTGTCGAATCCCAAAAATGCATCTTTCAGTGCCTGTCCGAACTGACCTTTTTTGTACGCATCTAGATTTTTAAGGAACTCTGGCAACTTGTCTGCGCAGTACTGGGCTACCTCGGCTCCACCATGACCATCATAAACAGCAAAAAATGACGTATTGATATCAAAATTTAAAATAGAATTGTGAGCATCCTGTAAAATTAGTAGTTTTTAGTTTTTTTAGCACTTAATAAAGTCTCACATGCTTACCTCTTGACTGTTGCGCCAGCCCTGCATCGAACTGGCACCTACTACCAACAAGTCATTCAATTCATCTGTAGACGATTTTTCCGTCTTCGGATGCGACAAGTAAGCACCCATTTTCTGTTATAAAATATTTTCTGCTTACAAAACGAAGAACAAAGAATTTTATATTTCAAGGCGCTAACAAAGCTAAGAAAATGTCTTCTGCTTAATACGCTATTCGGAAAATCGATGCCTAGCCAACGAGCGCGTGCTTTGCCTAAAAATTATTTTTCCCGCCGCCGGTTTAAACAATGCCACTGAGTAAAATTTTCGATTTTTTTTTTTATTTTTAGTTTAGTTGGGATATGAATTAGTTGGAAGTCTCATTATTTTTGTTTATAAATGGAAAGAAACTGATTAATGTTTTTGTGAGATGGTTGGGTTGTCTTTGGCCTAAATTTAATACTTAAGGCTGATACTCTTTTAAATCGCTTGGTTATATTAATATATTAAACAAAACAAGCAAATCTGTTTGGTCCTTGCCTTTTTTCACAAATTGAATTGAAAAAAATGATGCTATGTATGTGAATGCTACTTTTTCAATTTTTGTCGTGTATTAGTGTCGATAAAAATGGCAGTCTATGCGCTTCGTGATATAGTGGTTCGGATCTACCAACACTGGCTCGATGCTATACATGTTCCCACTTGTGTGCATTTCGAAATATTTCATTTAGGATCAATTATCAATTATGTACATTTTCTGGACGCCCTGTATGAAATGCATACATATAGAATTGCCAAAGCGTCTGCTGAAGCTGATTAGAAAAATAAAAAATATATTCGGTCGCGATTCGGCGTACAATTTCAGAACAACATTTTGACTTACTTTTGGTGTTCCCATTTTCGCAGAACGCAATCATTCTCACCGATATGAAAAGTAAACGCCATATTACAACATTATAGCAATATAGGAAAATAGATGCATTCAACATTAATTTTAAAACATTAGTTGAGCAATATAGCTTTGTCATAATTCATTTCTTTTACCAAGTCTCAAATATGGATATGAAAGAATTTTCCAGTGCCAAAATAGTTTACGTTTTTGTGCCAACAGCTGTCGCACACAAATTTGCTTATTTGATACATAAAAAAAAATTACTGTAAAGGTGCTATGACATTAGACTCTGCTAATTTGCAGCGAGGAGAGATGGCATGAAAGACAACAGGCAAAACTATTGTTTGGCTTACAGTCGAACAACTAATGCAGTGCTTGAGGCAAAATTATGTTTCTCACCAACACAGCCACAAAAGCACAATTTTATCCGCAAAGTACAATTATCGATCAATTCTGCCGCAGCGCTTCCACCAGCTCAACTGGAAATCCAACTGCCACCATATGTTCCTCTCGCTTTGACTGCAAGTATTTTTATGGGACTATCTGTATTTATTCAGCAAGTCTAGTGTTATAACACCTTTACACTGAAGCAGAGTAAGCATTCACACTGACAAACGCAGATTGTTGCGTGTGGAGAATAGCTGATTTTGTGCGTTTGATGACTTGGAAAACAACCAAATTTATAGATCGTTCATTCTTTTTCGTAGTGACCAGACGTTTTTTTTTGCTTGCGCTCCGCATCTTTCTTATCAATTCTTATTTATCAATTACAGCCTGTGTTTTGTTCTAATAAATTTAATAGCTATCTAACTTGATTTTCTATTATAATCCGCGGGTACTTGCCTATATGATTGTGTAAAAACACAACATAATTATACTTTTGTGCGTAGGTTAGTTTTGTGCTTGTGTTGTTTTTTTCGTAAGTACGCCGCAACAGATTAAGCCGCTCTATTGTTTTAGCTTTCTATCACTCACTCTCTGTCCGCCAAACTTAAATAACTGTTCTTTCTCTCTCGCCCTTGAAACCTCTGTGCAGTAACAATCTCACTCACAAGCTGTTGCTGCAGTCTGCTCTCTCTCATTTTTCCGTTTTCGTTTGTAGCAGAGCTTTTTAGAAGAGCTTTAAGCAATTACGGTGCACTGTAGTCTGACTGCTATTTGTTTTGAACTTTTTTGAATTGGGCTAGAAAAAAAAAAATTAAAAACTTTTTAATTATGTAATTTTCTTTTGTCTGCGCCAAAAAAAACCGGCAAGAAGCAGATCACCCACGATCGGCCGAACATCCCTTGCTGGCTTTGCGACAGCGTCGTGCACGCAAAGCGATCTCAGGCCGTGTGGGGGAAGCCATTTCCAAACGTAACGGACTGCACTATAGCTGTGAGGAATGCCGTGCGGTTGAAAATGACATGCGCTCGTTTATGAGGCAGACGAGGAGAGGCTTCAAAGAGCTGATCGTAGCCTTGAAGAAGCAATATGATCGGCCCTTAGCCATGGACACTCAATTCAGCAGTTTACAGCTGCTGGATGAGTCTCCGGACTTGCAAGTGCGAACTGCCTCTCGGCCGCCGGCATCCGAAAAACTAACTCTGACCACACCGTCAGTGCAGCTGTTGTCTTCGTTTGGCACCCAAGGGCAACGGTCGCTGCAGGTGATGTAGATTCGGGTGCCGAATACATCACCTCGGAGAACATGCAGCCAGAATCGACTGGAGCGTCCGTGTCCGTAGAGTGCGCACCAAACTCCGTAACTATTCCCATCCATTTCGAACCCACCAGTTGTACGTCCCGGACCACCCGATATTTCCATCACAGGTACCGTACCTGTGGTGCCAAAACCACTGGTGGGTGTCCCACCACAGCGGCATGTTTTTGTTTCTCGGCTTGCCCCTGACCGCACATCTAATGATGTAACTTTATCCAGAGCAAAATAAAAGCCGACGGCCTAATGGTGGAGAAGGGAGTTAGCTTATTTTAAGATAAGCGTCTCCCCATCTCATTTCAACAGCATTTTTTCTGTCAATTTTTTGCCGGAGCACTTGGTTGTGAAGGAGTACAGTATCTGCTGAAGGGGTGGGGAATAGCCGCTGAAAATTCATTTTATCATTGTGGCAATAATTATGATCCGATCTAAACCAGATTCGGCCATCTGTTAGATTTGGTCATTCGCTACGAATGTATTTATACCCGTACTCGAAGAGTAAAAGGGTATATTGTATTTGTGGTAAAAGTGGATGTGTGTAACACACACAGAAGGAGGCGTTTCCGACCCCATAAAGTTTATATATTCTTGATCAGCATCAATAGCCGAGTCGATATAGCCATGTTCCGTCCGTCCGTCTGTCCGTCCGTCTTGTTTTTCACCATTGCTCGAAGGCTATTAGAGCTAGACCAATCAAATTTTTTTTTTCCAGACTGATGTGATATCTCACTCCTAGAAAAGTGTTTCAAAATTTCGCCCCCGCCCACTTCCGCCCCCACAAAGGGCGCACATCTGTGGCGTCCACAGTTTTAAAGATAACAGAAAACAAAAAATGCATTATCATAGATGAAGACCATATCCATCAGGGGCCCAAATCTGATTCGGATCGGATCATTAATATAGCCACAATAGACAAAAACATACGAAAAAAACTGTTTCCCTCTCTTCCGACTCACACAAAAACGAGACGATTTGGTTTTTGTATTTTGTGTCGCCTGCATCTCAGAGACTATAAAGAGCCAGAGCAACCAAATTTTGGCCAAGACTCCTGTGATACCAAACCTGAACAAGTGTATTTCAAAATTTCGCCCCCCCCCTTCCGCCCCCTTCAAAAGACACAATTTTGAAGATAGAAAAACCAAAAATGCAGTATTGTAGAAAATGACCATATCTACCAGATTCCCGAATTTGGTTCAGATCGGATGATTATTGTAGACACAATGATCAAATGAATTTTCAGAAGCGAGCTGCCCCACCTCCCGCTACAACCATCATAAAAAATATAATATACATTTGACAGATGACAGATGCATCAAACAAATGTAAAATGTAAAAAACTTATACAACATTTGAAGATTCCACATAAATCACATGTGTACAGACTGAGTACGGGTATAAAATTAGAGTCGCGCCTACAGCTACTCGTACGTTGTTTTTCGTTTTTTATTTTTTTCCATCATTAAAATTTAAAGACTTTTGTCTTTGTGAGGGCGGTAGACATGGTGTAACGTGTAACGATTTCTTTTGTGCGGTATCGATTGGTCGGGCGGCACGCGATATTTTCGGCTCCAGCTCGTCGGTTTTGGGGGTGGTGGTCTTGCTCGGACCAATTCTACCTATCGTTCACCTTGCTATGGTTAGACAATCTCGAGAATAGCGTGCTTCGACAATGTTGCTGGATACTGAACCGGTAGGCCAGACCAGGGAAAATCAGACAGACGTGAGAGAATAGACAGGAATAGAAAGTGTGAAAATGCTGGTTGGTGAGTCCACAGATGTCGTTGTGTACTCCTTTTACCCTCCCTACCGTTGATCACCTCGTCGAAGAAGTCTTCGGGTGATCCCTGTTCTTACGACTACACGAGCAGCAGCATGAGTTCCTTAATCGCCTACCCGGGTGCGAATCCATCTTCATATAAAGAACGAGAAAGAACGTACGGAGTCGCTGTTGCCGCGACTCTACTTTTATACCCGTACTCAGTCAGCACACATGTGATTAATGTGGAATTTTCAAATTTTTAGAAGTTTTTACATCATACATTTGTTTGCTACATCAGTCATCTACATCTGCTTCATCTACATCACTTCTCACAACAACACACGTGCACTGCACGAGGCAGCATGTTTGAGCGTAAGTGTGCGTGCGAAAGAATCATTAGCGAAAAATCATCCCCATAAATGACTTACGCCGCAAGGGGAAGGGGAAGCTCGCAGCAGAAAATTCATTTGATCATTGTGGCTACAATAATAATCCGATCTGAACCAAATTCGGGAATCTGGTAGATATGGTCATTTTCTACAAAACTGCGTTTTTATTTTTTTCTATCTTCAAAATTGTGGATTTCCGTATTTTGAGGGCGGGAGTGGGCATTCGGCAAAATTTTGAAATTAACTTGCACTGAAGCGATATCACAGGAGTCTAGGCAAAAATTTGGTTGTTCTAGCTCTTATAGTCTCTGAGATCGAGGCGCTCATTCATACGAAAACCAAAACGACTCGATTTTTGTGTGAGTGCGATAGGGAGCGAAGTTTTTGCGTATATTTGCCTCTATTGTGGCTATATTAATGATCCGATCCGATTCAAATTTGGGCCCCTTTATAGATATGGGCTGTCTCTATGATTCTGCATTTTTAGTTTTTCTTGTTATTTTTCAAAATTGTGGCCGCCACAGATGTGCGCCCTTTGTGGGGGCGGAAGTGGGTTGGTTGGTTGCTCTAGCTCTTATAGCCTTCGAGCAATGGGCGACAAACAAGACGGACAGACGGACAGACAGCAATTAGCACAAATACAATATACCCTTTACTCTTCGAGTACGGGTATAAAAAAATATTTCATACAAGTCTCTATATTCTTTAACATTTCTCTTTCTAAACCGAACTTCTTTTAAACTTACATACTACAAGTGTTATAGGCATGTGAAACGAGTTTGTGTAATGGCTTAAAGTTAATAAGTATCAAATGTGTAAGAAGATTTTAAGGTAAATTTAAATTTAAATTTTAAAGTATTAAATGGGTAAGAAAATTTTAAGGTAAGTTTAAATTTAAATTTTAAAATATTAAATGTGTAAGAAAAAAATTTTAAGGTAAGTTTAAATTTAAATTTTGAAGTAAAAATGTGAAAGAAAATTTTAAGGTAAGTTTAAATTTTAAAGTATTAGGGTGCAAGAAAAATTTTAAGGTAACTTTAAATTTAAATGTTAAAGCATCAAATGGGTAAGAAAATTTCAAGGTAAATTTAAATTTAAATTTTTAAAGTATTAACGGTGTAAGAAAATTTTAAGGTAGATATAAATTTAAATAATAAAGTATTTAATATGTAAGAAAATTTCGAGGTAAATATGAATTTAAATCATAAAATATTAAATGTGTAAGAAAATTTTAAGGGAATATAACATTAGGTTTTAACAACTAGTTAGGACTAAATAAGAAATAGATTATAAATTCATTCTTAATTCTCTAAGTATAGATCGTGACACTCCACTGAGTCGACTTCATTTAACTCTTTCGTTTTTTAACTATAATAACTCGTGCAACTCCTGCCGTTGCTTTTTACTCTGGATGTAGCAGCCACTCCCGGATTGCGGTGTAACGCGACTCCCTCTCGCAGTTAATATGGCCGCTTGACGACACTTTAACGGTGCAGTGGACGAGCGGCTGCCATCTTCTGCGGATCCTCAAGTTTCGTATATGTTGAGTATTCTTAACTCTCCAGTTCGGGTTTAAGTCTTCATTTGGCCTTTCAAGGCGCGCTTAATTGCGCCGCCCTGTCGGGTGCTGGTTCCTGCCGGCGGCGAATCTCGGCTTACTTGGCGAGGAACCAACGGGGTGCTGCGAGGGCCGTGGAGGCGCTCGCCGGTCTTCTGGTCAAATCCCTTTGAGATCGTCCGATCTCTCCCCTGCTTTGCAAGGCGTTCTGGCTCGGCTCGATCAATTCCGCGATCAATAAGCCTTATTTATTCGGGGCGCACAGCCAACCGCAAGCTAGAGAAAAATGGGATTGGGGTACAGGCTCCTCTGTCTTGCGCTACCGCATTCTGCACTCACCTTCTTTTTTAGATTTTATCTGACACAAGTGGTTTTTTTTGTTTTACTGTCGCGGATGACAAGTATTTGGCGAGATTTTAAAAGATTTTATTTAACACTTTTCACTGAGCGACCTTTCAGTTTGACCATCGGTGCGGAAAAGGAAGTTGATGACCCGTCAATCAATTGCTACGTCTTTTAGGCTGTACCTCTCATTAATTACCCCTTGGACCTGTCAAATTAATCAAAGCATCCCCTGAACACCCTACCTACTCTTCATATTCCCTGCGATAGTACTTCAGGTTTCCAAAGCAACTCTACCTTTCTATCGATATTATTAATTCAGTTATTTTTTGATGCTTCATGCGCCGGTTCAATGGTCATTTTCTAGAGGCTTTTTAATTTTCTTCTATCTTAAAACTTGTGAACTTTTGTCTCTTGTATACGCGGCGCGAAATTTTGAAAAGCACTTGTATTGAAGTGATATCACAGGAGGTTTGACAGTTTGGTTACTTTAGCTCTAAAGCCGACTGTACAAGGAATAATTATTTATTTTGTTATTTCATATCCAGTGGCAATTAGTTTCTTGGGCCCATTCCTCGTGCTTGTGGTTCCTATCGGCTCTAAAGCCACCGCAACAGAACAAGAAAGATTACAATTTTGTGCGCAATCCTTCCGAGAAAAAATATTATTTGCCCACTGCACAAGTCCGTCATAAGGTAAACGGAGAAGCGCCGCACTAACAATATTTTTTAAATATTGTCACAACCAGTGTGAACGTTCTCTCCTCGGCGTGTATCAATTGATCCACTCATTGTTTGGGAACCTCGATCCAGAGCGACCCCAAATAATCCGAGTCGGTATTGAAAAATTGTTGTCCAACACAGAGCGAGGCCTTTTCTTTTCCATTCACCCAGCAGTGGGTTTCTCTTTTTGCGTATTTACGGAAGTTATTGCCTTCTGTTGTCGTGCCCTGCCCAGCCTAAGTTTTTGTTTTCCTTCCGTCAATCCGACTTCAGCTTCAGACTTCGCACTCTGCCAACGGGTGACAAGGACAGCTAAGGGTTTCTGGCTGCGACCTCTCCACGTAGGCTACGCGCATCTTCCGCCTCAGGAACTACCCCCCACTCAGAGGATCAAGTCGCCAGTCACTCCCAGAGCAGCCAGTAGCAGCCCTGCTGCCAGGACCAAATCGGTTCTCTTCCCGTCTCCCGTCACTCTCAAGGTGCCAGCTCGGATCCAAGACGATCTCACCAGCTCTTCCGTTTTCAGTCCCGTCAGCTCGAGACCCGTTATTAAAATGGCTCAATCCGCCACCACAACGGCACGAGCAAGATTAGCCGCCGCCATCGGCCGTTTGGCTCATTTGGAAGCGCGCATCACTGCCGCTCCATCCGTATGTCTTTCCGAGGTTCGCCGAGGACAAATTCTGAGTATGTGGGCGGGTGTCGAGGCGGAGTACAAAGCGTGCTCCGCAGTGATGGTTGACGAGGATCCAAGGGTTCAAGAGGACATCCGAGATAAGTATGGCGAGTGTTATGGGGTATTTGAGCAGTGCCTCGCTAATCTCAATACTCAGCTGGCCCAAACATGAGTCCATCCGTCTGCACCGCCGACTTACCAGGGCGGCTGTCGACTGCCCCTGCGACATCGAGGTCTTCACAGGAGATTACGTCCGTTGGCCTACTTTCCGAGATTTATTTACGGAAATTTATATAAATAATTCTAGGCTGTATCCGGTAGAGAAGCTATATCATCTCACCGCTAAGACAAGTGGCGATCCGAAGGCCATAGTCGAAAAGTTCCCGCTCACAAACGATGGGTTCGAGTCAGCATGGTCGGCCCTCCGAAACCGATATGAAAATAATTGGCTCCTGGTGACCAACCAGATCAATATTCTGCTCTTTCTGCCTCGCGTCGAGTCGAGTCCAGCCGAGCTTTGAAAGAGCTTCAAAGCACGATGCAAGGGGTCCTCACCGCTCTTGCTCACCCAAGGTCTGCACGGACAACTGGGATAGCCTCCTTGTGACTATCCGTGCCTCCAAATTGCCGAAGTTGACCCGGTACCTGTGGGAAGCATCCGTCACCGACAAGAAAGAGGTTCCTCCATGGGCGGAAATCGACGCCTTCCTCACTCATCGCTATTTGACGGTAGAGGCCATGGAGAGTGACCCGTCCACTTCCAAAGGCCATCCGAACCCACCACTGTCCAAAGGTACCCTGAATTCGCAGCCCTCCGGAAGCAAATCCAACCCGTTCCGGTCTCAGGGAGTCCCGTGCCCAGGAAGTTTCACTCCTTCCAGACACAAGTGAGTCCAAAGAGAAGAACGTGTGATATCTGCTCTAAAGAGAACCATCCGATCCGACTTTGTCCGCACTTCCTACAGATGACCGTGGATGCGCGGGCCAGTTGCATTAAAAAAGGCAGCTGTGCTTGAACTGTTTCGCGAGAGGCCACCAGCTCGGGAATGCCAGTTGCTTCACTTGTGGAGCCCGCCACCACACGCTTCTGCATCGGGGTACCTCAGCTCCCAGCGAATTGACTTCCGCGACCGCGGAGGAGTCCGGTTCCTCCGTCGCTCCAGCCAACGTTCAGAACTCCTAGGCTCTAGGCAACGTTCATTACGGAACGTCTCTTTAATATCATTCAACTACCATTTCGCCTTATTCAAGCCCAAGTTTCAGGCCTTAATAATACTGTAGCAGCTCAGTCCAAGAAGCTCTGTGATTTTTCCATTCGCTCCCTGGTTACGCCGAGCGTACAGTTAAACGCCACGGCCTACGTCCTGCCAGAGATTGCCGGCAATCTTCCTTCATATCCGATCCCGCAGAACTCTCTGCGAGACTTGCCGAACCTGCCATTAGCAGACCCTACGTTTTATGAGAGCTCACAGATAGACGTTCTGATCGTAGCCGATCTCCTTCCGTCCGTATGGTTAAGCGGCTCACAGACCGACATCTGTGGCTCCCTCCTCGGACAGGAAACTATCTTTGGGTGGGTGCTTACCGGTCCATTGCCAAGTGCTGTTCCTGACCAGATTGCATCCTTCTCCACACGAATTTCACACGTCCGCGACGCTCCGTTAGACAAACTTCTCACAAAGTTTTGGGATGTGGAGGATCTACCTATCAAGGTAGTAGGAGAGTCGGACTCTTTTGCGAAAGCCATTTTAATCGAACCACGTCAAGAACGTCAAGAGGGAAGTACGTTTCGTGACCCCGCTCATTGTGGGTCAGGCCTGGGGCATTCACGGTCTGTTGCTCTAGCTAAGTTTCTCCGAAATGAGAATCGGCTAAAGAGAAACGTTCCATTTCAAGAGCAGTATAACTCTGTGATCCGTGAATATTTAGATCTCGACCATATGACAGAGGTTTCGTCCACTAATGATTTCGCCAATTAATATCTCCCCGCACCATGCGGTAATCGCCGGAGAGCACTACTACGCAAGTCCGCGTGGTTTTAACGCGTCCAGCCCTTCTGCGAACGGTACGATTTTGAACGATCTGCTTTATGCTGGTTCGGTCCTCCAATCTGATTTAACCATCCAAATCCTGAAGTGGCGCTATTTCCGATACGTCTTCAACGCCGACATTACAAAGATGTATCGCCAGATTTGGGTACATCCGACGCACACCCCTTCCAGCGAATCTTATTCCGAAACCAGTCGGGTGAGATTCGGGATTATGAGCTGAAAACCGTGACTTTTGGAGTCAATTGCGCTCCGTTTTCAGCCATCCTGGGTCCTGCAACAGCTTGCCGACGACATCCAGTCGCCATTTCCAAGGGCAAGTCACATTGTGAGGCAATTCATGTACGTCGACGACGTCCTAGCCGGAGCAGACTCCGTCAAGGAAGCTCAGCTGGCCATTCACGAATTGCAAGCCGCCCTCAACTCCGCAGGTTTTCCACTGCGTAAATGGACGTCCAATCAAAAGAGATTTTGACGGGCTTCCAAATGACCACCTCCTGCACACCGATTTTCTGGAAATCGATGCCGAGAGCACGGCAAAGACCCTCGGAGTTCGCTGGAAGGCGACGTCAGACGAGTTCTTCTTGTGTTCCTCCCGTGTTCACGCTCGAGTCATCCTTCACCAAGCGAGAAGTTCTTTCTCAGATTGCGAAGCTGTTTGACCCCGCGGGGTGGCTAGCCCCATTCATCGTCCGGTCCAAGATTTTCATGCAGGAAATCTGGTTGCAAGAATTGGGATGGGACGAACATCTGCCAAGTGCGTTGTACCAGCGCTGGCTGGACTTTCTGCAGAGTTACGCTGCACTCCCCGAAATCCGGAATTCCAAGATGGATTTGTACCCAGCCATCGGTAAAGGTCGAACATCACGGTTTCTGCGATGCCTCCGAAAAGGCGTACGGTGCAGCGATCTACGTGCGCGTCGAGTGTGGCCATCATATCACGGTGCATCTGCTATCAGCAAAAACACGAGTTGCTCCCGTGTAAACCGTGTCACTTCCTCGGTTAGAGCTGTGCGGTGCAGTGCTCCTTTCCGAAATGGCGACGGCTATCCTGCCAAGCATGCCGACAAAAGATCCTCAATGCTACTACTGGACCGATTCGACTATTGTGCTGGCCTGGTTGAGCAAGCCAGCGTGCCACTGGACTACCTTTGTGGCCAATCGAGTAACCAAGATAGCTCAGACTACCGACACCACGAATTGGGCTCATGTTCGGTCGAACATAACCCCGCTGACTTAGCGAATCGGGGCGCATCGTTACCAGAACTGGTGGGTAACCACCTCTGGTGGCATGGACCAGCTTGGTTGCAAGCCCCACGGGAACAGTGGCCACCTCAAGCCAACGAAGCTCCACCTATGACTCCAGAGCAGCGGGCCGTGAAGGTCCATTTTGCTGCCGGCCCTCCCCAAGATTTCCTGGAGCGTTTCTCCCAACTTGAGAGAAGGCTCTTCGAGTGCGGGCGTATGTGCTCCGTTTTATTCAGTGTTGCCGGAAGGTAACACCGCGCAGAACCACCTCACTAGTGGGGAAATTAACGACGCGGAGCAGACTCTTATGCTAGAGGTTCAGCGCCGGGACTTCCCCCAAGAATTTCACTGCCTGAGTGGTAAACGTCCCGTGCCAAGTTCGAGCTCTATCCTGAACCTGAACCCTTTCTAGACCGACATGGGATCATGAGATCCTGTGGCCGGATCACAGCGTCACAATATTTGAAGTATGACGAGCGTCATCCAATAATCCTTTCCTACAGTTGCCGCCTGTCTCGCCTGCTGGCGCATTTCACGCACAAAATAACTCTCCATGGCGGTAGTCAACTGATGACTCGCCTCATCCGCGGCAAATATTGGATTCCGCGAATCCGGAACCTGATGAAGGGTGTGGTGAATTCCTGCAAAATATGCATCATCCACAAAAAAGAAGCTACAGACCCAACTAATGGGTGATCTCCCCAACAGACCGAGCTTCTTTCTCCCATACTTCTGGAGACTACGCCGGTCCTTTCGACATAAGTAACTATACAGGGAGAGCGTGCTTGATCACCAAGGTTTATGTGTGCGTATTTGTCTGCTTTTCCACGAAGGCCATTCACTTGGAGGCCACTTCCGACCTGACCACCGAGAAGTTTCTGGCAGCTTTCGCTCGTTTCGTTGC
Organism: Drosophila bifasciata; assembly: GCA_009664405.1. Taxonomy (NCBI): domain Eukaryota; kingdom Metazoa; phylum Arthropoda; class Insecta; order Diptera; family Drosophilidae; genus Drosophila; species Drosophila bifasciata. The sequence continues at coordinate 18,449,958 of CM019043.1, forward strand.
TCGACGAGGCTGTCCGCAGCGTATTCATTCCAACAATGGCAAAACTTTCGTGGGAGCCGAAACTATACTTTCTCGAGACTTTCTAGCGGCATTCCAGGATTCGGTCACTGAAGCATATAGCCACCAACGAATTGCATGGCGTTTCATCCCGCCAGGAGCTCCACACATGGGAGGCCTGTGAGAAGCCGGTGTAAAGAGTTTCAAAACACTCTGATCGGCGATTTGGTTATCATAAGGGAAGATAACCTGCCTTCCAAACGACTGGCGACGGGGAGAGTACAGTCCGTGTATCCCGGCGCCGACAACAGGGTTCGTGTGGTAGACATCCTTACTGACTGCGGTGTGCTCAAACGCCCGGTCGCTAAAGTCGTTCTCCTTCCGGGGGAGATTTTTCGTCCCGCACAACAGTAACGGAAGCGTTCCTGTGTCTAGTCCGTTGAATAAAGCCTGTCCTTGTCCACTGTTCCACCCACGTTTCTGTTTTGTTTTTCGTCTCCAGAACGCCCTCGTGCGTTCGGCAAACAGTACTGAGAGAGTGCCAGTCACCTGTTCCTATCACGAACTGATGCGTCTCCACTTCTTCTATTCCATACCAGCTGATTTTTGCCTCCAGATCCCAATGGCTCCACAGCGCCCAGCGTCCAGCTCGCCCGGAGTCCCCAGGTCCGGTGCGAGTTCCGTCTTCAGCTCCTGTGTCCCGAGCCGCTCGCCGCCCCCGGATTCCCATCAGACGCGCAAAGGCAGGGTCCGCCAGCCGTCGAGCTCGCTCAGAGTTGTCAGCGGCGGCTCCGGGTCCGTCTACCGCTCCAGTGCCCCGAGCTGATCGCCGCCCCATCGTGGGAAATCCGGCGCCATCGGTCGACACGCTGCTCCAGCACCGAAGCATCAACTTTCTCCCGACGGTCCAGGTAGTCTTGCACATGGGAAAAAAAATCCATGAGATGACGGCGCTCATCGACCCGTGCACGCCGGTGAGCTGCATTGACGCTTCCTTGGCCACCGACCTGAAATTGCCCAGCACACACGCATCGGCGCTGAGAAGGTCGCCACCGCCATCATCCGCGCCAGGACAGGCGAGGTTCAATTGGACGTGGGCCTTAAGATGGAACCCCGTTTGCGCGTCCGCACGCCGCTGCGACCCTGGAGCGAGGCGACTCGGGCCAGGTTCGACGACATCCGCCTTGCCAATGAGCAATTCCATCGCCCGTCTACCATCTCTCTCGTGTTGGGAGCAGACGTCTACCCGAAGGTTATCCAACCCGGGTTCCTCGCGTGAGGAGACGGCCTTCCAGTGGCCCAAAGCACGGTCTTTTGGATGGATTGTGTCCGGGGCCTGCACGCTCCCGTAGGATAGGTTGTTGCAGTCCAGCAAGGGAGGGGAGGATGTTGAGGGCAGCAGCGCTTTTAGCGGAGGTAACAGAGCGCTGTTAGCTCGCGCGCTCTCTCGTGTTGTTCGCTCTCGCGCTCTTGAGCGCAGTCGACTCGGCTCTTCACTATGGGCTCCAGCCGTAGGCCTAGCTTGACCTGACACTCGCTCTTCAAAGACGAACACAGCCGCAACTGCCAAAACCAGCCCAACTTGTGAACCCCTTCACTCGCAATAAATACAAGCCGCATTTAATTGACGCCCCCGATTTTTTTACTGGGAATATTGCCGGGACATCCACCCTCCTACAAACAATAAGTACGACTTCGTCTCCCGATTGGTTTTATTCCCCGCAAGTCCGCGTTCCGTTATATATGTATATATATTCTTATATACATATCTTCATTTTTTTGGGTTCCATCCTCTTTCGCCAACGCCATATTCTCGGCGATTCCGGCTGCTCTCAACTTCTTTATCTACCACTACCAGTGCTACGGTAGTTTTTCCGATTCCGTTTTTGTGTTTTTGTGCTGTAAAGAACCCTGGGACCAGGGCCCGTTACATTCACATACATATTCCGCCGCGGCTATCAGCACCACGCCTCCGCAAGAACACTATACAAGAAACCACTACACGACACCAAAACCACGAGAAAACAATACAGAACATAAATAAAACCATTTAATAACATCAAAACAAACTCAACGAAGTGTCATCATTTCTTCGCCGAGCGCGAACCCAAAATCAGGTGACGCAACAAACCATATTACCGCATACACCAAAACACAGGTGTCAGCGTTTTCCTTTCATCGCCAAGTGCGATTACCAAACTACCTACACGGTAACAAGACTCTACGCCCGCTCCACTTTCGGTCTCACGGCCAAGCCCTACCCTAAAAGTTCCAGCAATACTACAAAATTTTTTGTAGAGAACACTGGACACACTGAGCTTACCTCAGTCTGAGATAGGTATCATTACAGTGCGTGCAGTGTGTTTAATTAAATTAAATTAATTTAATTAAAAAAAGCCCTATATCCAGGTGCACCCCAGTGCAGTGCAGCATATGTGTATTCAAAGTCGCAAGAGCGGACCCGCAGCGACATAATTACAGACACATAATTACATACATCGTTACATGCATTACACACATACATATATAAATACATCGGCGCACTCCGAGTGCAAACATAATAAAACTAAAGTGTTTTATTTCATATATATTCACATATCCACATTTATTTCCATACATATATACATTTATTTCCATAGTTGGCCGCAATATATTTATATTGCCAACTATATACATATGTACCTAAAATAACCCTACGCTGCTAATACAAGAAATTACCACGTTCCGTATTTAAATACCGTATTCCACACATACATTGCGCGCATATCCACATACATTTAACAATAAATTCTGCGATTCCGAATAGTTTACGCGTTTCAGCAACACCTTTGGTCGCCACAAGATATAATATTATCTCCAATTCCGTAATAAATTATCCTCAACCCAGGCACAGCGCATTTCCATAGCTATTTCGCATTTTTTTCGTGCCAATTTGTTGGAATTGTCTGTCTATGTATACTGTTCAGTGTATGTTCCGAACTAGCGGTGACAACGTGTAAGGACAACTATCGGTATCACGAACACCGACAAATAAAGCAAATAAATTCAAGACGCCGAATTATCCGAAAATACAAGGTGTTACGTTGGTTCCGCTTCAATTAAAAGCCGACTGTACAGTGTACAGTGCCTTTCGCCAAAAGGCATATTTTTCATTACAAGGTGCTGAATTTGTTGCCGCTTAACTTTCCGTTTCGCTAAGTTAATCGGTAAATGTTTGCCAGTTAAAGATGTATGACGCAATGTATGATGAATAATGGATTGCTATTGGAGTATCTTCGTATTTTAATTGAAATTTTACCAAAAAGTGTTTTCGGTATGAGTTCACCACATCGAAAATGCAGAAAAGCGATTGTTACTCGCAATGTTCCATTACTGAAACATGAACAAATAATTATTTGTTCGGCTAAGCTGCCTCTGCCCTGCTCTCTCGAGTCGTTTGCCCGTTCCCGAAATGGCATCATCCGACAAAAGCTGTGAGGGAGGCTCGTCTGTGTAGCAGAATGCACTTCAAATTCGAACGTCGGCTGTTACAAGCGTTTTTTCGTTAATTGGCACACTGACGCCTAAATATTATAACTATGATTACCTATAGCTAACCTATTAGCTCGCTGTTCTTGTTAAACACGGGTCAATTCGGATCTAACTGTTTATTAAATTCGCATCAATTCACCTTGCTTAGCAAAATAAAGCAACACATTATTAGAATAATCCATTACATAGTGTAATTATGTTGAAACACTTTGCAATCGTAATATACGCTATTAAAAAACTTAATAGCGCAAAATTTTGGTGACCCCCACGTGATATACACACAACCGCGCCACACCCGGCTGAGACGACATCCTCTCGGTCCCAATCCTCGCTTCGGCAACAATGCAAATAGAAGAAATAACGGATAAATTAATTGCGTAATTTCTGCTCTCCCTTATTTACATAGTTTCTTATTTCCATACATTTCTGTTTACATTTTCATGATACACATTCGACACGGCCTTCCTGACATTTACACGTCCTAGTGTGCATACTGTAATACAAGGATGGTATCATTCTTGATTTACTTTTCTTTTAATTTTTCAAGACCATTCTAAACAGCACACAAGTTCATATATGTCTTCGAATGTCGGCTTCACAGGCTTGCTATTTTATCTCTCACAGTGAACCACATTAAACTCGCAACACCACGGCAGCTGCGTCACACGCCATGTCAAAAAACTTCCAGTTTTGAGCAAACCCGCCCCTTCGGCTATTCTCGTAATAAAATCACAGTTACAGGCTCTTGCCGCGCCCCTGCAACGATTTGCAGGGACACGATCCCCAACGTTGTGTTTTACAATCTTGGCCCTATTTCTATCAACTCGCTTCTTGTCATACCTCGCATTATTTTCAATATTTTCTTTGGCCTGAGCTCTTTCCTGCTTACAATCTATTTTAGCTATCATTTATAGGCAACTATTCAATAGTTCTAAAGGGCTACATTTCGTTACTCTGTGTGTCGTACAATTCACGGCTAACTGAACTTCCCAAAGTGCATCCTGCCAGGAACGTGCACCTGTCTCTTCAGCTGACACTGTATTTTTCATTGTGATCATGACTCGTTCAACCTGGCCATTGACCCTACTGACACCATTCGCTATCAAATTTAGTTCTATTTAATGCATTAAAGAGAACTCTCGAAATCGTCAACAAGCGAAACACCTGCCTTGATACAATGATACGATTAGATACCCCAAAAAGCGATTTGATCGATTTTTCAGGCTTAATACAGTTTTCTGCATCCAAATTTAAATTTGTACTATTCATTTGCATTATGACATATTCCATGTAATCATTTTTACCACTAAGCTTTCCACTTATATCAAATGCATATTTCGACTTGCCGTATCTTTTTATGCTTCATCGCTTCATGCACATGATTTACCACTGACCACCTGAAGGCTCTCGGGATTACAGGTAGTGCGTTTTACCATTTCTCTGAATATTCCGATATAGAATTCCTGTTCTTAACTCATATATATTCGCCAAATTTTCATGCGACACCCCCCCACCATTCAGCTGGGCTATGATTTCCCTTAAGCACGAATCGCGCTTTTGCTCAGCTGCTCAGCTAGTTGTCCGTCACCTCAGTGAGGTTGATGCTAGCTTCGTACCGTGTTGAGCGTCTCACGGTTAATGACTTCCCTTGCGGTACTTTACAGTGAAATCAAACGACTGTAAATGTGCCCAACAGCGGTGTACTCTAGGCATTAGTTATACTTTAGTACGACTTGCTTTCAACGAATTCCAATCCGTAAAGATTAGAAACTTTCGATCGTGAAGGTCATGTCGGAAATGTTTTACAACGTTGTTCACTGCCAGGGTCTGTAGTTCCTATAAATGATACCTTGATTCTGGGGGTGATGTACGTATTCACTTGCTATAGTATTCTACCACTCTATATTTACTGTCTATTTTGTGCATGAGTATGGCACCATAGCCATCTGCACTTGCAGCCGTATGCGGTTGGATATTGCGGATCAAAGATGATTAAAACCAGGTCGTGAATTAGTATTGAGATAATTTTCTGACGTATTCTTCATGCTCGACTTTTCAAACGAAACTAATAATTTTGGAGATTAACTGATATAAAGGTTTCATCTGTTAAAAAAACTGTGGTACAAACTTACGGAAATAAGATGATAAACATATAAATTGTCTCAATTGTGTAATAGTTTTTGGTTCTGATAATCCAGCTTTGATTCTCGGATTGGGTTTAATACTACCATCTTTGACCAAGTATCCAAGGTATTCTATTTCAGTTTTGAGAAATCAGCCTATTTTTTATATTAAATGAAAATCCTGCTTCCGATAGACCCCTTAGCACAATCGCCAATCTGTCAAATGCTTCCTCTTTTGACCTCGTGATTTTTTCACTACATCATCAATATAAACAATTTCGTAGGAGTTCGCCAAGTCACCTAGTGCTCGCTCTATAGTTCGATGAAAAATCGAAGATGAATTTTTTAGCCCAAATGGCATAGATAGAAACTCTTACTGGTGCTCTGGAGTTGCAAAAGCGGTTCGCTCTATGGATCGTGCATCTATTGGAATCTGATAAAACCCATTGCCCATGTGTAAGCTAAAAAAGTATTTACCCCACGCAATATGTTAACTTGATCTGATAGTTCCTGTTAATCAACGCATAAGCGATCACTGCCATCTTTCTTCTTAATTAATAAAATTGGACTAGCGAATGGATAATTACTTGGACGTTTTACATTTGCGGCTAACATTCCTTGGTTTTATCTCTAACTAATTTTTCATCTGCACAGTATGGAAAACTGCTGAGTCTAAAATCTGAATCTGAATCGGATCATTAATATAGCCACAATAGAAAAAACCATATCGAAAAACATCATTCCCTCTCGCTCGCATTTACACAAAAACGAGCATGACCATATCTTCCAGATTCCCGAATTTGGTTCAGATCAGATCATTATTGTAACCACAGTGATAAAATGAATTTTCTGCAGCAATTTGCCCCGCCCCCTTGCAGCATAAGTAATTTATGGGGAGGATAGTCGATACAGATTCTCTCTTTCGTTGACACACTGCTCACACAGTCTGCCTCGTGCGGTGAACGTGTGCTGTTGTGAGAAGTGATGTAGATGTAGATGACAGATGTAGCAAAAAATGTTAAATGTAAAAACTGATAAAAAATTTGAAAATTCCACATAAATTGCATGTGTACTGACTGAGTACGGGTATAAAAGTAGAGTCGCGTTCACAGCGACTCCGTATGTTCTTTCTCGTCTTACTATATATATCCGAGTTGGTTTTCCTGGGATTGATGTAGTCAATTGGTTTAGGGCACTCGAGTCTATTGTCGCGATGTACCTGTGGTCAGAGAAGGAATGGTCCTCTAGGACTTTCTAGCTCTCGATTAAGTCTGACATTTTGTGAGACACTAGAGTGAGGTGGTCGTTAGGTTAGGGTTAGATTAAGGCGGTAGCGGAATGGGAGAGACCTACCCCCGCTCACTTGGTCCAGTTAGTGGACCATTGTGATGCCACATGGGCGCGAGCCCCTTCTCCTGGCCTCAAACGTGGTGAGCCACTTAGTGCCGAGCTAATGGCAGTCCCATCCGGTGGCCTGGATTTATTTAGACAGAGTCCCCGGTTTGGTTTCGAAAGGTCCGAAATGTCTGTAAGGAAAGGGGCCCCGAGGAACCGTAGTCTTCGGTTTCCCAGGGCCGGGCAGAGACAGAAGAAGTGGTGAACCGACTCCTTCTCCTCCACGTCCCTACAACTTCTGCAGAAGTCGTTGATAGGGATCGACAGTCTTGCAGCGTGTGTGCCGATCTGGCAGTGCCCCGTGATGGCTCGGGTGACGCCGGAGCAATGTGCTCTGCTAAGTCTAAAAAGCTCTTCCGAGCGCTTTTTCGAACGATTTGGCCAGATCGCTCTTGAAGTTTTGCATGCGATTGTCAGCTGCCATCGCCTGTCAGCAATTTGCTTGAATGTCTCGTGCGTTAGTAGCCTGCACGTAGGCAAAGGCATCGCTACTTGCTCCCTCTCCGGCAGGAGAGGTACGGTAGTGCCCCTGCCTAGCTAGCTCGTCGGCGGCATTGTTCCCGACAATGTCCCTGTGTCCTGGGACCCATATTAGGGAGAGATCCAGCTGCTCTGCGGTCTCATTTAGAGACCTGCGGCAGTCGTTAACGGTCGCTGAGTTCGACGAAATAGAGCCAAGAGCCTTGAGGGCCGGGAGAGATACTCCCTAAAAAAAGGATACAATCATACGGGTTTTAAGGGTTTTCAAATGCATAGTTGGCGGCTTCATCTTCATTTGTGATCCAGTCAATAGATTTAAATGTATGCATTGTTCCAATGATATTATTTTGAATTATGTAGTTGAGGTTTTCTACAGTTTATTCTGAGACGCTAAAATTGCTCGCTCACTCAACCATTCAAATATTTTCGTAAGTTCCAAATAATGTTTGGAAAGACATTGTTGATAAGTTCGTCTTTTTATGAGACAAAACTACAGAAATTATTTGGAAATGATATCAATCCGCTCGATTCATCGACAGGTACTTGACCATTACCGATAGTCAGCATTTTTAGCATATGTATCATATAAAAACAATATAACTCTCATGTTTGTAGGATTTGGGAAAAACCAGCAGAGAATAGCAGAGTCTGTTGAGCTAACAGAGCCAACAACATTTACACAACAGCATGAGAGCTCTTCACTTAAGTAACTCGTCGTAAGAAAGGAGGAGAGAACAAAAGGTTCAACAACAAACAAGCGTATATTATTTTTGAAAAGCAACATATAATTGAAACCGTGCAAAAAACTAATCATTTAATATCAATAAAAAAAAATATATAATAGAACTGTCGTGATGGTTATCAAATAACTACGGATCGGGCCACATGTTTGTTGTCAGTTTTTGCAATTCTTCACATATTGCCATCGATTCGACGACTCAATCATAAATTGCCATGCGCCGCTAACAGCCAAACTTTTACCGTTCTTCCAGTTTTTCGCTGGTTTAGTTTTGAAGCATGATTACCAGGGTTGGATCTTTCTGTAAAGCGTCGCGGTAAGCCAGGCAATTTGGGACGATTAAAAATTCGAACGCGAATAGATGGTTGAAAAAATCTTGAGGCTTTACAAACGTAAATAGAGTTTGAATGATATGCACCGTCTTGGCGAGTCATTTTTGGGAAATAAAATTGACAAATCTAATGCTGCCGAATTCGATAGACGCCTAAATGTTGGCGGAAATGCAACCATTCAACAATTTTTGTAATGAGCTGGAATCGCTGGAAAAACATTGTTGATAAGTTCGTCTTTTCTGAGACAAAACTGAGCTGCTTTATTTCGAAATGCCAAACAGATTCATCGACAGGTCTTGACCATCATCGATGGCTCACAAGCAGCGGATTTATGAGCTTAATATAACTAGCTTCTCCGGCGGCTATATGGAAAATGCAGATTTTTATTGCAATGTTGTTGATCATCGAAGGAGATCCAGACCTCAGTGAAATCGACAGTTCAGCATCTTCGCTCATGTCTCTCGGATGCGGCCCTGGATTCGGTGCATCTTTGGATTCGGTCCAAAGTGCTCGTCATCATTTGGCTCTGGATACAAGCGTATAGCAAACGCTTTTAATAACAAACGACTTGTTTTCCAGGCAAAAAATCATCAATCATAATATCTTAAAGAAAATAAGGTAAACTGTCGTCCTTCTGCCAAAAGGCTTCGGGAGTTCTCAGACGCAGTCATGTTGCACACGCGGGCCCTGCAGACATTGCCAAGATGCTGAGGAGATATCTGGATGCCATGATAATTCAGCCGTGGTGCTACAACTTTTCGTTCTTCCATTCTCGCTAATAGGAGGAGACTGCGTCATCCGACAGGATACCCACAGCTGGGGCGTGCAATACGCTGTAGCGACACGGAAAACGGTAGCGCTCATGGTGGGGAAAAAGCCAGTATACACATCCAAAGAAAACCTTTGTTGCCTCTCCCTCTACTGCCGACCCATCTGCACCGTCTTCTGCTATTCATTCTTGCGGAATATACTCATGCAACATCTTCACAAATGTATCTCATTTTTTTCGTTAAAAGGAAGGAGAAGAAACTTTCGCTCCTGTTATAACTGCTTCGCTGTCGGGAAATCGGACTCGTGCATGTTACCGGTGGAAAGTGCAGAGTTTGCTCGGAAAAGGCATCATACCTTATTGAACTTCATACCATCATCATGGCGCAAAGCTTCCCGGCTGTTTCTCCTCTAGATCGTGCAGTAAACAAGGACCTATTTGGCCGGTTCAGGATTTTGCTGGCAGTCAATGCCTTCTCATGCGTCTACCTCCTCTTGCTGCATAAGGTCTACATCTCCGATGATGTGCTGCTAGCTACGGCTGTTGTTCTGGTGAAGAATCGATCGGGAGTTTCGGTTCCTTGTCGCGCCATTTTCAATTCAGGATCCCAGCTTGATCTCGCGACATCGAGGTTCGCCCAGTAGCTTCAGCTTAAGGAGAACTCAATCGTCTGCCCTTGTCTCTGGTCTTGGCGATACTAGCGTGTCCACTTAGGGATCCACCGTGAGCATTTGCATGCAGTCTCGCACTTCGGACTATTGGACCACGCTCACTGCTCTCATCGCCCCCACAATCACAGATTGCCAACCAAGTCTGGCAATTAATGTAGCCGATTGAAACATTCCCTCCAATATTCAGCTTGCGGTGTACAGCCATCTTCCAGTCGAGCTTTCTATCGAGGATAAGACCAAGGTATTTAGCTTGGTTGCTGAAAACTTGCGGCTCTCCTCATAGTTTTGGGGATAAGTATCGGAACCTTGTACTTCATGGTGAATAGTACTATGAAGTTCCGTTTTAGATGGGTTAGCACCTTGCCCACATTTGTTTTCCATTGTGACGGGTTTTTGACAGTGCTTGTCATGCACCTCGCATAGAGTCTGTGTTTTCCCAGGGAATGCTATAGCGAAATCATACGCAACGACGCGGCATCCAGCACCCTCTATCTCCCGCATCAGTTCGTTTACTCCAGACGTTGCATAGGAGAAGCCAGAGGACTTCCGCCTTGTTCAGGTGCCTCTGCTGACAGTCCCGGACGTCGGAGCGTCGGAGTCCACCATGCCGGTTTTTTCTGACCTCTGGTTTTGCCGGGTGGACAGGCTTTGTCAAGCGCTGCGTTACAGGCGTCGGTAAAACCTTTACCAGACGAGTCGTGGCCACCCATGAGATATCCTCCATAGGTGGGGTCTCAGGGAGAGTTTTGCAAAAGAAAGTCCACATAGCGTGTCCAGTTAGTCCGCCTGAGGTTACGGAACTGGGCTGGACTCGGTATGGTGAAGTGAAGACAGTTTCCACGTACCTGTGGTCCGAGAAGGAGTGTTCTTCGAGGACCCTCCAGGATACTATGTTATCCTGTAGCGTATGATAGGCAAGCGTGAGGTCAGGACCTCCTTGCGGTTTTAATAATGAAATGATCCCCACGGGTTAAGATGACCATCTGTGGGGTCAGTAAAAGTTAAAAGGAACTCACCCCGTTCGTTTGTGTCGGTGCTTCCCACCTTGACTGTGGTGAGCGTTGGCGTCGCATCCCACTAAAGGCCGATGTCCTTGGCCTCGCAGTCTGCGACCAGCGCCCCTTGGGCGCATGTGGACCGGGTCTGGCTGGTCGTGAACCATGTATGCCGAGCAGATACGGAGTGAGCGCTCCTGGCCTTCAAGGCTCACCGCCGTGTGATCTTCATTGATGAAATTTGGGAGCAAATATAAGTGCAGTTCTCTTTTTGCAAGAATGCAGGTGCGTATTTTACCTGGGGAGTCAGCTAAGTAAAGCTTATAGTCAGGAGTCCTCAAACCGGAGACCCTGTTTCCAAGGATCCAGGGTTCCTGAATGAGGACTATGTCGGCCCCACCCTTGTCTAGGTGGAGCAATAAGGCAGCGCAATGCTGCCTTACAATGGTGGAAGGTTTATCTGCAGGAGTGTCAGGGACATTCCTGAACTCGCCTCCACCACTGTCGTGTCGACGTCGCTCTCCGGGGAGTCGTCGTCCTCCCCGACGTCGATGCGTCCGAGACCTCTGGCCAGGTCGCTCGCGTCGGACTCGTAGCGATCTAGGATATCGTCCGATATCATAGACGCCACATCCGACGCCTCGGGTTGGCTCCCCGCTTCCGGGACATCAAGCTCGAGGTCTGGCTGGACCTCGGCTTGCTTTCCCTTAGAGTCATTTTTTGTAGGGGACTATGGTCACCTTACGGTAACCGTAGTCCACCACTCCAGACGACTCTCCAAGGAGCGCTAGCGACTCCTCGTTCAGGACGAGGATAATCTGTCGCCTCTGTCCTCCGATCTCCTCGACCTTGGCCACCTTCCAATCGGCTGTAGGAAGGTGGGGGTTGCAGACCTGCAGAACCTTGAGAATCTTCTCAGGTTCTGCAGGTTTGACCGGCACCCACGCTCGGGCCCTCGGTCTGCTTGGGACGTCTTCACAGCGTACGGCCTCCAGTTTGGCTCACGGATAAACTTCCTCGAGCGCCGCCACCGCCTTCATGTAGAGGGCCGCCGAGCGTGCAGGCGATGGCTTTCACCATGCCCTGATGCCACCCGGCGTCCTCACATTCGGGCGGGGGTCCACCGTTCTCGGCAAGCTCCTCCAGAAAGCGGTCCTGGAACTCTGCTCCACCAATTGCCACTTGTCGCGGGGACATTACCATTCTTGGCGCCCCTGTCTAGGATGCCAATTAGGGCAGCTGCTGCTGCTTTACAGTGGTGGAGATTGATTTGAAGAACCCGTACGATATCAACGATATCGTCGTCCTCTCGACACATAGCCTCAAAATCATGCATCAGCATGGTGTCCGATGAGTAGCCGTCCTGCTGCAGCTCCACCTCGCAGTTATGTGCTTGGATTTCCGAGGCAGTCCGAGGTAGGAAGGAGAGGGTTGCATCTCTGCAACATCTTAAGGATGCGAACCGGCTTCTTGAAGGAGGCAGGCACCCAAAAAACTTGCCCCTCGGTCTACTAGGCACCTCGCTCCAGTCAACAGCGACCAGCTTCGCCCCTGGGAAGACCTCTCCGACTTGCTCTACCGCTGCTTTGTAAAGCTGGACGGACCGCGCGTCCTCGCAGTATTGTACCCTGGTACCACTCCATGTCTTTGCAGACTGGTGGGGCCGGGCTCTGATTCCAGCAGCGGTCGGCCAGTGCCGCTTCCACCCACTTCCACAGGTTTTTTGGAATTCTTGCATCAAGAAGGATAAGCGTCCTTTCCTTGGAACTCTGCCCGAACGAGAAATTCGGCAGCACCCTGGAGCGTTTTGGGGCGGGCCCTGGAGTCTCCTGCGAGCACTGCCTCTTCGGTTGGGGGGCCTCCTTCTTCGGCGCCTCCTTGCCGAAGTTGGGGAGCACCCTTGAGGCCTACTTCACCTTCTTCAGCCAATGGTCCGATGGGCTGGACGTCGTGGCGCTCTGCCGACGGAAGATGTTGCCAGAAATCCGTGTTTCGCCATACGTGTATTTAGTGGGTTGAGCACTGGTCGATGGAGACTCGACCCCTGCCACCTTACCAGCAGACAGAGCAGCCGCAGGATTGCATTGCCGTTCTGCCAAGGTGTTGGTTTTGGGGGCCGATTCGCCACCCACCCCAGAACTGGGATGGGACCCCTTAGGGTTCGCCCCAGAGCTTGTCGCCGATCAGGATTTTTCTGCAGTAATGCGGGCTAAGCCAGGCCTTTGGGCCGCAGCCTTTCCCCGTTTGGGATTGCTCCCCAGTTGGCTATTGGGGAGTGCCATGCTCAGTTTTGCTGTTTTTGTTTTTGTATCTTCCATTCTGATCCCACGAGATGCAAAGAAGGGCAAGGTCCGTCCGGGCAGAGATTCGCGTTGCCCGGATAAGAAATCATTAGAACAGGGGCAGCCAAGTCCCTGAGCACACCGTTAACGACTGGTACAATAAAACGTGGTACAACAAAAAAGAAATCCTCGAATTCGCATTCTCAATCACATTGAGTCGACATGTATGTCAAAATAGATGTATGTCAGATATGTTTAACTTTCATTAGGTTGAACAATGCGAAACTACGTTCGATTAACTATTAACAAAAACGCATCAGACTTGGAATTACAAAACGCATCTCGAACAACTAAGTAATTTTGTCCATGAATATATGGTTGAAAATTTGGGTTTTGAAATAAAATTTTAGGTGAATTGAAGTGAGGTGAAGTTTATTTAAAAAGGCCGCGACCAAGACGATCGAATCTTTCCCAAGAAAGCCGTATTGCAAGAAGGATACGAAACACTGCATATAAAAGAAATTGCATGCGAACAGCGCCGCGTTAGTATGACCCAACTTTGTGCTTCTCGATCACAAGAGCAAATTGAGGCAGCCCGTGAAACGGCTCGGTTGGCAATGCAAAATCGTCGGCCGAACAGCAGAGGTCAACCAATAGATAATTTTGCGACGCAGAGATTTGAATCGAGCAGCGTTTCGATACGATTGCAGCAATGATTACAGCTTACATCCTAGCGTCGGCATTGGGCAAATGAACGTTGTTTGCGAGTATTGTGGTGCATTAAAGTTTCCCGGAGAAACGCCCGGATTATGCTACCTTACTGGTAAAGTGAAATTGCCATTGTTGTCTCTGCCACCTGAGCCATTGTATTCATTGCTTTGTGGTGAAACACCAGAATCACGCCACTTTCTTTCAAACACTCAAAAATATAATGGTTCTTTCCAAATGACATCATTTGGGGCAGATATTATCGAAGATTTAACCCGACATTTAAGGTATTTATTTTTGCTAATTCTGAACCCTAAATTCACAACGAAAAAGTGTTTATAACTCAGTTGCTACTGACTGGTTATACCCGTACTCGAAGAGTAAAAGGGTATATTGTATTTGTGGTAAAAGTGGAGGTGTGTAACACACAGAAGGAGGCGTTTCCGACCCCGTAAAGTATATATATTCTTGATCAGCATCAATAGCCGAATCGAAATTGCCATGTCTGTCCGTCCCTCTGTCCGTCCGTCTTGTTTGTCGCCCATTACTCGGAGGCTATAAGAGCCAGAGAAACCAAATTTTATTTCCAGACTGATGTGATATCTCACTCTTAGAAAAGTGTTTCTAAATTTCGCACCGCTCACTTCCGCCCCCACAAAGAGCGCACATCTGTGGCGTCCACAATTCTGAAGATAACAGTAAACGAAAAATGCAGAATCATAGAGAAAGACCATATCTATCAGGGGCCCAAATCTGAATCGGATTGGATTAATATAGCCACAATAGAGAAAAACATACGAAAAAACTTCGCTCCCTCTCTTTCGCACTCACTTAAAAACGAGTCGATTTGGTTTTTCGTACAAATTAACGCCTGGATCTCAGACTCTATAAGAGCTAGAGCAACCAAACTTTTGTCCACACCCTGTGATACCTAACCTGAACAAGTGTATTTCAAAATTTCGCCCCGCCCACACAATAGACGAAAATCCACAATTTTGAAGATAAAAAAACAGAAAAATACAGTATTGTAGAAAATGACCATATCTACCAGATATGGTTGGTTGGTATGGTATGGTTTGGTTCATATCGGATTATTATTGTAGCCACAATGATCAAATGAATTTTCAGCAGTGGACTCACTGTCCATTGCCCACCGCAACAAAATATACATTTTTATTAGTTTTGTAAGGAGGCGATTTCGCTGGGGTACATTTCTCAGTCCGGCCAGGGTCGAAACTACAGAAAATTTTTAATTTGCCGGGACTCGAGTCGTGAATGGCGCCTTTTCGGGGCGGAGGCTCGTCTAGGGGAGGGCGGCAGGATCTACCGGCGGATGTCGACGTGGCCCGGACGGTCCCTCTGGAGAGATTACGAGCCACGGGGAAGCGAGGAAGGAGGCAGTGTCTGCAAAGGGGTGGCGGCTATCGCCGGCCGACACCCTTTGGGCAACGACTACGGGGAGGGAAGTGGGTAGTCAAGATCGACAAAAGTGATTAGGCGGTCGCCGGACGCCACTTTTGGGCACTACTGGTCTCGGGGGATGGGCGCGGTTTCCTGAAAGGCGACTAGGCGATCACCGGACGCCACCTTCAGGCAACTACTACGGGGTGGGGAGGGGAAAGGTTTTTGAAGGCGACTAGGTGATCACCGGACGCCACCTTCAGACAACTACTACGGGGTGGGAAGTGGGAAAGGTTTTCTGAAGGCGACTAGCCGATCACCGGACGCCACCTTCAGACAACTACGACGGGGGTGGGAAGTGGGAAAGGTTTTCTGAAGGCGACAAGGCGATCACCGGACGCCACCTTCAGACAACTACTACGGGTGTGGGGTAAGTAATCGAGATCACAAATTCAAAACGCGGAGGTATTTTCTTTGATCCAACCCTTATTCTGCACTATGTACTTTTCCCTACCTAACCGCACCGCTGAGCGCCCTCCTTCTCACGACGGTGAGACTCGCTTACCCTAATAATCTCCTTCGTTGCGGCGTGGCTTGTCCCGTTATCCTCGGTGTCGTCGGCGTCTCTGGTCTCTTCGGCACACTCTAAATTTGGCACAACCGGCTTAATGTTTCGCTCCCGAACGACTGCCCCAATTCTTTTCTGGCGCGCGATCGTTCGACCTGTTGCCGGCTTCCAATGATCTCTTCGCCTCCATTTTAGTCGCCGGCTGCTTCTCTCCGTTCGTTGGTTTTGTCGGCTGTTACTATGGTTCCAGCTTTCTCTCTGCCTCGGGCTTTCGTCGCTTTAGCTCTCTCTCCTGGGCCGTCGGTGATGCTCATGGCGCTTCGTTGCTTCGGTTTCCAGCGCGCTCTCTGCTTTGGGGGTTTTCGTCGTTAGCTGCTCTTCCGTCTGTGATGATATTCGCGATGCCATGGTTTCCAGCGCTCTCTCTGCTTGGGGTTTTCGTCGTTAGCGGCTCTCTTTCGTATGTGGTGATATTCGTTGCTATGGTTTCCGGCGCTCTCTCTCTGCTTTGGTTTTCGTTGCTAGCTGCTCTCTTTCGTCTGTGGTGATATTCCGTTGCTTTGGTTTCCAGCGCTCTCTCCCCTGCTTTGTTGCCAGTTTTGGCCGTGGGTCACATTTTCCCACCTTTTTCCCCTCGAAATCACGAGATTCCCTTGCTGTTTATTGGCCTCGGCCGTGTTATTGTGATAACTGGTGGTTTTACTTACGAACTAATCCTTAACCTAAAAAAAGATAATAAACTTAACACTAAAAAATAATAAAGAAATACAATGAAATAAAAAAAATAAATAACAAGGGCAGGAAAAAAACAAATCCCTTCGTGGGAGTGGGGTAGGGGAAACTTAGGGGTTGAAGATCCCTTCGTGGGAAACTAAAGAGGTGGTTCCCTTCGTGGGCCGTTCGGGGACAAAATGTGGGGAGCTTCCGCTCCTTCACATCCCCTCCTCACTTCGGGTGGTCCGCAGAGCGACGGTGACAGCTTGGTTGCGGGTAATTCGAGCCCTGAAGGAGTGCCCGTCGTGGGCTTCCAATCGCCGTACTCCTGGACGTCCCGTGGCCATCCGCAAGTATACGGTGATGTGGATATTTGAGGTCCAGGGAAGTCGCCGTTCGTGGGTGTTGGTGCGCCATCCCAGGGGAGCTTCGGCCCAGCCCGCCTCGTCCTGTACGGATGCGACCTCCGGATGGAGTCGGTAGATCTGTAGGAGTTCCGCCACCTCCTCGAGCCCCAGCGGAAGGCTGCATTCCGACTCCATCGGGGCGTCCTCGGCGTCCATTGGTGGTGGCGTGTTGTCTCGGGCAGGGATGCCTGCAGCCCACGGGTCCTCGCCCTGCGGCCCAAAATTGTGGCTCATGAGGGACCAGAGGTCGGACTCGGAGTCACCTTTGGGGTGGCTCCTCTTCCTCCGCCAGGCCTTCCTGCTCTGGTTCTTCCGTCTTTGGCTCCACGCCGGGTTCGTTTTGGCCGTGACCCATCAGCCCATAGTCCGCCCATAAGGTGATCTTCCCAATTGTCTGGGCGAGTCACCCGTGCTCAGGCCGCTGAGCTTGAATTTCGGCCTTTGTCGGGTCGTCCGACTGGGCGTTCTCGCGGGTCGAGCATGGGCTGCTTGGGCCAGGGACAATAGTGTCCTGCTCATCGGGGTCGGTGTCGATGTTGTCCTCGTCGAGGGTTGTCCTGTTCTGCCCGTACAGTCTGCGGTTTAATATGGTGAGAATGTGGCGCGGTGGAACCCGCACTCCTCCGGTTGCGAAGCGGCCGTCGGGCTCAACCTCCCGCTCAGACTCGGACTCGGGCTCGGACTTGGCGTTCTGGTGCAGCCAGCCCGTCACGGCAGCCATCCGCTGGTCAGAGGATGCGCCGGGGTTCCTGTGTAGCTCCGGTTGCACTCGGAGGAGGCCCTGCAGTTGGTCTCTGGCGCCGAGGCGCGGGTCGCGGTTCTCATCGTCGGCGCGTCAGGCCATGGTTAGGGGCGCTGCAGCTGGGCAGTTCGGCGTCGGGGCTGCGGGGCGGGGAACCTCCATTCCGAGGTCGGAGTCGGGCGAATCTTCCATTCCTCAGGCGTTTCATGTCGATTGTCTAGGGAGAAACTCCTTATGGTTAGTAACCAACCTGAATATACCTGACCATCCTACCATAAGGGGAGGCCCTTATCTTGCTTGAGCGGTGCGGTTGAGAAAGATTAATACATTCGATCTTAACTAATCCCATAGCGGGATATATACGTAGGGGCTTACGGCTTTTGAGTTTTGCCCCTTTCGGGGGAGGACGTTACGATAGCGCGCTACCGTAAGTGGCCCTCGTGAATCAATGCTCGTTCGGAAGTCCTCGGGGTCGTCTCAGCGTCTCCGTCGCCTTTTATCTCGTGGAATTCCTTTAGGTCCTCCAAGCTCCCGGTCTTCCTTTGGCGTCCCTGGTGCGTTTGTAGGCGGACTATATTGGGCGATATAAATTTGACCACTTTGTATGGGCCGTCGTAATTGGGTGCCAGTTTCGCTGCGAAGCCATCCGATGCTTTGGACAGGTGGTGTTGGCGTAGGAGGACCAGCGTCCCGATTGCGGGTCGCAACTCTTGCCTCCGCAAGTCATATAGCTTCCGTTGCTCCTGCGATGCCCGCTGAGTGTTCTCCTGGACGATCTTGAAGATCTCCTGTAACCGCGTTGCCTTGTCCGTTGCCGGTTCTGCATCTTCTCCCATGCCAGGGTCGTCGTAGTTGCCGTCCAGGCAACTACTACGGGGGTGAGGAGTGGGAAAGGTTTTTTGAAGGCGACTAGGTGATCACCGGACGCCACCTTCAGACAACTACTACGGGGTGGGAAGTGGGAAAGGCGACTAGCCGATCACCGGACGCCACCTTCAGACAACTACGACGGGGGGAAGGGGGAAAGGTTTTCTGAAGGCGACTAGGCGATCACCGGACGCCACCTTCAGACAACTACTACGGGTGTGGGGGGTAAGTAATCGTGATCACAAATTCAAACGCGAGGTATTTTTCTTTGATCCAACCCTTATTCTGCACTATGTACTTTCCCCTACCTAACCGCACCGCTGAGCGCCCTCCTTCTACGACGGTGAGACTCGCTTACCCTAATAATCTCCTTCGTTGTGGCGTGGCTTTGTCCCGTTATCCTCGGTGTCGTCGGCGTCTCTGGTCTCTTCGGCACAATTTGTTATGGCACAACCGGTTTAATGTTTCGCTCCCGAACGACTGCCCCAATTCTTTCTGGCGCGCGATCGTTCGACCTGTTTCCGGCTTCCAATGCTCTCTTCGCCTCCATTTTAGTCGCCGGCTGCTCTCTGCGTCGTTGGTTTTGTCGGCTGTTACTATGGTTCCAGCTCTCTCTCTGCCTTGGGTTTTCGTCGCTAGCTCTCTCCGCCGTCGGTGATACTCATGGCGCTCGTTGCCATGGTTTCCAGCGCTTTTCTCTGCTGTAATGATATACCTATTTCAGACTGAGGTAAGCTCAGTCTGTCCAGGGTTCTCTACAAGAATTTTTGTAGATTGCTGGGACTTCAAAAACAAAGGCTTGGCCGTGAGACCGAAAGTGGAGCAGGCGTAGGGTCTAATTACCGTGTAGGTAATTCGCACTTGGCGATGAACAAGAACGTTAACACCGTTCGGTGTCGCGCTCGGTGAGGAAAGTGCTGACACCAGAGTTTTTGGTGTTTGGTAATATTTGGTTGGGTTTACCTTATTTCCGTTGAGGGTTCGGCGAAGAATTGATGACACGTTGTTGGGTTTTGTTTTGATTTCACTTTCTTTAATGTATTTATTTTGTCGTATAATTGTCTTGTGTATGGGGAATCGCGGCGGATCGATTGTTGTTACTGGCGAATTGGTGATCTGCCGACACGGTTTAAAATGGGCGATGTACTGCCGTGTTGATTTATGCTAGGCGATGGACTGCCGTGTTTTAGGATAGGCGATGGACTGCCGTGTTTTTAGGATAGGCGATGGACTGCCCTGATTGATCGAGGGCTCGGGCTATTTAAGCCCGATCTCGAGTGCTGAGTCCGCAAGTCTGGGTGCTGGGTGGGTGTCGAGTTTCTCCGGCGCGTGCCTCGGTTGCACCGAGAAATGAGCTGAGTCTAGATTTGGCACTTTGGTCATTGACTCGGTTGCACCGAGAAATGACCTGTGTGGAGTTGTGTAACTCGGGGGGAGGGGGGAGACTGTGGCGCGTGTGACTTGGAAATTTACAGAGTAAGGTGTACTGTGTTTGTGTTGTTTGTGTATCGATATATGTATGACAAAGTAACTTAGTGCTATCAGTGTGAATATCTATACGAATGTAACGGTTCGTTACACCCCCCCCTTTCTTCCGGGTGGGGTTGCAATTGGCCGCTTTGGTTACTCCTGGGTCGGCAAAGTTTCTGGCCAACGTGTTTTTGGCGTTTCTATTGGTGGTTTTCCGTCGTCAGGGGGTCGTTATGATCGCTGGGGTCGTTTGCTTCCTCAGCCATGGTCGTGATCGTCGGCCCCGTGGCCCAGATGTCTGTAGAGTTCTCCATTTTCGAAAACGTAGTCGGGGTATTTATCGGGTTCCTCTTTGGTTTGCTGAATCCGTCGTGTGAGCCAGGGGCAAGATGTTGCGTCCCTTTGATTCTTGCTAGCGTCTCCAAGGGTTGTCGGGACAGGGCATCGGCGACCACGTTTTGTTTCCCTGCTCTGTAGTGGACGTCGTATTGATACTCGTTGGAGCTGTTCGAGTGCCCATCTCGCTATTCTTCCGTAGGGGCTTTCCAGAGTGTTCAGCCATTTCAGCGCGAGATGGTCGGTTATAACGTCGAACCGGTATCCTTCTAGGTAGCAGCGTAGTTTTCTGGATTGCCCAAATGACGGCGAGGCATTCCTTGTCTGTGGCGGAGTAGTTTCCCTCGGCCTGGTTCAAGCGTCGGCTTACATAGGCGATGACGCGTTCCTTTCCGTCGATCTCTTGCGTGAGTACGGCGCCTATGCCGAGGTTACTCGCATCGGTTTGTAGTGAGAACTTGACGTTGAAATCGGGGCAAAGCAAGTACAGGAGCGGTCGTGAGTAGTTCCTTTAGTTGGTCGAAGGCCGCTTGTTGATCTGCAGTCCATGTCCATGTTTGTCCCTTCTTGAGTAGCTGAGACATTGGTTGGACTACTGTAGCAAAGTTTGGAACGAATCTTCGGTACCATGATGCCATTCCGATGCACTGACGTAGTTCTTTTAGGTTCGTGGGTGGCTTGAGTTCTTTGACGGCGGCAATCTTGTCGGGGTCCGTGTGGATACCTTCTTCGCTGATGACGTGACCAAGATATTTGATCCGGTTTTGGAAAAATGTGCACTTTTCCGCGTTTATCCGCAGATTCGCTTTTCGAAGGCGAGAGGACTATTGCCAGGTTGTGTAGGTGGTCCTTGAAGTTCGTCCGACGACGACAATGTCGTCTAAATAGGCGAATGCGTAGGGTTCCATGTCGGCTCCGATCACGGTATCAAGGGCCCGTTGGAATGTTGCTGGTGCAGAATGTAATCCGAAGGGCATCACTTTCCATTGATAGAGACCTCTGCCGGGGACCGTGGAGGCGGTGGCTTCTCTGCTTCCGTTGGCCATGGGTATTTGCCAGTATCCGTTTTTAGATCGAGGGTGGTTATGAAGCGTGCGTTCTGTAGGCGCTCCAAGATGTAGTTGATTCTGGGCAGTGGGTAGGCGTCAGGAATAGAGTGAGTGTTGAGTTGTCGGTAGTCAACGCACATGCGCCATTTGCCGTTCTTTTACGTACGAGTACGATGGGGGCGCTGTGTGGGCTTCGTGAGGGTTCGATGAGACCTTCTTGAATTAATTGGTCGACTTGCTCGTCGATAATCCTCATCATGGCGGGGGTTCGTTTGGATAGTACCGTGCTGTTTGATGGGTCGATTATCCCTCATGACGATGGTGTGCTCGGCGATGTTGGAGGTCCCGTGGAGATTATTGAACTTTGAAGTTCTGTGTCCAGAAATTCTTGGATCCGTGGCGCTATGTCCGGCGGCCAGGGATCGGAGATCAGTTCTGGATCGGGTCCGGTGAGATCGGGGGTGTCGGGTTCCGTGGACTGGCTGGCGTCTTCCGGGAGGATAGTTGTGTCGAACGCGCTGGGGTGTTCGATCCTACGTGGGTAGTCGCTTCCTGTGGGCGACGATCGGGGTGGCGGTGGCCATGAGTGGCGTTGTTTCGTGGGTCTGGCGGTATACCTGGGTTGTAGTGTCTCCAGGTCTACGTATGGCCAGGCGGGTCTCAGTGACGACTCTGTTTTCGCAGCAACGACTTGTTTGGGCGACGAAGATTTCGGACGTGGTGTTAGGCATGGCGTGGTGCATGGCGCTAGTGGGCACGTCAGTACGCGGAAGGTACTCCAGTGGGTTGGCGAAAATCGGTGTGGCGTCGGCCGTGGGTACGACAGGGCTGCGGTTGGTGTTTCGGGGGGTCATCGGGCTAGATTCCGGTTCCGAGTGGAGAGGTTATGTGGATATTAGTTCGATGATTGGACCCGACCAGCAAGGGATTTGCGTGGCTGTTTCCTCGCGGTTTGGTTGTTGCACTGTTGCTGCCGTTGTCGTTGTCGTTGTTCCGGGGCTGGTTGTCGTCCTGAGGGTGTCCGTGGGTTCACCTTCTCCGTTGAGGGTATGGTGCATGGGTGCGCGGTGGCTGAACTTGGACCTGGGCTTCCTGTGTCGAGCGGGTTCCAGTTCGTTGGGGTTTGTCTCGTGTGTGAGATCCCTTGTGGTAGGTTCGGGATGCGTGTGCCCCTGTAGTTTGTTTTGATCTCGGGCTTCCTGTGTCGAGCGCCTGGTTCAAGTGTGTTGATTCTTGTCTCGTGTGTGAGATCCTCGTGGTGTGTTTGGGATGTGTTCCCTGGTTTGGCTTAGGACGCGGGTGCCCGTAGTGGCCGTGGGATTCGTTTTCCCGTTTGCTTGGTTGCAGTTTACCGGTGCTTGCTTCGGATTCGTGTTTTCCGTGGTGGGCCGGTTCTTCTTCCTTTCGTTGTGGTTGGTTTCGGTGTCGGATTCTTCGTTGCATTATTGGGTGCCGTCTTCTTTGGGGTAGGTCGGGGAAGTGTGTTCGCTGTTGACCTAGATTTCTTGGTGCTGGGTTCGGTGACTTGTACGTGGTTGGATTGAACTGACGGTGGCGTTGGCGTGAGGTGGCGACCTTTGTAGCTTTAGCAGCGTGGTGCCGCATTGGATCGTCGTTTCGATGGCACATCAGCGGAAGTCCATACCGACTATAACTTGCTCCAGCATGTTCGGGAGGACCAGGAGTGGGATTTGGGCCCCTCGTTGATCCAGCTTGATGTGCGCCAGTAGAACTTGTGTGATCTCTGACTGAGCCGTCAGCCAGGCGTATGCGGACGCATGCATCTTGCAGGTTGGAGTTGTTGTTTAGTTGTCGGGCCAGGTTGTCGCTGACGAAACTTCGGGATGCCCCGGTGTCGATGGTGGCCTCCGTTGTTTGTCCTTCTATTGTCACTATCGCCACTATTCGGCCGTCGTTCACGTGTAGTGGGTTGCTTAGTCGCTGGGTCTGGGGAGGCGTCGTTCTCGGCTGATCCCGGGTCAGTTGAGGACGCGTGTCGTTTCCCGACGTGGCTCGGCGGCAGCAGTCGACGGTTCGAGTGCCGCGCTTTCCACATTCCCAGCAGAAGGGATCGAAGCGTTGGTGCAGTCGTAGGCGGCGTGTCCAGCTTGACCACATCGGCGACAGGCTGCGCGTGGGTTGGCAATGGGAGTGGTGATCATTCGATGGGCGATGTCGTGGTTCGTTGCATTATTTTGATTCGATGACTGTCTGCGCGGTGTGTCGGCTGAATCCCAATGGGGTCTCCGAAAGGGGGTACGGTAGGACTCACCTTCTCTGCGGTCTGGTTGTCTTGCCGGCCTGGTGTCTCGTGATGAGATTCTCCATGGGTGCGGGAGTCGTTGCGTGTTTCCTCTCGTGAATAAGCTCGTACTCTGCCGCTAATCGGGTTAGCTGTGACAAACTTTCCAGTTCGTCTCGTCGCACGTATAGTTGGAGTCCTGGCAGGGCGTTGTCGTAGATCCTATAGAGTTCCTTAACTAGGTCGTACTCGGCATGGTGCATGAGTAGCCGTATCTCGATGAGATAGTCTTTGAATGGTTCTCCCACCGCTTGCTTGCGGCCTCGGATCTGGTCCTCCAATTGTTCGAAATACCTTGGCGGCAGAAAATACGTCAGAAACTCCTGGCGGAAATATGCCCAGGAACTACCCCCTGTAGTTGGCTGGTACGGTGCCAGCGACTGGCTCGGTCGGTGAGTAGTTCGGCCATGCTGCTGAGGCAGCTGGTTGGTGTCCACTCCGTAGCTGCATGCGCGTTCCTCGAGTAGTTCCAGAAACGATAGTGGGTCATCTTCTCCGTTGAACTGATGCCCCATCCGCGGATGCGTTCCGCTGTGCGTGCGACGTGGTTATAGTCGGGCCCGATTATGGGTGCGTCAATCGACGGTATGATTCGCTGTGTGGGCGCACTGGAGGTTTCCATAGTGGGTGGCCTTGGAAGATCGGCGGCTGTGACCATTGGTGGGTCGGGGCGTGGGCTCTGGGGCTGCGGGGACTTGCAAGTCCGGCTTTGGGGTCCCATCCTCCGGTGCCTGATGGTCCTGGAGTAGTGGGCAGCGGGGACTTGGAGCGTCCTGCTGGTCTTGCGTATTGTCTCCTCGAGTTCTGCCAAGCGAGTCCAGGCACCCGGCGGGAGTGGTCCGGCGACTAGTATGGCAAAGTTCTTGCGCAACTCTTCAACAGTTCCTTCGGTGTCAAATTCGAATTCCTTGGCGAAGGCCTCCAGCTCCTCTCGGCGGCGCTTGTAGATCCAGCCGATGCTGACGCCTGGATTGGCGACTGGCTCGCTGGTGTGGAAATCAATGCTCGCGTCGTCTTCGTAGGCTTCCATGGTGATTTTTCGTTGTGTTGTTTTGGGCACTTTTCACTTGATCACTGCGTTTTACTTTCCCGGCACTCGCGACTGGATTCGGGTGGCGAATTTGTTTTTACCGGACTTCTACGATTAGCTCTTATATTCTGTCTCGATGGCCGTGGGTCTTTAATCCACGTAGCCTCGTGTTAAGGTTTCTCTTTAAGTTTCCTTAAAGTTGCCAGAAGGTTGGCTTTGAAATCTCTTTAAAGTTTCCGAAAGTCCCTGCTCGGGCGCCACTTGTAATGGTATTTATTTCAGACTGAGGTAAGCTCAGTCTGTCCAGGGTTCTCTACAAGAATTTTTTGTAGATTGCTGGGACTTCAAAAACAGAGGCTTGGCCGTGAGACCGAAAGTGGAGCAGGCGTAGGGTCTAATTACCGTGTAGGTAATTCGCACTTGGCGATGAACAAGAACGTTAACACCGTTCGGTGTCGCGCTCGGTGAGGAAAGTGCTGACACCAGAGTTTTTGGTGTTTGGTAATATTTGGTTGGGTTTACCTTATTTCCGTTGAGGGTTCGGCGAAGAATTGATGACACGTTGTTGGGTTTTTTGTTTTGATTTCACTTTCTTTAATGTATTTATTTTGTCGTATAATTGTCTTGTGTATGGGGAATCGCGGTGGATCGATTGTTGTTACTGGCGAATTGGTGATCTGCCGACACGGTTTAAAATGGGCGATGTACTGCCGTGTTGATTTATGCTAGGCGATGGACTGCCGTGTTTTAGGATAGGCGATGGACTGCCGTGTTTTAGGATAGGCGATGGACTGCCCTGATTGATCGAGGGCTCGGGTTATTTAAGCCCGATGTCGAGTGCTGAGTCCGCAAGTCTGGGTGCTGGGTGGGTGTCGAGTTTCTCCGGCGCGTGCCTCGGTTGCACCGAGAAATGAGCTGAGTTAGATTTGGCACTTTGGTCATTGACTCGGTTGCACCGAGAAATTCGTTGTGTGGAGTTGTGTAACTCGGGTTGGGGGAGACTGTGGCGCGTGTGTCGATTCTGCATGAATCGATCGGCGCGTGTGACTTGGAAATTTACAGAGTAAGGTGTACTGTGTTTGTGTTGTTTGTGTATCGATATATGTATGACAAAGTAACTTAGTGCTATCAGTGTGAATATCTATACGAATGTAACGGTTCGTTACACTGCTTTGGGGTTTTCGTCGTTTGCTGCTCTCTTCCGTCTGTGATGATATTCGTTGCCATGGTTTCCAGCGCTCTCTCTCTGCTTTGGGTTTTCGTCGTTAGCGGCTCTCTTTCGTATGTGGTGATATTCGTTGCTATGGTTTCCGGCGCTCTCTCTCTGCTTTGCGTTTTCGTTGCTAGCTGCTCTTTTTCGTCTGTGGTGATATTCGTTGCTTTGGTTTCCAGCGCTCTCTCCCTGCTTTGTTGCCAGTGTTGGCCGTGGGTCACCGTTTTCCCACCTTTTTCCCCTCGAAATCACGAGATTCCCTTGCTGTTTATTGGCCTCGGCCGTGTTATTGTGATAACTGGTGGTTTTACTTACGAACTAATCCTTAACCTAAAAAAATTAATAAACTTAACACTAAAAATAATAAAGAAATACAATGAAATAAAAAATAAATAACAAGGGCAGGGGGGGGAAAACAAATCCCTTCGTGGGAGCGGGGTAGGGGAAACTTAGGATGGAAGATCCCTTCGTGGGAAACTAAAGAGGTGGTTCCCTTCGTGGGCCGTCGGGGGACAAAATGTGGGGAGCTTCCGCTCCTTGACATCCCCTCCTCACTTCAGGGGTCCGCAGAGCGACGGTGACAGCTTGGTTGCGGGTAATTGGAACCCCTGAAGGAGTGCCCGTCGTGGGCTTCCAATCGCCGTACTCCTGGACGTCCCGTGGCCATCCGCAAGTATACGGTGATGTTCCCTATGAGGTCCAGGGAAGTCGCCGTTCGTGGGTGTTGGTGCGCCATCCCAGTGGGAGCTTCGGCCCAGCCCGCCTCGTCCTGTACGGATGCGACCTCCGGATGGAGTCGGTAGATCTGTAGGAGTTCCGCCACTCCCTCGAGCCCCAGCGGAAGGCTGCACTCCGACTCCATCGGGTCGTCCTCGGCGTCCATTGGTGGTGGCGTGTTGTCTCGGGCAGGATGCCTGCAGCCCACGGGTCCTCGCCCTGCGGCCCAAAATTGAGGCTCATGAGGGACCAGAGGTCGGACTCGGAGTCACCTTGCCGGGGTGGCTCCTCTTCCCTCCGCCAGGCCTTCCTGCTCTGGTTCTTCCGCCTTTGGCCCACGCCGGGTTCGTTTTGGCCGTGACCCATCAGCCCGTAGTCCGCCCACAAGTGATCTTCCCAATTGTCCGGGCGAGTCACCGTGCTCAGGCCGCTGAGCTTGAATTTCTCGGCCTTTGTCGGGTCGTCCGACTGGGTGTTCTCGCGGGTCGAGCATGGGCTGCTTGGGCCAGGGACAATAGTGTCCTGCTCATCAGGGTCGGTGTCGATGTTGTCCTCGTCGAGGGTTGTCCTGTTCTGCCCGTACAGTCTGCGGTTTAATATGGCGAGAATGTGGCGCGGTGGAACCCGCACTCCTCCGGTTGCGAAGCGGCCGTCGGGCTCAACCTCCCGCTCAGACTCGGACTCGGGCTCGGACTTGGCGTTCTGGTGCAGCCAGCCCGTCACGGCAGCCATCCGCTGGTCCAGAGGGATGCGCCGGGGTTCCTGTGTAGCTCCGGTTGCACTCGGAGGAGGCCCTGCAGTTGGTCTCTCTGGCGCCGAGGCGCGGGTCGCGGTTCTCATCGTCGGCGCGTCAGGCCATGGTTGGGGCGCTGCAGCTGGGCAGTTCGGCGTCGGGGCTGCGGGGCGGGAAACCTCCATTCCGAGAGGTCGGAGTCGGGAGAATCTTCCATTCCTCAGGCGTTTCATGTCGATTGTCTAGGGAGAAACTCCTTATGGTTAGTAACCAACCTGAATATACCTGACCATCCTACCCTCCCCTTATCTTGCTTGAGCGGTGCGGTTGAGAAAGATTAATACTGTAACGAAATATAAAATTCAAATTGTAGCGCCCTTAGAGCCCTCGACCCGGGCTATCGATAGTTGGCGACCATCTCGAACGAGCAGACGTAGGGCAGAAAAGAAGAAGAAAAAGCACATGTATGAAAAAAGACGAAGCGTGAAGGTTATGAAAAGAATAAACTGAAGAATTAAGAGAAAAAGTGTGTTATAATTTCACGGAATAGGACGGCTACCGAGTTTAGGCTGCTGCCTTGGTTAAAGTTCAGCTACCCAACCTGAAAAGGAAAATCCGCTCGGCCCGCCGCGTAGCACAATTTTGTTACATTGGTGTCAGGTGTGGGGTAGCGATCAGATCTGCAACGATCTCAAGCCATAATGCCAAAACGAGGAGGAAAACAACGTGACCGTTCCTTGAATCCGGAGTCCGAGGTAGTGACGCCAGCTTCATTGACGGCGATTTTAACCGCTTCCCAGCACCAGATGGATCTCAAAATAGAGAAGATGTTCGAGTCGTTTCTACGAACGATGCAACGTGTAATGGAGGCCCTTCCTCAGAAACACTGGCCAGACCTCCCGCCGCATGGACGTTCGCAGCAGATGCAAGGGAAAAACGACGCGGTGACTGTGTGCCCAGAGAGCCCACAGGCCGCCTCTACCCTGCGACCTTCAAGCGGCCGAGTAACTGCCTTTCAACCTGGGACACTGCCTTCGTACGACGGCTCGACATCATGGTCTGACTACGAGAGAATCCTGGAAATGGTGGCGGAGAATCAACAGTGGAGCGACGCAGAGCGCTGCCTGGGAATAGCACTGAATGTTCAGGGCAAGCCCAAAGGTACTTCAGCACACTACCAGTCCGCACAACTCGCAGCTATCAGCAGCTAGTGGTAGCGATGCGAACACAGTTTGCTCTGGACTGCCAGGCCAGCTACCAACAGTTGCGCAACCGCGCACAACGCTCCAAGGAGTCTCTTATGGATTTCGCCATAGAACTTGGAACGCTTGGGTCGCGTCGTGTTTTCCGGTACTTCGGAGGACGTCTATAATTCCATAATGGTGCAGCAGTTTGTTGATGGCATGCGTGAAACGGCACTGCAGTATCCCGTGCTGGCCAGTAAGCCCGCGACTCTCGCCGAAGCACGAGACATGGCCATTAAGCTCCAAACGCTGGGGGTGCGAAACACCGGTCGATCCGTGTTCTACGTGGCCGACGCCCCTAGCGGACAAGGATCGAATGCCACACCCCGCAATCGAGGTCGAGAGTCCACCGCATCGCGAGCAGGGGCCCAAGCCACTGGAAGATGTCGCCGCGGGAAACTAACGGCAGTCAGCTCCGCGGGGCGAGAGTTGACTGCCACCTACATAGCCCCCAATAAAAAAATAGCCGTCCAGGTGCCCCCACAACAGGTGTCGCGGACAGCAGAGGCCGCCAGCGACGATCAAAGGGCGCCAGAAAGAGGAAGTACTTCGGATATGGGAACGCCACAACCTCGCTGGGCATCCCGCCTCGGAGCCGGCAGCGTCGACACAAGTGGACAAACCCAAAAGACGAAGCGGGCAGCGTAATAGCGTTGCCCTTCAAAGAATCGATGCCCACAACAGATGGAGAGGCGGAAGAGGACAGCCAAGGCAGGCGTGCCCACCGCGGGATCCCCAGCGATGAAACGACAGCTACGTACTGCTGTAACACATTAAGTGACAAAGCTTACATTGTGTAGTTCTATTTCAGAAACGCCCGGTACGGATGGTAGTGGATACAGGGGCCTCAGTATCTCTGCTCAACAGGAGGGACGTGAAGGACGCACTGCGCACCACCGCTTGCCATGTGGTCCTGCGGGGCCATCCTCCGAGACGTTTGCTGCGACTCAGCGCGTCTCCGCAACTATACGGATCGGCCACCGCTCAGTGCTGCAAGACTTTCTGCTGGTGGACGGCGCCCCGCCCAGCCTGCTGGGAGTCGACTTTCTCCTCCAGAACGAAGCGACGGTGGACCTAAGCGGTGGACCTAAGTTCGCCTGGGGTACGGTGCCATTGCACGTCACGAGTTCTATACAAGGGAACGCACTCTACTTAACGGAAAGAGCGTGCATACCACCCCGGAGCGACACGCAATTTAACCTGAGCTGTGCCCCGATGACGCCGCAGAAACAAGTGGTCCTAGAACGTGGAGAAGTATCTGAGCTGCCCCGGGCACGGCTCTGGGTAGCGCCATCGTAGACGCTACCGGTGACACCCTAGTGGTACGGATCTTGAATTTCAACGACCAAGAAGTGAGCCCTGCCACCGCTAGCGGTGTTGGGCGAATTAATGGCGGTAGACGAAGTACATAAGAGGGCGGAGTCGGAGGAGGATCCTATAGATTGGAATCCTCTGCTGCATTACGTCGAGCTTGGCGTCCGGGAAGCCGCTGGTGAAGTTGCTCGGTCTCTATCGCAAAATCATTTGCCAGAACCGACGACGAGACGGGCAAGACCGACATCACGCGCCATGTAATTAACACGGGGCAAGCACGGCCCCATAAGCAACCACCCCCCGGCGGTTGGCGCTAGCGAAGAGAGAAGAAGTGGAGCGCCTGCTAGCGGAGATGCGCGCCAACGGAGTGATACGTCCTTCCAACAGTCCCTGGTCCTCACCGGTTGTATTAGTCCGTAAGAAGGATGGTACGACCAGGTTCTGCGTAGACTACCGACGGCTCAATGATGTCACGATTAAGGACTCGTACCCCCTGCCGAGAACGGAGGACATTCTGACGACCCTGCATGGTTCCAATTGGTTCTCCACAATGGATCTGCAGAGCGGCTACTGGCAGGTGGAAATAGACGAGCTTTCCAGGCCAAAGACTGCCTTCGCCTGTGGCGCCGGATTGTTCGAGTTTAACGTAATGCCGTTCGGATTGACCAATGCCGCGGCAACGTTCGAGAGGCTGATGGACGGATTGTTTGCGGGCCCTACCTGGAGATCAACGCTGGTATACTTAGACGACATCATCGTGCATTCGAGCACAGCAGAGGAGCATTTAGAGCATTTGGAAAAGGTGTTCGAACGACTGGCAACAGCGGGATTAAGACTGAGCCCAAGGAAATGCCAATTTTTAAGAACGAGGTCAACTTTCTAGGACACGTGGTGGGCAGTCAGGGTCTGCGGGCTTGCCCGGAAAAATATAACCAAGGTCACTGACTGGCCAAGACCGCGAAACCAAAAGGAGGTGCGCTCATTTGTAGGGCTCTGCTCTTATTACCGGAAATTTATCAACGACTTCGCAACGATCGCCAAACCCTCCACGAATTGACGGAGGCTCGGCGCACCTTTACCTGGACCACGGCTACGGAGCTATCTTTCGACACGCTGAAGACTAAGCTAACTACAGCTCCGATCCTAGCCTTTCCAGAACCAAAAGATCTTTTCGTGTTGGACACGGATGCCTCTTACCATGGGGTAGGCGCCGTGCTGAGCCAGATGCAGAACGGTCAAGAGGTGGTCATCGAATATTACAGCAAAACTTTCAGTCCTGCAGAGCGCAATTATTGCGTAACTCGAAGAGAACTGTTGGCCGTAGTTAAGGCCACCAAACATTTTCACCATTATCTCTACGGACAGAAATTTGTCGTACGGACGGACCACGCGTCACTTAAATGGCTCCTCACGTTTCGGGAGCCGGAAGGCCAAGTAGCAAGATGGATCGAGAGACTGCAACAGTACGATATGGAGATATAGCACCGCCCCTGGGAGACGCCACGGTAATGCAGACGGACTATCTCGCCGTCCCTGCAACGATTGTCGAGTTTGCGAAAAAGCAGAAGAAAAGGGGGACGAGTACTTTTCCTAGAAGCAGTACCAGAACCCCTAAGCGAACACCAGAAGAAAGACACGGAGCTAGCAGTCGTCTATGAGTGGGTGGTGCGAGGAGAGAGACCGCCGAAGAGTACAATTTGGGGTGAGAGTCCAGACGTGAAAGCTTATTGGCACCTATTCTCTCGTTTACAGCTGAAGGAGCTAGTGCTCATGGTCATCAACCGAGAGGGTGAACAGGTCCTCGTCATCCCGAGCGCAGTACAGCCACAAATCCTGCAAGCCGTCCACCAATCTTCCACCGGAGGCCACTTCGGTGTAAGGAAAACTCTGGGCCAAGGCTAAGAAACGGTTTTAGTGGATCGGGCTAAGCGCGGACGTAGCAATATACTGCGCTCGTTGTTTGGCGTGTCAAGCCAGAAGCGGTCCGGCCAGACGAACGGTCGGCAGGCTCCAGCCCAGCGCCATAGGTGCCCCATTCGAACGAATCGCCATAGACATGCTGGGCCCCTTACCCACCACCACCAGGGGCAACCGATACATAGCTGTCGTCATGTGCTACTTTACCAAGTGGCCGGAATGCTTAGCTCTGCCGGACCAGACAGCAGAGAAGGTGGCGTGCGCCCTAACGGAAGAGGTGTTCTGCCGGTATGGAGTCCCCTTTGTGCTTCATTCGGATCAAGGAAGGAACTTTGAATCGGAAGTTTTTCGAGCCTGCCTACGATTAATGGACATCGAGAAAACCCGCACCACCCCTCTCCACCCACAATCACAATTGAACCACAATTGAACGTTTCAACCGCACGCTGCTCAGCTATCTGGCTAAATTCGTAGATGACCATCAACGGAACTGGGATGAACGGTTGCCGTGGGGCACTGTGGGCCTACCGAGCAGCAGTTCACGAGGCTACTGGATTCTCGCCCGCGATGTTAACCTTCGGCCGGGAGATGCGATTGCCGTGTGAGCTGCTGTATGGCCGACCAACACCCGACGCAGAGCTACCCGGCCTTTGTAGGTAAACTACAATCTCATTTGCGAGAAACACATCATGCCGCAAGGGAACACCTGAAGGCCGCGGCAGACCAGCAAAGGACCGTTACGACCTACGCTCCCACACCGTCCAGTTCGAGCCGGGTGATCTCGTATGGCTGTATGCACCCGTTCGGAAAGTGGGGCGATGTCCGAAGCTCCAATCAGACTGGATTGGCCCCGCCACCGTGATCCGCAGTTCTTCCGACCTAGTCTACGAGATACGCCTTCCCGGAAAACGCGCCACCAGGACGGTACATGTAAACCGACTAGCGAGCTACAAGGAACCTGTTCTTGAATAAGTCGGCCAGGAGGCTCAACTCTAAAGGGGGGGCAATGTAACGAAATATAAAATTCAAATTGTAGAGCCCTTAGAGCCCTCGACCCGGGCTATCGATAGTTGGCGACCATCTCGAACGAGCAGACGTAGGGCAGAAAAGAAGAAGAAAAAGCACATGTATGAAGAAAAAGACGAAGCGAGAAGGTTATGAAAAAGAATAAACTGAAGAATTAAGAGAAAAGTGTGTTATAATTTCACGGAATAGGACGGCTACCGAATTAAGGCTGCTGCCTTGGTTAAAGTTCAGCTACCCAACCTGAAAGGAAAATCCGCTCGGCCCGCCGCGTAGCACAATTTTGTTACAATACATTCGATCTTAACTAATCCCATAGCGGGATATATACGTAGGGGCTTACGGCTTTTGAGTTTTGCCCCTTTCGGGGGGAGGACGTTACGATAGCGCGCTACCGTAAGTGGCCCTCGTGAATCAATGCTCGTTCGGAAGTCCTCGGGGTCGTCTCAGCGTCTCCGTCGCCTTTTATCTCGTGGAATTCCTTTAGGTCCTCCAAGCTCCCGGTCTTCCTTTGGCGTCCCTGGTGCGTTTGTAGGCGGACTATATTGGGCGATATAAATTTGACCACTTTGTACGGGCCGTCGTAATTGGGTGCCAGTTTCGCTGCGAAGCCATCCGATGCTTTGGACAGGTGGTGTTGGCGTAGGAGGACCAGCGTCCCGATTGCGGGTCGCAACTCTCGCCTCCGCAAGTCATATAGCTTCCGTTGCTCCTGCGATGCCCGCTGAGTGTTCTCCTGGACGATCTTGAAGATCTCCTGTAACCGCGTTGCATTGTCCGTTGCCGGTTCTGCATCTTCTCCCATGCCAGGGGTGAAGTCGTCGTAGTTGCCGTCCAGGCAACTACTACGGGGTGAGGAGTGGGAAAGGTTTTTTGAAGGCGACTAGGTGCACACCGGACGCCACCTTCAGACAACTACTACGGGGTGGGAAGTGGGAAGGTTTTCTGAAGGCGACTAGCCGATCACCGGACGCCACCTTCAGACAACTACGACGGGGGTGGGAAGTGGAAAGGTTTTCTGAAGGCGACTAGGCGATCACCGGACGCCACCTTCAGACAAACTACTACGGGTGTGGGGGTAAGTAATCGAGATCACAAATTCAAACGCGGAGGTATTTTCTTTTGATCCAACCCTTATTCTGCACTATGTACTTTTCCCCCTACCTAACCGCACCGCTGAGCGCCCTCCTTCTCACGACGGTGAGACTCGCTTACCCTAATAATCTTCTTCGTTGTGGCGTGGCTTGTCCCGTTATCCTCGGTGTCGTCGCCGTCTCTGGTCTCTTCGGCACACTTGTTATGGCACAACCGGCTTAATGTTTCGCTCCCGAACGACTGCCCCAATTCTTTCTGGCGCGCGATCGTTTGACCTGTTTCCGGCTTCCAATGCTCTCTTCGCCTCCATTTTAGTCGCCGGCTGCTCTCTGCGTCGTGGGTTTTGTCGGCTGTTACTATGGTTCCAGCTCTCTCTCTCTGCCTTGGGTTTTCGTCGCTAGCTCTCTCTCCCGCCGTCGGTGATACTCATGGCGCTCGTTGCCATGGTTTCCAGCGCTCTCTCTCTGCTTTGGGGTTTTCGTCGTTAGCTGCTCTCTTCCGTCTGTGATGATATTCGTTGCCATGGTTTCCAGCGCTCTCTCTCTGCTTTGGGTTTTCGTCGTTAGCGGCTCTCTTTCGTATGTGGTGATATTCGTTGCTTTGGTTTCCAGCGCTCTCTCCCTGCTTTGTTGCCAGTGTTGGCCGTGGGTCACCGTTTTCCCACCTTTTTCTCCTCGAAATCACGAGATTCCCTTGCTGTTTATTGGCCTCGGCCGTGTTATTGTGATAACTGGTGGTGTTTTACTTACGAACTAATCCTTAACCTAAAAAGATAATAAACTTAACACTAAAAATAATAATGAAATACAATGAAATAAAAAATAAATAACAAGGGCAGGGGGAAAAACAAATCCCTTCGTGGGAGCGGGGTAGGGGAAACTTAGGGTGGAAGATCCCTTCGTGGGAAACTAAAGAGGTGGTTCCCTTCGTGGGCCGTTCGGGGGA
The DNA here is from genome assembly GCA_009664405.1 of Drosophila bifasciata. Lineage (NCBI taxonomy): Eukaryota > Metazoa > Arthropoda > Insecta > Diptera > Drosophilidae > Drosophila > Drosophila bifasciata. The sequence goes on from CM019043.1 coordinate 18,485,067, forward strand.
CAAAAATGTGGGGGAGCTTCCGCTCCTTCACATCCCCTCCTCACTTCGGGTGGTCCGCAGAGCGACGGTGACAGCTTGGTTGCGGGTAATTCGAACCCTGAAGGAGTGCCCGTCGTGGGCTTCCAATCGCCGTACTCCTGGACGTCCCGTGGCCATCCGCAAGTATACGGTGATGTTCGCTATGAGGTCCAGGGGAAGTCGCCGTTCGTGGGTGTTGGTGCGCCATCCCAGGGGAGCTTCGGCCCAGCCCGCCTCGTCCTGTACGGATGCGACCTCCGGATGGAGTCGGTAGATCTGTAGGAGTTCCGCCACTTCCTCGAGCCCCAGCGGAAGGCTGCACTCCGACTCCATCGGGTCGTCCTCGGCGTCCATTGGTGGTGGCGTGTTGTCTCGGGCAGGGGATGCCTGCAGCCCACGGGTCCTCGCCCTGCGGCCAAAAAAAATTGTGGCTCATGAGGGACCAGAGGTCGGACTCGGAGTCACCTTGCCGGGGTGGCTCCTCTTCCTCCGCCAGGCCTTCCTGCTCTGGTTCTTCCGCCTTTGGCTCCACGCCGGGTTCGTTTTGGCCGTGACCCATCAGCCCGTAGTCCGCCGTTTTGTCCTCGTCGAGGGTTGTCCTGTTCTGCCCGTACAGTCTGCGGTTTAATATGGTGAGAATGTGGCGCGGTGGAACCCGCACTCCTCCGGTTGCGAAGCGGCCGTCGGGCTCAACCTCCCGCTCAGACTCGGACTCGGGCTCGACTTGGCGTTCTGGTGCAGCCAGCCCGTCACGGCAGCCATCCGCTGGTCCAGAGGGATGCGCCGGGGTTCCTGTGTAGCTCCGGTTGCACTCGGAGGAGGCCCTGCAGTTGGTCTCTGGCACCGAGGCGCGGGTCGCGGTTCTCATCGTCGGCGCGTCAGGCCATGGTTGGGGCGCTGCAGCTGGGCAGTTCGGCGTCGGGGCTGCGGGGCGGGGAACCTTCATTCCGAGGTCGGAGTCGGGCGAATCTTCCATTCCTCAGGCGTTTCATGTCGATTGTCTAGGGAGAAACTCCTTATGGTTAGTAACCAACCTGAATATACCTGACCATCCTACCCTCCCCTTATCTTGTTTGAGCGGTGCGGTTGAGAAAGATTAATACATTCGATCTCAACTAATCCCATAGCGGGATATATACGTAGGGGCTTACGGCTTTTTGAGTTTTGCCCCTTTCGGGGGGAGGACGTTACGATAGCGCGCTACCGTAAAGTGGCCCTCGTGAATCAATGCTCGTTCGGAAGTCCTCGGGGTCGTCCCAGCGTCTCCGTCGCCTTTTATCTCGTGGAATTCCTTTTAGGTCCTCCAAGCTCCCGGTCTTCCTTTGGCGTCCCTGGTGCGTTTGTAGGCGGACTATATTGGGCGATATAAATTTGACCACTTTGTACGGGCCGTCGTAATTGGGTGCCAGTTTCGCTGCGAAGCCATCCGATGCTTTGGACAGGTGGTGTTGGCGTAGGAGGGACCAGCGTCCCGATTGCGGGTCGCAACTCTTGCCTCCGCAAGTTATATAGCTTCCGTTGCTCCTGCGATGCCCGCTGAGTGTTCTCCTGGACGATCTTGAAGATCTCCTGTAACCGCGTTGCCTTGTCCGTTGCCGGTTCTGCATCTTCTCCCATGCCGGGGGTGAAGTCGTCGTAGAGTGACCCTGGTAGTCGTGGCTCGCGACCCAGTACGAGAAATCCTGGGCTAAAGCCGGTGGTGTCGGAAGTACTTCAGTTAATGGCCAAACTCAGTTCCGGGAGTAAGTCATCCCATGTCCGTTGATCGTCACCCAGGTATTGCGCGATCATTGTCTTGATGGTCCTGTTTGCCCCTCCTCGGTCGGGTTTTTGCTGTGGAGTGTACGGTACGGTGTGCTCCAATACCATCCCCGCTTGTTCGCAGAACTTTTGAAAGGAGCGGCTTGTGAATTGTGTGCTGTTGTCACACACGAACTTCCGTGGGACGCCGAACCTGCTGAGTATCCTTTCCCGGAATGCTTTCCAAGTGGGCAGTGGTGGCCTTTCGAAGGGGTACCAGTTCCACCCACTTGCAGAAGGAGTCGAAGAAGACGAGGAGCAAGGTGTTGCCGTGCTTGGTACGAGGCAGGGAGCCCACGAAATCAGCGCAGACAATGTCGAATAGTCCCTTGGCCTGTCGGGTATACATCTTTCCGTCTGGTTTCCGTTGGCTTACCTTGAATTTCTGGCAATTCTCGCACCGTTTAACGTACTGAGCAACGCTACGGTAGAGTCCCGGCCAGTAGTATCGTCGGGTCACTCGGTCGGCAGTCTTCCGGAACCCTTGATGTCCTGCGGTGGGCTGGTCATGGCACTCTTCTAGAACTCGCCGACGATGCTCACTGGCGACGCACAGCTTCCACGGTTGGGGAGTCTTCCCTCATCTGGCCTGCAACCTGTCCGCTTGTAGATCTGCCCGTTCTCGATGAGGAAATCGTCGCACTTCTCCGGTTGTTCCTGGATCCTCTTGCGCAGCCATCTGATCCAGGGGCACGTGGGTGGCTCCTCGACGACTCGCTGTAGAGCTTCGATGGGTTGACGGGAGAGCGCGTCTGCTACCACATTCTGGCTCCCGCGGCGGTTGTGGATCTCGAACCGGTATTGCTGAAGTTCCAAAGCCCAACGGGCGATGCGGCCTGTAGGATTGTCGATGGAGTTGAGCCATTTCAGAGCAAGGTGGTCCGTAACGACGTCGAAGTGGTAACCCTCCAGGTAAGAGCGTAACTTCCTGATGGCACAGACGATCGCTAAGCACTCCTTCTCGGTGGCCGAGTAGTTTTCCTCGGCTTTATTAGGCGGCGGCTGGCATAGGCGATGACTCTCTCCTCTCCGGTGATCTGCTGTGTTAGCACTGCTCCTAAGCCGTAGGCACTGGCGTCGGTTTGGAGGGTAAACTTCTCCCTGAAGTCTGGGCATGCTAGGACTGGTGCCTGTGTCAGCTTCTCCTTCAGATCCTCAAATGACTTCTGCTGCTTCTCTCCCTAGGCCCACGGTCTGTCCTTCTTCAGGAGGCTGGTCATGGGTTGAACGATGGTAGCGAAGTTTTGGACGAATCTCCGGTACCATGAAGCCATTCCCAGGCAACGTCTCAGCTCCTTGATGGTAGTGGGAGGTGTAAGTTTCCGGAACCGCGACTATCTTCTCCGGGTCCGTATGGATCCCCTGCTCGCTGACGACATGTCCGAGGTAGACGATGCTCTTCTGGAAGAAACTGCATTTCTTCCGGTTCAGCCTCAGATTTGCGTCGCGTAGCCTTCGGAAAAACCTCCCGTAGGTTTTCGACGTGGTCGTCAAGTCTTTCCCGATGACGATGATGTCATCGAGGTAAGCGAAGGCGTGTGGTTCCATCTTTGATCCAATAACGCTGTCCAGGGCTCGCTGAAACGTCGCAGGGCCTGAGTGCAGACCGAACGGCATGATTTTCTAATGGAAATGTCCTCTGCCGGGGACGGTGAAGGCCGTGTACTCCCGGCTTCCTTCCGCCATCGGGATCTGCCAGTACCCATTCTTCACATCCAAGGTTGAGATGAAGCGGGCGTCGCGCAGTCTCTCGAGGATGTGGTTAATCCTGGGAAGCGGGTAGGCGTCCGGTATTGATCTGGCGTTTAGTTGCCTGTAGTCGACACACATGCGCATCTCCCCGGTCTTTTTCCCTACGAGCACAATTGGCGCGCTGTGGGGGGTTGTCGTCGGCGTGGGTCGACTGGCCCTGGTAGTCTCCAGCGGTGTCGCAGTCGCCGTTGTCGAAGTCCGGTTGGTCCGTGCATGGTTATCGTTGAGTTCGCGGCAGACGGACTGGCCCTGGTTTCCTCCGGAGGTTTCGCAGTCGTCTCCGTCGAAGTCCTGTGGTTCCTATGCGTGGCTATCGTTGAGTTGGCGGCAGACGGACTGGCCCTGGTTTCCTCCAGCGGTGTCGCAGTCGTCTCCGTCGAGGTCCTGTCTGTGGGTAATCCTGATATCCTGGTGCTTCTTGGTCCGGCTTGGTCTGATCCTGGTCTCATTTCCGTGGTATTTGCACTGTGCGGTCTGTCTTGGTTGAGGCTGCTGGGTCTCTCCTGGTCTGGTGGTGTCGAAAGCGTTGTCCTGTTTATTTCCGTGTGATTAGTCCTGGGATTGATCTTCGAAGGCTTGGTCGGGGAAGGGTCGTCGTGGAGGGTCACTGTGCAAGGTGTTGCGGGTGGCGAGAGATTTATTTCCCTGGTCAACTGGATGTAGGCACGTCCGCACTGGAGAACTGCTTTGATGCCGCATAGGAAGTCGCGTCCGAGGATGACGTCGTCAACCACTATGGGCAGTATCAGCAAGGTTACCTGGGTTTCCTGTTGGTCCAGTCGTACTTTGACGGTCAAGGCTTGCGTCACTTCCTTTGTAGTTCCATCCGCCAGGCGGACCCGCGTCCTCACGTTGCGCACTGTTCCTCCCGTGCTTAGTTCCCTTCCTGTTTGCAGGCTGATAAACGAGCGGGTTGCTCCGGTGTCCAGGGTCGCGGTCAGGGGTACTCCGGCGATAGTTACGAGTGCAGCGATCCTTCCACCCTCAAGCTTAGGGGATGCATTACTCCTGGGGGATGCATTACGATTCCTGCACGTGCTACTGAAATGGCCTTCCTCGCCGCAGTTACGGCAGGCCCGACGTACGTTCACCGGTCTATCTCCATCCTGAGTCGTCACGCGGTTCGTTGCCTCAGCATGCCGCGCCTCGTCAAACGTGGGGCGCGGTGGGGGTCAATGATCCACTTCCTTGGTACGATGGCCCTCCGGGTTTGATACACCCAGGCGGTCGATAGCCGGGTGACTTTGTCCGCGGTCTCGCGCCGTCTCGTATGCCACTAACAGCTGCGTGAGCTCCCTCAAGGTCTCGAACTCGTGTCTCCGGGTGAAAAGTTGGTACTCGGCCCTCAAATTCTCATATATCCTGTACAATTCCTGCTCCTGCGTGTATTGCGCGCGCTGCATCATGAGTCGCAAGTCGATCAAGTAGTCCTGGAAGGCCTCATTGGGTCGTTGGTACCGGCTCCGGATCGTGCCTTCCAGTCGCTGAAAATACCTTTGGGGGCAAAAGAAGTACAAGAACTTCTTTCGGAACTCGGTCCAGGGCTTCCCTTGCATCTGGAAGGTCCTAAACCATCCCTCCGCCTTGTGGGTGACTAAGCCAGAAATAGCTCGGGGCAACTGGTCTGGGGCTCCCTCCATAGGATTCCACACGCTCTTCTAGCCGTTCCATGAATGTCAACGCGTCCGAGTGTCCGTAAAACTTCAATCCCCAGCTGCGCAATTTGTCGGCGAGGCAGGCGTACGAGATTTCATCCCTTCCTTGACGTGTGGTTCGGCATCCTTCGGCTGAGGGTCGCTCGAAGTCGAAGTCGCCGGGTGGTCGTTCGGGCGAGGCTTCCTGGTGGCTAGGCTCCCTAGGTCCGGGTCCACGGGGTTACCTTAGGCAGCTCTGGGATGGTTATCTGCAGCGGTTGCGACAGATGGGCTTCCTCTTTCTGTTCCCGGCCGCTCGGTCAGGGGACGAAGTAGGAGTCCTCCGCGTCCTGGGACTGGGTGCGCTGCTGTACATCGCTCCAAATTCCGCGATCCGTTGCTTGATCGCCTCCCAGTGGTCACCCTTTGAGATGAAACTCGCGATTCGCCTCCCGCAACTCCTCCACGGTGCCGTCTTCCGCCAGGTCGAGTTCCGCGGCAATGGCCTGCAGCTCATCCTTGCGCCGGTATGAGACCCACTGTACGCCCATCGCCCGCGTTTGTTCGCGTCCGGGTGTCCAACTGGGTTCCACTTCACTTTCACTTGTGTCCTTTGCCCTGCACTACACTCACTAAGCGCTTGGTGGTCACTCACCTCGTGGTTACGGCTGGTGGGCACGGGTGTGTCTTGGCTACTGCTTCTTGGTCATTGGCGTCTTCCTGATCGTAGGTGTCGAAAATCGTTGTCCTTCCGTCGTCGTCCCTTGGAACTGATCCTTGGATTCGTTGGTCCCGGTAGTCCTGTTCCCTTGGTCCGGGCGGTTGTGGTTCCTGGTCGTCTGGGTCCTTGCCGTGGTTGTTCCTGGTTGTCTTGATCCCTGCCGTTTTGGTTGTCGTCCTGATCCTTGCCGTGCTTGTTCCTGGTTGTCCTGATCCCTGCCGTTGGTTGATCCTTGTCGTTGGTTCTTGACTACGGTCCGGTTGCTGGTCTACTAACTTCTGTCCTGGCGGCTGGTCAGCGGTGAACTGTCCTGATTGCTGGTCTACTGACTTCTGTCTCGGTTGCTGGTCTACGATGAACTGTCCCGATTGCTGGTCGCGGTCCCGATTATATAGCCCGGGCGGGTCGCTGCTCCCGGCTCCGAATCCGCTGCGCTTCTGTCGGGCGCTGCCGCTGATCCCGCGCCTCTGTCGGCACGGCCGCTGTTGCCCCCTCTGCCGCTAGCTGCGGTCCGGCTGGCGTCGATCCTGCTGCTGCGCCTCTGTCGGCACTGCCGCTGCTGCGCCTCTGCCGCTAGCTGAGGTTCGGCTGGCGTCGATGCTGCTGCTGCGCCTCTGCTGCTAGCTGCGGTTCGGCTGGCGTCGATGCTGCTACTAGGGAGGTTAGGGAAGCCAGCCTCGGCTGTACATGATTGTTGGGCCCTGCACGTGAGGTTTTGCCCAAAAAAAAACTGTAAATACTGCCGTTTCTGTCGCGCCACGCCGTTGCGTCCGCGGTACAGTCCCCCGTAGCGTTTATTTTCCTCGTTTTAACGGTCACTTGTTGAATTTGGCCTGTCGACCAGAAACACGTGGCTCACTCCACTGCCTTATATATTTCCCCACACGCCCCTTCGGCTTCACAAAACTGAACGGAATCTCGGAGTCGGAGGGGCGGCGGGGATCTACCGGCGGATGTCGAAGTGGCCCGGACGGTCCCTCTGGAGAGAGTACGAGCCATGGGGAAGCGAGGAAGGAGGCAGTGTCTGCAAAGGGGCATTGTCTGCTATCGCCGGCCGACACCTTTGGGCAACGACTACGGGGGGTAGGAAGTGGGTAGTCAAGATCGACAAAAGTGATTAGGCGGTCGCCGGACGTCACTTTTGGGCACTACTGGTCTCGGGGGATGGGCGCGGTTTCCTGAAAAGGCGACTAGGCGATCACCGGACGCCACCTTCAGGCAACTACTACGGGGGTGAGGAGTGGGAAAGGTTTTTTGAAGGCGACTAGGCGATCACCGGACGCCACCTTCAGACAACTACTACGCGGTGGGAAGTGGGAAAGGTTTTCTCAAGGCGACTAGGCGATCACCGGACGCCACCTCCAGACAACTACGACGGGGTGGGAAGTGGGAAAGGTTTTCTGAAGGCGACTAGGCGATCACCGGACGCCACCTTCAGACAACTACGACGGGGGTGGGAAGTGGGGGAAAGGTTTTCTGAAGGCGACAAGGCGATCACCGGACGCCACCTTCAGACAACTACTACGGGTGTGGGGGGTAAGTAATCGAGATCACAAATTCAAACGCGGAGGTATTTTCTTTGATCCAACCCCTTATTCTGCACTCATGTACTTTTCCCCTACCTAACCGCACCGCTGAGCGCCCTCCTTCACGACGGTGAGACTCGCTTACCCTAATAATCTCCTTCGTTGCGGCGTGGCTTGTCCCGTTATCCTCGGTGTCGTCGGCGTCTCTGGTCTCTTCGGCACACTTGTTATGGCACAACCATAATGGCACGAGCTTAACTTCATCTTCACTCAGACCAGTAATATTAAATAGGCATTTCAAATAGGTAATCTCGTTGGTCGGAACTTCGCAAATCTGAGTTTGAACTCCTTGAATAGTTTGGAATCTCAACTTTGGCCAATTTGGTGGCTTCTTCACATCGCTTAGCGTTAGGCACGGCAAGAGGTTAGTATTCGGTGCGGCCTTCTGAGAGGCGTCCAATTTCAAACCATTCTGATATATTTTTCCAACTTTTCATTATCTAGCGCATTTGTTTTCTGCTTTAGCATTTCAATTCAGCCTGCTTAAAAAGTTTTCCTCGTACAACTCGTCAGGCGACATTGTAAGTGTAAGTTTGTGCATATTATTTACAAAATATTTGTTCATTTTTTTCTTGAAGTAGTTCTTATTCCGCTTTAAACATGTTCGCAGCCTTGCTATCATATCCGAAACCCGAAGGTTGCTAACTACATCACCATCGTGGTTCCACAGTGCCGTTGAGTTAAATAACAAAGCATTGCCAAAATGTGGGCTTTGATGTTTTTAGTGATAGTTCAAGATTGTGGAGAATACTTTCTATATGCTGGGTCTCAAATCCCTCCTCCATGACTTTGCATATAGTTTGGCTAAAGAGGTCGTTGAATTTTTTGAAGTCTTCAACTCGCAGGTCTTGCAACCCTACAACAAATACCCGTATCCTTGGTGTCTGAAGAATACCCAGTACTCTGGTTGTAGCCTCCGGAAAAGTTTGGTTCTATTAGGCTTTTGTAAAACGCAGAGTTAGGTCCACGGATCAATATTTCGGATAAGACGTTTTAATTCAAATGTTTCTTTGCATGTTGGTCATGTCGCACATAAGCAAAAGCTAAATGGCAATTTGGTTCTGTCGATCGAACGCAGCGCCCATGTTGTCAGTCTGCTGGATGTGTGTACATGACGTGGCTGTGACCATCGCGGTTGTAGAGGATACAGCTATAGGGTTGTCTATCCTGGTGTGGAGAGATAAATATTCTTTTATCAATAGCGCGAGCGTTTTTTGTCAAATCGAAAGAACCATGCAGATACGGGCGTTACTTGGATGATAGTATTTGCGATGGAATTTAATCAAGTCCGTGTGCGTTAATTTGGGTATCTCAATGGATTTCCTCCAGATACATGTCCGTATGTGTGGTTGGGTAAAAATATTATTGAGAAGATTTGTCCAAAAAACTTGGGAATTCTCAGAAAACGCCCTTTCATTTCATTATAAACTACACCCTTGATAACAAGTTCGGACTCCCGGTTATGTAGGTCCTTGTTTTTCTAATCGCCAGCCCTCTTGAAGAAAATCAAATACGCAAGGTTAGGGCTATAATGAGGAATTATCAATTTTGTTGTATTGTTCTAATATAAACGGACTTACTTAAAAACAGCATCAAGTAAATACGTTGTAAATTCCTAAAGTCCACTTCATTCATGGTTGAAAAAGCGATAGAGTGTGTAATCTGGACCTGTCATGGCATTCTGAACGTTGCTACAGAGCGATTAAGCATCTTAAAGAATGGGTCACGGACGGGATAGTTTTTTGAGCCACATAATGCTAAATGTTCCAAAATATGCGGTAGTCCAGTGGAATCAAAAAGGTGTGGTCGAAAAATTGATCGAGAATACATTGTTTGGGTCATTGCGGTCGATATGCCATAGTTCCGTGCCAGTTCCTTCATGTCGCAATGTATAGGACGTAAGATCAAAGTCAGGTATTCGTTCGACGCGTTCACATTGGAACCCATGATAGAGTTTGCCTTCATTAAATCTGTATTCATGCTGCGGTATTAAGTGTGGGACTTCAAGCTGAGCTGGGGCCTCCTTTGGCCTTGCACCGCTCAAAATGTCATCAAATGTCGACACAGATTTGCAATTCGTTCTCGTCCATTGAGCACGCAACACATTCGTCCTATGCGGAGCCAATCTCAAACATTTCAACCGAGATAACATTGTATTTGGCTACGAATGATAAACACACAATATAAACTTCAGATGGTTCGCTGAAACCATCGGACAGAATAACTTGTCAACAATTAAACGTAATGTAATGGCAACACGCGTTTGAACTGGAGTTACACCCAGCGACAAAAAAAGCCGCACTCTGACTTTTTCATGCATTTCTGACTTTTGGAAGCCTGGTGTTTTCCAAAAATTTTATTCGATTCGACTATTTTTTTTTTTTTGTGTCACTTAATCATTTTTATACAAAAAGTTACTAAATTTGTTTGTATCATAATTATATAGTGAAAGAAAAATATTTTTGCCAATCACACCGTTTTCAACGGCTATTTAGTAATTTCACCATAACAAAGTAAAAATTAAATTAAAATATATAAACGTGTTTTTTCCAACAAAAACTAAATTTTTTCCAATGAGTTATTTTGTTTTCTATAAAGTAATGACAATGCTAATATTTAAAAAATGTATTTTTCAAATTAAGAACTAATTAATATTCGGTGGGAACACCCTTGGCGTTTATGAGACATTTGGTCCTATTGGGCATCGAATCGTATAAAACCTTCAGATATTCGTCCGTTATATCATCAAACCATACTTTTTCTATAGTTTGGCGTAACTCAACCATAGTTTTCTGCTTCCTTTTTTTCATATATTTTTGAACTCATAAGGGCCTACACATTCTCTATCGGACTGAGGTCGGGACTGTTACCTGGCCAATCTAAGGACTTAATACCCAATTCCATCTTAAAAATGTTAACCTATCGTTAAAGAATAGTCAAAAATTAGTATAATGCATTTTTAAAAATATCAAACGACGAAGAATAACTTAGAGAGCGCGCTCGATGACAAGGTGCAGAATCGTACTGAAAGATGGGATCATCTTCTTTCTCAGTAACTGATTCCATACTAGGCACAACGCTACTGAGAATAATTTCTTTATACACTTTTGCATTGACCATACCTTTTACCATTATTATCGATTCAGTTTTATTTTTAGATATTCAAACCCATACCATAATATAAGGCAAATGCTTTACGGTGCTAATGCAGCAATCTTTGAATATCGTTCCCCTGTTCTCCGGCGATCTGTGCGCGAACCATCGGGTCCAATGAGGTTGAATTTGGACTCATTCGACAATATGACACGTGACCATTCGGTTCACCCCAATTAGATTTTTCTGTAGACCAATTTAAGCGAGCTTTTCTTAATTGTACTGTACAGAAGTGGCTTTTGGCAGGTGTCCTTGCCATTAGGCCTATCTCCTTTAGCCGAAGCTGTATAGTTCGAGCCGAAATAGTTTTTGAAAATCGTTGCTGCACTTTGGAAGCTATCTTAACAGCATTTAAAAATCTATTATGTAGGGTCGTTCTCATAATAATACGATCTTCCATTATATTTGTTAATTTTTTTTCTTCCCGATACTTTCGTCCTCTCCACTTTTCCAGTCTTTCGATTTTTTTTTTTTAAATCGTCTCGCAGAGCTTTCGTTGAACTTAGTTTTAATTGCTATTTTACGAATTGAAACATTTTGTTTTGCCAAATCAATAATTTTAGACTTTTTCAGTCACCGATGACTGCTTTCCCTTAGCCATCGTTTTGAAGAGTTCAAAGTTAAAAATTTTTGTAGGAAGTGTTTCCAGCAACTAAGACGTCAAAAAACCACACAAAACCAGAAGGAAACATTCACGGGAACTCAAAAAAAAAAAAAAAAATTAGTCGAATCGAATAAAATTTGGGGAAACACCAGTCTTCCAAAGTCAGAAATGCATGAAATGACAGAGTGCGGCTTTTTTTTTGTCGCTGGGTGTATGTACTTTTTCCTACCTAACCGCACCGCTAAGCGCCCTCCTTCTCACGACGGTGAGACTCGCTTACCCTAATAATCTCCTTCGTTGCGGCGTGGCGTGTCCGTTATCCTCGGTGGCGTGGGCGTCTCTGGTCTCTTCGGCACAATTTGTTTTGGCACAACCGGCTTAATGTTTCGCTCCCGAACGACTGCCCCAATTCTTTCTGGCGCGCGATCGTTCGACCTGTTGCCGGCTTCCAATGCTCTCTTCGCCTCCATTTTAGTCGCCGGCTGCTCTCTGCGTCGTTGGTTTTGTCGGCTGTTACTATGGTTCCAGCTCTCTCTCTGTCTTGGGATTTCGTCGCTAGCTCTCTCTCCCGTCTGTGGTGATATTCGTTGCCATGGTTTCCAGCGCTCTCTCTCTGCTCTCTTTCGTCTGTGGTGATATTCGTTGCTATGGTTTCCAGCGCTCTCTCCCTGCTTTGTTGCCAGTGTTGGCCGTGGGTCACCGTTTTCCCCTCGAAATCACGAGATTCCCTTGCTGTTTATTGGCCTGGGCCGTGTAATTGTGATAACTGGTGGTTTTACTTACGAACTAATCCTTAACCTAAAAAAGATAATAAACTTAACACTAACGAGAGAGAACGTACGGAGTCGCTTCGAACGCGACTCTACTTTTTATACCCGTACTCAGTGATTTATGTGGAATTTTAAAATGTTTTATCAGTTTTTACATTTTACATTTTTGCTACATCTGTCATCGACATCTACATCTACATCATCTACATCAGTTCTCACAACAACACACGTACACTGCACGAGGCAGCAAGTTTGAGCGTGAGTGTGTGTGTGAGAGAATCTGCTGCGACAATCAACCCCAATAAATGACTTACGCAGCAATCGGGTGAGGGGAAACACTAACGGCGGGGAAACACTGAATGAACGAAAATTCATTTGATCATTGTGGCTACAATAATGATCCGATCTGAACCAAATTCGGGAATCTGGTAGATATGATCATTTCCTATGATACTGCATTTTTGGTTTTTTCTATCCTCAAAATTGTGGATTTTTCGTCTTTTGTGGGGGCGGAAGGGGCGGGGCGAAATTTTGAAATACACTTGTTCAGGTTTGGTATCACAGGAGTCTTGGCCAAAAGTTTGGTTGCTCTAGCTCTTATAGTCTCTGAGATCCAGGCTACACAAAATACAAAAAAACCAAATCGACTCGATTTTGTGTGAGTGCGAAAGGGATGGAGCGAAGTTTTTGCGTATGTTTTTGTCTATTGTGGCTATGTTAATGATCCGATCCGATTCAGATTTGGGCCCCTGATAGATATGGTCTTTCTCTATGATTCTGCATTTATCGTTTTCTGCTATCTTCAAAATTGTGGACGCCACAGATGTGCGCCCTTTGTGGGGCGGAAGTGGGCGTGGCGGAATTTTGAAACTTTTTCTAGGAGTGAGATATCACATCAAACTGGATAAAAGTTTGGTTGCTCTTAGCTCTTATAGCCTTCGAGCAATGGGCGACAAACAAGACGGACGGACGGACAGACGGACGGACAGACAGGCTATATCGACTCGGCTATTGATGCTGATCAAGAATATATATACTTTATATGGTCGGAAATTACTCCTTCTCTATGTTACACACATCCACTTTTAGCACAAATACAATATACCCTTTTACTCTTCGAGTACGGGTATAAAAATAATAAAGAAATACAATGAAATAAAAATAAATAACAAGGGCAGGGGGGGAAAAACAAATCCCTTCGTGGGAGCGGGGTAGGGGAAACTTAGGGTGGAAGGTCCCTTCGTGGAAAAACTAAAGAGGTGGTTCCCTTCGTGGGCCGTTCGGGGGACAATAAATGTGGGGGAGCTTCCGCTCCTTCACAGTGTTGATTCTCTCACACTCACGCTCTGCCTCGTGCAGTGTACGTGTGTTGTTGTGAGAACTGATGTAGATGTAGATGACAGATGCAGCAAACAAATGTAAAATTTAAAATGTAAAACTGATACAACATTTGAAAATTCCACATAAATCACATGTGTACAGACTGAGTACGGGTATAAAAGTAGAGTCGCGTTTACAGCGACTCCGTTGGTTCTTTCTCGTTTTTATTTTGTAGATACAAGAACAGATTCACCATCGAATCGTATCATTACTACCGCTCGAAGATACATAGAATAAGTTTTATGTCATGGGCAACATGGAAGAACACCTTGATCGACGTCTAGGAATCAATGCAGAAATGAAGCGAGTAATTCTTCAAGACTTGCGGCAAATGCTTCATGAACATCATGCGTTGGTCAGGTTGTTTACGAGGGCTTTAGAGCGCATGCCAAATGATGACTATAAAGTTGTCATCAAAGCAGATAAATGACCTGGAACACAAGAACGCACATTTAACGCTCCAACAATAGATGAAGTTGCCATCCTGATTGTTGGTGAACAATTGGAAACACGCGATATTGTGCATACTCGTCGCGATACTGGCCAACTGAAACAAATATCTGAAACACATCGATCACATGACGCATTGCAATACCCGCTGAGCAAGGAGAAGCAAGGAGAAGATGGATATTATTTTAATATCAAAATGATAAACTTTGAATGGTGAGTATCAAGTTATAAAAATGGCATCGATAAAATCGGAAAAATGACTGGCAACCAGTATTTAGTTATGCAAAAAATTGACATACGAAATATTAAATCTAATGTTTTAATTTCAGGTGAAGAAACTACGAAGAAAAGTTAGCTCAATGAATTATTACGCATATCGTTTTGATGATTCGTCAAAATGCTGACAACTATTTGCTGCGGTTTCGTCGATTGTATCAGCAATTGCGTCGACATGTATGTCAAAATAGAAACGGAACGTTTAACTTTCATTAGGTTGAAACAAGCCAAACTACGTTCTGAGGAGTACATCCATTTACGTTATGCAGTTAGTACTGAAGAAAATGCAGCTAATATTGGTCGATTAATTATTCTGCCGGCGACGTATATTGGTAGTCCACATCATATGCATGAATATGCGCAAGATGCAATGACATATGTTCGTCATTACGGTCGGCCAGATCTCTTTTATTACTTTTACCTGTAATCCAACATGGATAGAAATTATTCAATTGCTGCTTTCCGGACAAACATCAAATGATAGACATGACATCACAGCACGTATATTCAGGCAAAAATTCGGTCACTGAGGAATTTCATTGTTAAACAACGCGTCTTTTGGAGATACTCGATGCTGGATGTATTCAATCGAATGGCAAATGCGAGGCCTGCCGCAAGCACAAATTCTTATTTGGTTAGCGGAAAGAATTCAGCCTGACCAAATAGATGATATAATAAAAAAAAAAAAAAATTAATAAATTCCAAAATCTGCTTATAATTTCCAAATCGTCTTATTTATTGCCTTTAAGGCGGAACAGAGTTCGCCAGGTCAGCTAGTACTTGATAAAGGAGAGATTTCAAAGAATATATATGTTTTTTTTGTATGTAGATGATTTATTTATATCTACAGAATGTATCCAAACAATGAATAAGTTTAAATATTATTTGATGGGAAAATTCAGAATGACTGATTTATCAGAAATTAAATATTTTATAGGAATAAAAATAGACAGAGAAGATGGCCAAATACACTTAAGTCAATCTGCCTATTTAAAATCAGTTTTATCTAAATTTAAAAAATGGATGAATGTAAACGGGTGTATTTGCCCCTTCCCCTAAACTTAATTTTGCTGGCTTAAACGCTGATCAAAATTGTGAAGCACTCTTCCGTAATTTGATAAGATGTTTAATGTACATAATTCATGTACAAGACCAGATCTCAGTATATCTATGAATTTATTAAGTAGATATACTCAACATAATAATAGTGAATTAGGGCAATGCTTGAAAAGAGTATTAAGTTACTTAAAGGGAACTAGTGATTTAAAATTAACATTTCAAAAAAGTTTCAAAACATGATGAAATTTTTAGTGGTTATGTTGATTCCGACTGGGGCGTAAATATTATAGACAGAAGAAGAAGTACTCCAGGGTATTTGTTTAAAATGTATGAATCCAACATAATTTGCTGGTGTACTCGTAAACAGAACTCTCTAGCAGCTTCTTCAACATAAGCGAATATATGGCATTGTTTGAAGGTGTTAGAGAAACATTATGGCTTAAATCATTAAAAGTATTAAAAATCAAACTTAATACACCTATTTAAATATATGAGGATAATATGGGTTGTATTAGTAAAGCAAATAATCTTCTTGCCACAAAAGAACTAAGCATATAGATATTAAATATCATTTCTCTAGAGAACAAGTCGAAAAAAAAAATTAATAATTAAAATGAAAAATATATCTCTAAAAAAACAACTCGCAGATATGCTGACCAAGGCCCTATCAGCTTCACGTTTTAATGATCTTCGAGATCAAATTGATTGACTGAATAATTCCGCTGGAACAGCTTAATATATATTTTCATTATTGAAAACCGAATATCTGTATGAAAAACTTAGATTTACCAATTCCGCAAGAACGAAGAATATTATCACCATACGATATAGAACACTAAATGCCGAGAGACATTTCTTTGTGAATGTTATTCGCATATGGAATCAACTTCCACATCACATGAAAACAATACGAAACCTTTCATAATTCAAAACTCAGTTAGGAGCACACCTCACATTAGATTAAGATTTAAAATCCAATCAAAACAAATTAAATTTAAAATAAAAATCACGAACATTATCATAACAAATGAAACCATTAATAAGTATGTCATACTAAAAGATTGATTTAGATCTAAGCTGAATAAAAACAAATGTGACACCTAGTGACTAGTGCTCTAATTTAAGCCCCTTGTTGTAGCACTAGGAAATACAATAAGCAAACAATTACAATTACAATTTTCATTATTTACTTTAAGAAGATCTCATTATGAAAGAATCGAATTTTTTTTGTTTGAAGTTGGTCTGGTTGGGGTTTTGCTGGGTTTTCCGCCAATCGCGCCAACGAATGTTGGACCGCTATTGTAAATCTCCCAGAGCCTGACATGTCACATAATTTTTTATACCCGTACTCGAAGAGTAACAGGGTATATTGTATTTGTGGTAAAAGTGGATGTGTGTAACAGAGAAGGAAGCGTTTCCGACCCCATAAAGTATATATATTCTTGATCAGCATCAATAGCCGAATCGAAATTGCCATGTCTGTCCGTCCGTCTGTCCGTCCGTCCGTCTTGTTTGTCGCCCATTTCTCGGAGGCTATAAGAGCCAGAGAAACCAAATTTTATTTCCAGACTGATGTGATATCTCACTCTTAGAAAAGTGTTTCAAAATTTCGCACCGCCCACTTCCGCCCCCACAAAGAGCGCACATCTGTGGCGTCCACAATTTTGAAGATAACAGAAAACGAAAAATGCAGAATAATAGATTCTACGATATCTATCAGGGGCCCGACTCTGAATCGGATTGTATAATTATTTTAGCCACAATTGAGAAAACCATTTCAAAAAACATCATTCCCTCTCTTTCGCCTCACACAAAAACGTGTCGATTTGGTTTTTCGTACAAATGAACACCTGGATCTCAGAGACTATAAGAGCTAGAGCAAACAAACTTTCTGTCAAGACTCCTGTGATACTAAAACCAAGACAAATGCAGTATCGTAGGAATGATCATATCTACCAGATTCCCGAATTTGTTCAGATCGGATCATTATTGTACCCACAATGATGAAATGAATTTTCAGCAGCAATTTCCCCCTTCCCCTTGCAACGTAAGTCATTTATGGGCCTGATAAATACTACAGTTTCTCTCTCTCTCGCTCACACACTGCTTACACATTCTCCCTCGTGCAGTGTACGCGTGTTGTTGTGTGAAGTGATGTAGATTCTGTAGATATCGGTGTACATGACAGATGTAGCATAAAAAATGTAAAATGTAAAAACTGATAATACATTTGAAAATTCCACATAAATCACATGTGTGCTGACTGAGTACGGGTATAGAGTCGCGGCAACAGCGACTCCGTACGTTCTTTCTTGTTTTGAATGTATTTAATTTGAAATGTTGATCTTAAGATAATGTTTGGTATGTTGTGTTTTTGAGGAGGTGTGTTGAAAATGCAGAAGAAGTACATTCATCTGGCTACTCCTCTTCTGATACTTGTATAAGTGCATGTGTGTAAATATGATGAAATAATTTGTTTCTTCTGCGTAAGACAAAAACCAAACACACCAAATACATATGTATACTTACAAGCATTCAGCTATATATGTATATGTGATGTGCTGAATATTCAGCACACACACACATATCGCACAATGAAGCGTCACTTTACTTTTGGTTTGATTGTTACTGTAACAATTCGAGTGCAACGAATGAAGAATATAATAAATAATAAATTAATATAAAACAAAAATTATTAACAGTGGTTATTAATAAACAAAATAGACTGGAAAAGAATATACGAGGAGATGATTACAAGGAGACATAAAAGAGTGTTGGCTGAAATTTGACCACGGGTGTTTGAAAATTGTACTGTTGAATTGGTGTGAGCTGTGTTGGACGCAAAATCAGCGTCCAGCGTTTTGTGCTATTGATTTAAATAGTATTTAACAACTGACAGCTAGGAAAGGTGCTGTTGCAGTCCCATAGGTAGCGGCATTGAGTCGGCATGCCTGCAAAGGTTCTGTTACCTTTTCTCTTCACACGATCATCTGGAATTGACGCTGACTCTCGTCAATCTCAAACTGCCAGTACATTTTCGTGATACCAGCCGATATTACACAGGCATGGAAACGAAAACGTAGTGTAACGAACCGTTTCTCTCCGGTCTGATCAGCAGGGGCTGGCTCAGCGGCCGACGAGCTCGTTCCAACGACATTTATATGTTGCCTCGCAGACAACAAGAAAACGCGCAGATTGGTTTTGGCGAAATTTATTATTGCTCTTTATTGGTATCTTACGCTAACGAATCTTACGCGCTAATCTTATAAGGAGCTACCTGCTGGGCCTCCGCTGGCCTTCCGCTGGCGACTCTGGCTTCGCGCTACCACCGCTTGGTTCCTTGGCTAGGCGTGGCTCCCGCGTGCTACGGCTGGGGGTTCTGACGTGACAACCGCCTCGTCCGCCACTCACAGCTCCGCACACTCTGGGCTCACCCTTCGCTACTCACCCTAAGCGGCGAGTAGTATCCTGCGTGCCACTCGTCTTTATATTTCAGCTCCGTGCTGAAATGCTCTTTGATTGCTCCACTCGCGTCGCACGATCCCTCACAGCGTTTCACGTCACTCGGTTAGATTCGCGCACTTGTCCGCTTACTGCTCCTCGGCGTAATGTCCCGCGCCGCTGTCGCTGGGCTTCCTTTATACCCTCAGGCGACGCCGGCGCCCGTGTCGCTGCCTAGCAACAACGGGACAACCACGCGTTCCGTCGGTACTTTTCCATCGCGCCTCCGCGGGTTTCCACCGCTTTCTTAACGGGACCAAGCCGGTGGCGTGATCTCATGTCCATATTTGGACATGCGCTGGACCGCTGCCGCTCCTTGTGCGCTCCTCCATTCCCGGCCTCGGCGCCAGGCGTGCTCTCACGGCCACCATTGGCCATGGGCTGGGATACCGCCCGCGCGTCCCGCCGACCACTCTCCGTTTTGTCGGCTATCTGGCCCGGCTGAATTCGCCGTGTTCTGTCCGGCTTAACCCTCTATCGGCCCCTGTGAGGAAATTCAATTCCTCACAGTTCCCCTCTCTTTACTAGAGGACCACTCCCTCGTGTCCTCTTCTGGTTCGCCCACCCGTCGATCGGTTCTCTCAACCATCGATAATCTCCGCCGATATATTTTCGGCACTACTTTGCGCATTACGTGCACGATAGGTGCAACAATGCGCACA
Organism: Drosophila bifasciata; assembly: GCA_009664405.1. Lineage (NCBI taxonomy): Eukaryota > Metazoa > Arthropoda > Insecta > Diptera > Drosophilidae > Drosophila > Drosophila bifasciata. The sequence goes on from CM019043.1 coordinate 18,504,433, forward strand.
AACAGGTAGGGCCGCCAACTCACGCTTCTTCCGGTTGCGGTACCTGTAGTACCCACGCCAGTCGCGTTTTTTTTCTTTTGTTTGTTTTTTTTTCCCATGGCCCAAACGCTATAACCGCGAGTGACCACCTCCCACAGCCCGCGCCCTGCGAAACTCCCAGGTAAGTTTTATATTTCATTCATATTTTTAGTTCATCCTATCATACATATTTTTCCTTCTCAGCACCTATACCTCCACTGACACCTCCACGCTGCTGGCGGACGCCGCCACCCGGTACCACACCCCCTGCACCCGGACCAGTCGCTTGACACGCCAGCCGATGCGGCGGGTGTCTCAACCGCCCGGACGACCGCTTCTGGCCAGCCCGGCTTCTCCACCGATCGCCAGCGCGTCCCTGCCGGCTCCTCCTCACCTACCGACTACTGCCTCTGCAGCTGTGGCCGCATCACCTCGGCCCGGGGCTCAGGGCATGAGGCCTGGCGCAGCAGGCACGGCCTCTCCTCCTTCGCCGCCGGCGTGAGCCATATCCACGGCCCCCGCTCCAGATCCTCCGTCGCCGCGTCCATCGCCGTTGCCGCCACCTCACGCGCCATCCTCTCCGTTGCCGCCGCCTCCTGTGCCAAACACACCAAATAAATATGTATACTTACAAGCATTCAGCTATATATGTATATGTGATGTGCTGAATATTCAGCACACACACACAGATCGCGCAATGAAGCGTCACTTTACTTTTGGTTTGTTTGTTACTGTAACAATTCGAGTGCAACGAATGAAGAAAATAATAAATAATAAATTAATCTAAAACAAAATTATTAACAGTGTTTATTAATAAACAAAATAGACTGGAAAGGAATATACGAGGAGCTGATTACAAGGAGACATAAAAGAGTGTTGGCTGAAATTTGACCACGGGAGTCTGAAAATTGTACTGTTGAATTGGTGTGAGCTGTGTTGGACGCAAAATCAGCGTCCAGCGTTTTGTGCTATTGATTTAAATAGTATTTAACGACTGACAGCTAGGAAAGGTGCTGTTGCAGTCCCATAGGTAGCGGCATTGAGTCGGCATGCCTGCAAAGGTTCTGTTACCTTTTCTCTTCACACGATCATCTGGAATTGACGCTGACTCTCGTCAATCTCAAACTGCCAGTACATTTTCGTGATACCAGCCGATATTACAAAGGCATGGAAACGAAAACGTAGTGTAACGAACCGTTTCTCTCCGGTCTGATCAGCAGGGCTGGCTCAGCGGCCGACGAGCTCGTTGCAACGACATTTATATGTTGCCTCGCAGACAACAAGAAAAACGCGCAGATTGGTTTTGGCGAAATTTATTATTGCTCTTTATTGGTATCTTACGCTAACGAATCTTACGCGCTAATCTTATAAGGAGCTACCTGCTGGGCCTCCGCTGGGGGCTGGGGGTTCTGACGTGACAACCGCCTCGTCCGCCACTCACAGCTCCGCACACTCTGGGCTCACCCTTCGCTACTCACCCTAAGCGGCGAGTAGTATCCTGCGTGCCACTCGTCTTTATATTTCAGCCCGTGCTGAAATGCTCTTTGATTGCTCCACTCGCGTCGCACGATCACTCACAGCGTTTCACGTCACTCGGTTAGATTCGCGCACTTGTCCGCTTACTGCTCCTCGGCGTAATGTCCCGCGCCGCTGTCGCTGGGCTTCCTTTATACCCTCAGGCGACGCCGGCGCCCGTGTCGCTGCCTCAGCAACAACGGGACAACCACGCGTTCCGTCGGTACTTTTCCATCGCGCCTCCGCGGGTTTCCACCGCTTTCTTAACGGGACCAAGCCGGTGGCGTGATCTCATGTCCATATTTGGACATGCGCTGGACCATTCCGGCCACGGCGCCAGGCGTGCTCTCACGGCCACCATTGGCCATGGGCTGGGCTACCGCCGCGCGCGTCCCGCCGACCACTCTCCGTTTGGTCGGCTATCTGGGCCCGGCCGAATTCGCCGTGTTCTGTCCGGCTTAACCCTCTATCGGCCCCTGTGAGGAAATTCAATTCCTCACAGTTCCCCCTCTTTACTAGAGGACCACTCCCTCCTGTCCTCTTCCAGCCACCTGCCGATCCGACCGCATTCAAATTCGGTTCACCTGCCGCCAGATTTGAATGTTGCGCGCGCGCGCCAACCTGTGCGCTCCGATCTGGCTCGCTCATCCGTTGATCGGTTCACTCCCGCCGAACTGGTTCGCCCACCCGTCGATCGGTTCTCCCAACCATCGATAATCTCCGCCGATATATTTTCGGCACTACTTTTGCGCATTATGTGCACGATAGGTGCAACAATGCGCACAAGCAGGTAGGGCCGCCAACTCACGCTTCTTCCGGTTGCGGTCCCGGTAGTACCCACGCCAGTCGCGTTTTTTTTTTTTTGTTTGTTTTTTTTTTTTCCCATGGCCCAAACGCTATAACCGCGAGTGACCACCTCCCACAGCCCGCGCCCTGCGAAACTCCCAGGTAAGTTTTATATTTCATTCATATTTTTAGTTCATCTTTAGTTCACCTCCTCACCTACCGACTACTGCCTCTGCAGCTGTGGCCGCATCACCTCGGCCCGGGGCTCAGGGCATGAAGCCTGGCGCAGCAGGCCCGGCCTCTCCACCTTCGCCGCCGGCGTGGAATATATTCACGGCCCCGCTCCAGATCCTCCGTCGCCGCGTCCATCGCCGTTGCCGCCACCTCACGCGCCATCCTCTCCGTTGTTGCCGCCTCCTGTGCCAAACACACCAAATAAATATGTATACTTACAAGCATTCAGCTATATATATATATGTGATGTGCTGAATATTCAGCACACACACACAGATCGCGCAATGAAGCGTCACTTTTACTTTTGGTTTTGTTTGTTACTGTAACTATTCGAGTGCAACGAATGAAGAAAAATAATAAATAATAAATTAATAAAAAAACAAAAATTTTTAACAGTGTTTATTAATAAACAAAATAGACTGGAAAGGAATATACGAGGAGCTGATTACAAGGGAGACATAAAAGAGTGTTGGCTGAAATTTGACCACGGGAGTCTGAAAATTGTACTGTTGAATTGGTGTGAGCTGTGTTGGACGCAAAATCAGCGTCCAGCGTTTTGTGCTATTGATTTAAATAGTATTTAACAACTGACAGCTAGGAAAGGTGCTGTTGCAGTCCCATAGGTAGCGGCATTGAGTCGGCATGCCTGCAAAGGTTCTGTTACCTTTTCTCTTCACACGATCATCTGGAATTGACGCTGACTCTCGTCAATCTCAACTGCCAGTACATTTTCGTGATACCAGCCGATATTACAAAGGCATGGAAACGAAAACGTAGTGTAACGAACCGTTTCTCTCCGGTCTGATCAGCAGGGCTGGCTCAGCGGCCGACGAGCTCGTTGCAACGACATTTATATGTTGCCTCGCAGACAACAAGAAAAACGCGCAGATTGGTTTTTGGCGAAATTTATTATTGCTCTTTTATTGGTATCTTACGCTAACGAATCTTACGCGCTAATCTTATAAGGAGCTACCTGCTGGGCCTCCGCTGGGGGCTGGGGGTTCTGACGTGACAACCGCCTCGTCCGCCACTCACAGCTCCGCACACTCTGGGCTCACCCTTCGCTACTCACCCTAAGCGGCGAGTAGTATCCTGCGTGCCACTCGTCTTTATATTTCAGCCTCCGTGCTGAAATGCTCTTTGATTGCTCCACTCGCGTCGCACGATCACCACAGCGTTTCACGTCACTCGGTTAGATTCGCGCACTTGTCCGCTTACTGCTCCTCGGCGTAATGTCCGCGCCGCTGTCGCTGGGCTTCCTTTATACCCTCAGGCGACGCCGGCGCCCGTGTCGCTGCCTAGCAACAACGGGACAACCACGCGTTCCGTCGGTACTTTTCCATCGCGCCTCCGCGGGTTTCCACCGCTTTCTTAACGGGACCAAGCCGGTGGCGTGATCTCATGTCCATATTTGGACATGCGCTGGACCATTCCCGGCCACGGCGCCAGGCGTGCTCTCACGGCCACCATTGGCCATGGGCTGGGCTACCGCCCGCGCGTCCCGCCGACCACTCTCCGTTTGGTCGGCTATCTGGCCCCGGCCGAATTCGCCGTGTTCTGTCCGGCTTAACCCTCTATCGGCCCCTGTGAGGAAATTCAATTCCTCACAGTTCCCCTCTTTACTAGAGGACGTTCCTCCCTCGTGTCCTCTTCCAGCCACCTGCCGATCCGACCGCATTCAAATTCGGTTCACCTGCCGCCAGATTTGAATGTTGCGCGCGCGCGCCAACCTGTGCGCTCCGATCTGGCTCGCTCATCCGTTGATCGGTTCACTCCCGCCGAACTGGTTCGCCCACCCGTCGATCGGTTCTCCCAACCATCGATAATCTCCGCCGATATATTTTCGGCACTACTTTGCGCATTACGTGCACGATAGGTGCAACAATGCGCACAAACAGGTAGGCCGCCAACTCACCTTCTTCCGGTTGCGGTACCTGTAGTACCCACGCCAGTCGCGTTTTTTTTTTTTTGTTTTGTTTTCCCATGGCCCAAACGCTATAACCGCGAGTGACCACCTCCCACAGCCCGCGCCCTGCGAAACTCCCAGGTAAGTTTTTATATTTCATTCATATTTTTAGTTCATCCTATCATACATATTTTTTCCTTCTCAGCACCTATACCTCCACTGACACCTCCACGCTGCTGGCGGACGCCGCCACCCGGTACCACACCCCCTGCACCCGGACCAGTCGCTTGACACGCCAGCCGATGCGGCGGGTGCTCTCAACTGCCCGGACGACCGCTTCTGGCCAGCCCGGCTTCTCCACCGATCGCCAGCGCGTCCCTGCCGGCTCCTCCTCACCTACCGACTACTGCCTCTGCAGCTGTGGCCGCATCACCTCGGCCCGGGGCTCAGGGCATGAGGCCTGGCGCAGCAGGCACGGCCTCTCCTCCTTCGCCGCCGGCGTGGGCCATATTCACGGCCCCCGCTCCAGATCCTCCGTCGCCGCGTCCATCGCCGTTGCCGCCACCTCACGCGCCATCCTCTCCGTTGCCGCCGCCTCCGGTGCCGTCTCCACCGCCGCTGTCGTTGCCTCCGGCTCCGTGGCCGCCGTTGCTGCCGCCTCCCGTGCCGTCTTCACCGCCGCTGCCGCCTCAGTCGCCGCCTCCGGTGCCGTCTCCACCGCCGCTGCCGCCTCAGTCGCCGCGTCCGGTGCCGTCTCCTTGCCGCTGCCGTCTCCGTCGTCGCAACCGGCCCTGCGTCGGCTCCGTCGCCGCCTCACTGGCACCCGCTCGCCTCTGCCGCGGATCACGTGGGTTACTCCGCCTTGGAGTCTCTTCCTCCCACACCTTGGTCTCTTCTTCCGTGTCCGGGGGTGCCGGCCCCGATGACCACGTGATGTGGATGGTCTGGGGCACGAACGGGACGCGGCTCTCTGGACCGCTCCACTGCGGAATCATCCCGGACGGGGGTGATGTTGAGCTCCTCCTGCTGCCGGGCTCTGAATTGCGGGCTCTGATGCTGCGGGCGCTGCGGCCCTCTGCTGCGGCGGGCTCTTCGCGGCTGTTCCTGCCAACTCTCCGCTGCTGCCAGCCCATGCTGCGTGCTGCTCTGCTGCGGGCTCTGTCCTGCCTCTGGTGGCTGATGCTGGCTTTGCGCTGCTGCGACGTCCTCTGCTGTTGCCCTGCTCCTGTAATTCCTGGGGGCCGTATCGGGCGCTCCCCTCAAGAACTTCGGGGCCGGCGGTACCCCCTCCCTCCTCCTCCACTCCCCTCCTCCCCGCTCCCATCCTGCTCCACGGGCTTCCTTCCGGGCCTTCTTATCCTCCTCGACTTCCGCTGGCGCAAGAATGCCGCTAGAGCTCAATTTTTATATGAATTTTCCAACAAGGCGTCCTGCCGCCGTTTCCGGTTCCCTCGTCGCGCCTCCGCTGCTTAATTTCCGCGTCGCGCCTCCTCCTCGTCTCGCCGGTCCCGCTGTTGCTGCGTTCGCCGCTGCCACAGTGCCTCGCCCTGTGGTTCCGCTGCTTTCACTGCCGCGGGCGCCATCGTCGGCATCGGCGTCGGCCTCTCGACCGGCGTCTCCCTCGGCCGTTCCTGCGGCGTCAACTGCCTCCGTGGCTGCGGTTGGAGTGCTGCCTCCGGGCTTTCGCGCCGACTGCGCTGCTTCGCCGCGAGCCGGTCCTCCTCGTTTTTTGATCAGCTCCTCATCTCGGGAGCCGGCTCCACGGCCACGAACACAACGTCGCTGTCCTCGCTTGCGTCGTCGGACAGCTCAGGGACCCGCCGGCTCCGCGGCGACGCCCACGAGGACACCTCGCTTGCCCGACTGCTTGGCAACGGCGACGCCATCAGCTCCAACTCGGGGGACTCACTCCGCCGAGTCCACCGCTCACCACGCGAGAGCTCCGCCCGTCGCTGGCGGTGGTCCTCGGCCTGAGCTGCCCCCCACGCAGTTGGCCTGCTCTCCAAATACCTCTGCAGCAAATTCTGAGGTGCCATTTTAATTGAGGTTAAATTTTTTTTTTTTTTTCTCCGCTTGACTTTGAGATTCCTCGACTTTGCCGTTGGGACAATCACTTGAGAATGATCGCCCCCTCAAACCTCTGCTGCTGCCATACCCATGCCGCCTTTCTCATCGTTCCCTCGTACGGTACATTCGCTCTTTTTCTCCGGTGGCTCTCGCGGGATCCCGCTGGTTTTGGGCCTCCAGCTCTTCGCCGCGTTAACCCTCCTAGGGATATCGGGTTTTTTTCCCTTCCAGTTTTTCGGCCTTCCTCATATATTTTATAAAATAAATTTAATTTTATTTATTTATATATATATATTTTTTTATATCCTCGGCCATAAATAAATTTTTATTTTATTTATTATTTTTATACCTGTACTCGAAGAGTAATAGGGTATATTGTATTTGTGGTAAAAGTGGATGTGTGTAACACAGAAGGAGGCGTTTTCCGACCCATAAAGTATATATATTCTTGATCAGCATCAATAGCCGAGTCGATATAGCCATGTTCGTCCGTCCGTCTGTCCGTCTGTCCGTCCGTCTTGTTTTTTTCACTCATTGCACGAAGGCTATTAGATTTAGACCAATCAAATTTTTTTCCAGACTGATGTGATATCTCACTCCTAGAAAAGTGTTTCGAAATTTCGCCCGCCCACTTGCGCCCCCCACAAAGGGCGCACATCTGTGGCGTCCACAATTTTAAAGATAGCAGAAAACGAAAATGCAGAATCATAGAGACAACCTATATCTATCAGGGGCCCAAATCTGATTCGGATCGGATCATTAATATAGCCACAATAGACAAAAACATACGCAAAAACTTCGCTCCATCCTTTCGCACTCACACAAAATCGAGTCGATTTGGTTTTTGTATTTTGTGTCGCCTGGATCTCAGAGACTATAAGAGCTAGAGCAACCAAACTTTTTGGCCAAGACTCCTGTGATACCAAACCTGAACAAGTGTATTTCAAAATTTCGCCCCGCCCCCTTCCGCCCCCACAAAAGACGAAAATCCACAATTTTGAAGATAGAAAAAACTAAAATGCAGTATTGTAGGAAATGACCATATCTACCAGATTCCCGAATTTGGTTCAGATCGGATCATTATTGTAGCCACAATGATCAAATGCATTTTCAGCAGCGGGAATACCCCGCGGTTGTTTTTTCCCCCTCGCCCGTTTGCTGCGTAAGTCATTTATTGGGGTTGATTGTCGCAGCAGATTTCTCACACACACACACTCACGCTCAAAACATGCTGCCTCGTGCAGTGTACGTGTGTTGTTGTGAGAACTGATGTAGATGTAGATGTCGATGACAGATGTAGCAAAAAAATGTAAAATGTAAAAAATGATAAAACATTTTAAAATTCCACATAAATCACATGTGTACTGACTGAGTACGGGTATAAAAGTAGAGTCGCGTTCGAAGCGACTCCGTACGTTCTTTCTCGTTTTTATAGTCTCGGCTATAAATTAATTTTATTTTATTTATTTATATTTTTTTTTTTATATATATATAGCCTCGGCCCTCGGCGTCCACCCTCCTTCCCCCCCTCTGGTCAACCCCCCCTCAGCCCAGGTAAGGGCTACGGACTCTTTTTAAATTGTCTATTATTTCATATTTCCCTTGCTTTTCAGATCACCCTGCGTCCTTGCCGCGGTGCAATCCTCGCCATGTGTGCCCGCGACTAACAGGTCCTCCAACCTTTCGCCCGGCTGCACCATGGCGACCGGCCCCGGCTGGTCCCTCCTTCCCGTCTTCGGTTCGGCTTCTGGCGTGACCTCTGCCTCGTGCAGCTACCTCGGACCCGAGGGTCGTCCGACTCCTCGCCCGTCAGTAGCGCACGGGTAGGGCCGTCCCCGTCCGAACCCGACGGTCGTAGGTGACTCCGGATCCTTGGGCCCCAGGACCAGGACATCTCCACCTCCTATTATCCCGCTCCGAGCACCCCCCCGGACCAAGATCGAATATCGAGAGCAAGGGTTGGTAGCCGACGCGTCCGTGACCAGGTACGTTTTCTCTCTTTCCGCTCGAACTATTTCATGCCGCTTCTCCAGTTTATTATTATTAAGTTTCCTTTTTGATTATGTCCGTTTTCTTTTATTTGAGCCGTAAGCTTCTCTGCCCCAATATGCATATCTATATATATCATGTACCATTATATATTTATATATGTAACTTTGCCTGATCTTTTCCTTTAATACAATAAATTGAATTAATGTAAATTTGCTACTGCTTTTTTTTTCCCGCCGGCTCCGGCCCTTGATGGCGTCCTGCGTGACCCCATTTGGAGCCGGCGCTCATCAACATTCCGTAATATATCTTACTGATTCCTTCGGAATCATCATTGTGATCTTCGTATTCGCGACGACAAATTGGCTTAACTGCTCTTTTCCGGCATGGGTGTAGTTGTCCGTCCTCGTTTCACCGACAACCATCACTTAGACACCTCCTCTGTTTGTGGCTTCAGATCACCGATGTGTACCGTTCGTGTATGCTTATCGCTGTCTCTCATCAGCTTGCATATCACCGGTGACACGAAGTCGTTGATCTGGTATGGTCCCGAATACCTTGGTGCCAATTTTGCCGCGAATCTTTCGGCCGCGTTAGATAGGTGGTGCTGCTTGGCCTAAAACCACCTCGCCAATCTTCGGCGCCCAGGGTCTCCTTCGCAAGTTGTAATATCTTGCTTGATCCTGGGCCGCCCTTTCTAAATTCCTCCTTACCAGCTGAAACAGCTCCCGCAGTTTGTTTGCGTTTTCGTCGGGGGTGGTTGGCTCTTGACCCGTGCCGAGCGTTTCCTCGTCGTACAAAGCCTTCGGCAGTATGGGCTCTTCCTTGGACTATAAACGCCGGGGCTTATCCCGTCGATTCTGGACCCCTGAGTTTACGGCCAGCATCAATTCCGGCCACTTCTCGTCCCAGCGTATCTGGTCTCCTTCGGTGAACTGCACGATCATTGTTTTTTACCGTCCGGTTCGCGCGCTCCGTCGGGTTTTCCTGCGGCGTGTATGGAGCCGTGAACTGATGCCGCACTCCCATCTGCTCGAGAAACCTCTTAAACGCCCGGCTCGTGAATTGAAACCCCGTTGTCGGTGATCATCACCTTGGGCACTCAAACGGGCTAAAATGCGTTCCCTGAACGCCGGAATATGCCTCCGTGGCCTTTCTAAGTGGCACCAATTCCTCCTTGGTGCGGCCAATTACGATGATGTCATCCTGATAAGCGAAGGCATGCGGCATCATTTCTGGCCCGATCACCTGGTCCAACGCCCTTTGAAACGTAGCCGAGGCTGAGTGTAGGCCAAACGGCATCACCTTCCACTGGAATAGACCCTTGCCCGGAACCGTGAATGCCGTGAATTTCCGGCTGTCTGTTTCCAGAGGGATCTGCCAGTACCCGTCCTTCAGGTCCAAGCTGCTGATGAAACACGCTTCTCTCAACTGGTCCAGAATGTAGTCGATTCGCGGCATGGGGTATGCGTCCTTGATTGACTTCGAGTTAATTTGCCGAAAGTCAACGCACAACCTCCACTGCCCGGTCTTCTTTTTTAACCATCACGATGGGGGAGCTGTACGGGCTCTTCGAGGGCTCGATACACCCCATCTCCAGTAACTCATCCACCTTCTGGTTGATCTCAGCCTGCATCTTCGGGTTTTTCGGGTAGTATCGCTGTTTAATCGGTACAGCATCACTCATCGTGATTGTATGCACCGCCACATGCGACACTCCCTTTAACCTTTTAAAAATTTTATAATTCTTTGGCCAAGAATTCCTTGACTGACGCTTCCTCAGACCAACCACCACCCACGCCTTCTTCCGGAATGCCAGCCTCGCCTGCTTCTGCCTCCTCTGTGGTCTCCAGGATTGCCACCGATAGCCTTTCCTCCAACCGCCCATTTCGTCGACCTTTCGCTGGGATCACGACCCTGTGCCCCGCACAGGTGATGCTCCGACTGCGGTGATGAAGTTCCATCCCAGGACCAGCGCATCGATGACTGGAGAAGAGTCATCGCCACTTTCCGGTTTCCGAAGGCCAGCTCCACTTCGAGTTGGGTGGTTATGGCCTGACTGCGTCCGTCAGCCAGCCGTACTTGTTTTCCGGACCTCTCTCATTTGGCCCTCCGCATGAAGCTGCAATGCCAGCTCGTAGCTGACAAAGCTGCTTGTGGCCCCTGTGTCGACCGTGGCCTTCCATTCTTTTCCCGCGATCACCACCACGGCCGACAACTGGTCCTCCTCCGCGGTGAGTCCACCGATTAGTTTTCGGGCCTCATCCCCTGCGACACCGGCACGGCCCTCCTAGGCGTGGGTCGCGGGGTTTCCCGCTTTTCTGCAGCACTGCCATGTGGCTACGCCAACCTTTCCGCACATCCAGCAGAAAGTTAGTGGTCGCCCTTGGCATGCCTGCGCCCAGTGCTCGTTGCTCCCACACCGACGACACGCTTGGGAGGGATTCTCCACGAATACCCTTCCAGATTGGAATGCGTCTGGCCGTCGGCCATTGGCTTTGACGAGTTACTGTCCTGACGAACGCCGCGGTTCGGCTCATCCTTGCAGCGCCGACACACCTCTGCCGCGGTCGTTTTCGTGAACGGGTTGGACGCCCTCGCTCGTCCCACTGGACTTTCCCCTCTGGAACTCCGCGCGATCCTTTTCCAGGGCCTCGAATTCATCGGCCAGCGCCATCATGTGGTCCAGTTCTATCCATCTGTGTGGCCTGATGAAAATCCGCAAATCCGGCATGCTGTTGTCGCGGATGAGTTCCAGCTGCTCCTCTGGCGTGCGTTTGAGGGGTCGCAGGAGGGTCTGAATTTCCACCATTTAGTCCTTGAACGGCTCTCCCCACTTCTGCTTCCTGTGGCGTACTTCCTGCAGCAGCTTTTCGAAATACCCCCGGGACAAGAAGTAGGCCTGAAAACTGGCCGCGAAGGCATTCCATGTCTGCCACTGGCGGTTGTTCGCGATGAACCACATCAACGCCCTGCCCTTCAGTAGCTCTGGCATGGCCCTGCAGATTAGGTCTCGGTCCATACCATTCATGTCCGCCGACCACTGGACCTGCTCCAAAAGTTCGATGGTTTCGCCGTCCCATCAAAACGAAAAGACCATTCCCTCACCTGCTTTGCCACGTTGGCATAGTTCAGGCGAGGCGGCCTCCCTGACTGCGGTTCAGGCACCTCCTGTTCCTCCTCGGGTCGGTTCCTCCACGCTTCTCGGCCTGCCGGCGCCGTCCCACTTGCCCGGCCTACGCTCGCTGGCCGCGGTCTACTGGGTCCCGGCCTGAGCGAGTGGCTCATTTCGGGGATTGCCAAGCTCGCTATGAGTTCCTCTTGGAACTCGCCTGGCAACCTCCACACTGACGATGAGCCCGCGCCTGCCGGCAATGGCAGACGCTCGTACACCTCCGCCTTGTCTTCGGTTGGTGGCCCGGGTGAGGCTCTGCCTGCCCGTATTTCCCACACCTCCGACCTGGCGGCGTACTCTGGCTCCGTCTCGTGCTTCTACACCCAATCTTTAAACACTCGCCGCATCTCGGCCACTGTTCCCTCTAACTTCACCCCGAATGCCAAGGCACACTGGATCAGCTCCTCCTTCCTCAGGGAGTGAATCCATTGCCGACTCTGTAATGATACCTATTTCAGACTGAGGTAAGCTCAGTCTGTCCAGGGTTCTCTACAAGAAATTTTGTAGTATTGCTGGAACTTTTAGTGTAGGGGCTTGGCCGTGAGACCGAAAGTGGAGCAGGCGTGGAGTCTTGTTACCGTGTAGGTGCTTTGGGTGATCGCACTTGGCGATGAAAGGAAAAACGCTGACACCTGAGTTTTGGTGTATGCGGTAATATGGCTTGTTTTTGTGTTCGCGCTCGGCGAAGAAATGATGACACTTCGTGAGTTTGGTTTTGATATTATTTAAATGGTTTTATTTGTGTTCTGTATTTTTTTCTCGGGGTTTGGTGTCGTGTAGTGGTTTCTTGTATAGTGTTCTTGCGGAGGCGATACGATTTAGAATAGGCGATGGACTGTCGATGGACTGCCGTTTTGGTTTATGATAAGCGATGGACTGCCGTGTTTTAGGATAGGCGATGGACTGCCGTGTTTTAGGATAGGCGATGGACTGCCGTGTTTTTAGGATAGGCGATGGACTGCCGTGTTTTTAGGATATGCGATGGACTGCCGTGTTTTTAGGATAGGCGATGGACTGCCCTGATGGATCGCGGGCTCGGCCTATTTAAGGTCTATTTCCAGTGCTGAGTCCGCAAGTCTGGGTGCTGGGTTGGTGTCGAGTTCTCCGCGCGTGCCACCGACACGGTCATTGCCTCGGATGCACCGAGAAATGAGCTGAGTCCTAGGCTGTGGTCATTGGCTCGGTCGTACCGAGGAATGACCTGCGTGGAGTTATTGTAACTCGGGGAAACTGGGTTGGGTAACTCTTGTGGAAATTATGGCGCGTGTGTCGATTCGGCAGAAATCGATCGGCGCATGGGACTTGGAAATTGTACAGTGTCAGATGTATGGTGTTTGTGTTGTTGGTGTATAGATGACAACGTAACTTAGTGCTATTAGTACGAATATTAAATGCAAAGTAACTTAGTGCTATCAGTGTGAATATCTATACGAATGTAACGGTTCGTTACACCCCCCTTCTTCCGGTGGGGTTGCAATTGGCCGCTTTGGTTACTCCTGGGTCGGCAAAGTTTTTTGCCAACGTGTTTTGGCGTTTCTATTGGTGGTTTTCCGTCGTCAGGGGGTCGTTGTGATCGCTGGTGTCGTTTGCTTCCCCAGCAGGGTCGCTGTCCAACGTGTCGTGGGTACTCTTTCAGGTCGTTGATGTTTGCGACTTTCAGTTTCCGGCTTCCGGGGTGTTGCAACTTGACGATATTTGTTGACGCGAAACCTTTGACTTTGAATGGCCCATCATATTTTGGGGCCAATTTCGCGCAGCGAAGCCGTCGGCTGCGTTGGAAAAGGTGGTGTTGCCTGATCAATACTAGTTGACCCACCGTGGGGCGCCATTGTCGTCGGCGGAGATTGTAGTGACGGGATTGTTCTTGACTCGCCCGCTAAATGTTTGTTCCGCACTATCAGAAATACTTCTTTGAGTCGGGTTGCCTTAGTGTGGGCTGTGTCCGGAGGGCTTCCTGTCCCTGGTGTAACTTCGTCGGTTAATGCTCCAGGTAAGCGAGGTTCTCTCCGTGTAGCAAGAAGGCGGGGCTGAATCAGTTGTTTCCAAGACACTGGAGTTAATTGCTAGTGACATCTCGGGTATGAGTTCGTCCCATGTGTTTTGATGATCCTCCACGAATTGGGCGATCATGGTCTTCACTGTTCGATTGGCCCGTTCCGTAGGGTTTTCCTGGGGCAATACGATGCGGTGTGTTGTAGATCAACGCCGGCTGTTTGCATAAACAGGCGGAATGAACGGCTGGTGAACTGCGTTCCATTGTCACAGACGAATCGTTTTGGTACGCCGAAGTGACTTAGAATGCGTTCCCGAAAAGCTAGCTCTAGAGTGGCGGTGGTAGCCTTCTTAAGGGGCACTAGATCGACCCATTTTGAGAAGGTATCGAAGAATACCAGAAGCATGGTGTTCCCTCGTTTTGATCGGGAAGTGGTCCCACGAAGTCGGCGCATAATGTGGCGAAAGGTTCCTCTGCCCTGCGGGTAAGCATCTTACCTACGGGCTTTGCGTTGCAGTGCCTTGAACTTTTGGCAGCTCAAACAGCTGCGTACGTATTTTCGCACATCGCGATATAGACCGGGCCAATAGTATCGTTGTGTTATCCGTGTGATGGTTTTCCGAATGCCGAGATGGCCTGCCGTTGGCTGATCATGACATTCCTTGAGTACTCTTTGGCGTCGGTCTTTTGGGACACAGAGTTTCCATGACACGTAGTCGTGATCGTCGGCTCCATGGCCCAGATGTCTGTAGAGTTCTCCATTCTCGAAAACGTAGTCGGGGTATTTATCGGGTTCTTCTTTTGGTTTGCTGAATCCTTCGTGTGAGCCAGGGGCAAAGGTGTTGCGCCCTCTTTGATTCTTGCTAGCGTCTCCAGGGTTGTCGATACAGTGCATATGCAACCACGTTTTTGTTTTCCTGCTCTGTAGTGGACGTCGTACTGATACTGTTGGAGTTCGAGCGCCCATCTCGCCTATTCTTCCGAAGAGGCTTTCAAGAGTATTCAGCCATTTCAGCGCGAGATGGTCGGTTATAACGTCGAATCGGTATCCTTCTAGGTAGCAGCGTAGTTTTCGGATTGCCCAAATGACGGCGACGCATTCCTTGTCTGTAGCGGAGTAGTTTCCTTCGGCCTGGTTCAAACGTCGGCTGACATAGGCGATGACGCGTTCCTTTCCTTCGATATCTTGCGTGAGTACGGCGCCTATGCCGAGGTTGCTCGCATCGGTTTGTAGTGAGAACTTGACGTTGAAATCGGGGCAAGCAAGTACAGGAGCGGTCGTGAGTAGTTCCTTTAGTTGGTCGAAGGCCGCTTGTTGATCTGCGGTCCATGTCCATGTTTGTCCCTTCTTGAGTAGCTGAGACATTGGTTGGACTACTGTAGCAAAGTTTGGCACAAATCTTCGGTACCAGGATGCCATTCCGTTGCACTGACGTGGTCCTTTAAGTTCGTGGGTGGCTTGAGTTCTTTGACGGCAGCAATCTTGTCGGGATCTGTGTGGATACCTTCTTCGCTGATGACGTGACCAAGATAATTGATCCGGTTTTGGAAAAATGTGCACTTTTCCCCGCGTTTATCCGCAGGTTCGCTTTTCGAAGGCGAGAGAGGGACTATTGCCAGGTTGTGTAGGTGGTCCTTGAAGTCTCGTCCGACGATGACAATGTCGTCTAAAATATGCGAATGCGTAGGGTTCCATGTCGGCACTGATCACGGTATCAAGGGCCCGTTGGAATGTTGCTGGTGCAGAATGTAATCCAAAGGGCATCACTTTCCATTGATAGAGACCTCTGCCGGGGACCGTGAAGGCGGTGGCTTCTCGGCTTCCGTTGGCCATGGGTATTTGCCAGTATCCGTTCTTCAGATCCAGGGTGGTTATGAAGCGTGCGTTCTGTAGGCGCTCCAAGATGTAGTTGATTCTGGGCTGTGGGTATGCGTCAGGAATAGAGTGAGTGTTGAGTTGTCGGTAGTCAACGCACATGCGCCATTTGCCGTTTTTTTACGTACGAGTACGATGGGGGCGCTGTGTGGGCTTCGCGAGGGTTCGATGAGACCTTCTTGGATCAATTGGTCGACTTGCTCATCGATAATCCGCATCATTCTTTGGGTAGTACCTCTGTTTGATGGGTCGATTATCCCTCATGACGATGGTGTGCTCGGCGATGTTGGAGGTCCCGTGGAGATTATTGAACTTTGGAAGTTCTGTGTCCAGAAATTCTTGGATCTGTGGCGCTATGTCCGGCGGCCGGGGATCGGAGATCAGTTCTGGGTCGGGGTAGGTGAGATCGGGGGTTTCGGGGTACTTGGGCTGGCTGGGATCTTCTGGGAGGATAGTTGTGTCGAACGCGCTGGGGGGTTCGATCCTACGTGCGTAGTCGCTTATGTGGGCGACGATGGCTTCGTGGGTCTGGCGGTATATCTGGGGGGTAATGTCTCCAGATCTACGTATGGCCAGGCGGGTCTCAGTGACGACTCTGTTTTCGCAGCAACGACTTGTTTTGGCGACGAAGATTTCGGACGTGGTGCTAGGCATGGCGTGGTGCATGGCGCTAGTGGGCACGTCAGTACGCGGAAGGTACTCCAGTGGGTTGGCGAAAATCGGTGTGGCGTCGGCCGTGGGTACGACAGGGCTGCGGTCGGTGTTTCGGGGGTCATCGGGCTAGATTCCGGTTCCGGAGTGGAGAGGTTCTGTGGATATTAGTTCGATGATTGGACCCGACCAGCAAGGGATTTGCGTGGCTGTTTCCCTCGTGGTTGGGTTGTTGCACTGTTGCTGCCGTTGTCGTTGTCGTTGTTCGGGGCTGGTTGTCGTCTTTGAGGGTGTCCGTGGGTTCACCTTCTCCGTTGAGGGTAAGGTGCATGGGTGCGGTGGCTGAACACTGGACCTGGGCTTCCTGTGTCGAGCGGGTTCCAGTTCGTTGGGTTTTGTCTCGTGTGTGAGATCCTTGTGGTAGATTCGGGATGCGTGTGCCCCGTAGTTTGTTTTGATCCTGGGCTTCCTGTGTCGAGCGCCTGGTTCAAGTGTGTTGATTCTTGTCTCGTGTGTGAGATCCTCGTGGTGTGTTTGGGATGTGTGTTCCCTGGGTTTGGCTTAGGACGCGGCTGCTCCGTAGTGGCCGTGGGCTTCGCATTCCCGTTTGCTTGGTTGCAGTTTACCGGTGCTTGCTTCGGATTCGTGTTTTCCGTTGTGGGCCGGTTCTTCGCTTTTCGCTGTGGTTGGTTTCGGTGTCGTATTCTTCGTTGCATTATTGGGTGCCGTCTTCTTTGGGGTAGGTCGGGGACGTGTGTTCGCTGTGGTTGGTTTCGGTGTCGTATTTTTCGTTGTGATATTGGGGGCCGTATTCTTTGTGGTAGGTCGGGGAAGTGTGTTCGCTGTTGACCTAGATTTCTTGGTGCTGGGTTCGGTGACTTGTACGTGGTTGGATTGCACTGACGGTGGCGTTGGCGTGGTGGCGATCTTGTAGCTTTAGCAGCGTGGTGCCGCATTGGATCGTCGTTTCGATGGCACATAGGAAGTCCATGCCGACTATAACTTGCTCCAGCATGTTTGGTAGGACCAGGAGTGGGATTTGAAACTCTCGTTGATCCAGCTTGATGTGCGCCAGTAGAACTTGTGTGATCTCTGACTGAGCCGTCAATGGGCGTATGCGGACGCATGCATCTTGCAGGTTGGAGTTGTTGTTTAGTTGTCGGGCCAGGTTGTCGCTGACGAAACTTCGGGACGCCCCGGTGTCGATGGTGGCCTCCGTTGTTTGTCCTCCTATTGATCCTGATCCCATCCCGGTCAGTTGAGGACGCGTGTCGTTTCCCGAAGTGGTTCGACGGCAGCAGTCGACGGTCCGAGTGCCGCGTTTTCCACATTCCCAGCAGAATAGGATCGAAGCGTTGGTGCAGTCAGTAGGCGGCGTGTCCAGCTTGACCACATCGACGACAGGCTGCGCGTGGGTTGGCAATGGGAGTGGTGATCATTCGATGGGCGACGTCCTGGTTCGTTGTACTATTTTGATTCGATGACTGTCTGCGCGGTGGGGCTGCCGAATCCTACTGGGGTCTCCGAAAGGGTGTACGGTAGGACTCACCTTCTCTGCGGTCTGGTTGCCTTGCTGGCCTGGTGTCTCTTGGTGGGCTTCGCATGGCTGTGGGGATCGTTGCGCGTTTCTGCTCGTGAATAAGCTCGTACTCTGCCGCTAATCGGGTTAGCTGTGACAAGCTTTCCAGTTCGTCTCGTCGCACGTATAGTTGGAGTCCTGGCAGGGCGTTGTCGTAGATCCTATAGAGTTACTTAACTAGGTCGTACTCGGCATGGTGCATGAGTAGCCGTATCTCGATGAGATAGTCTTTGAATGGTTCTCCCACCGCTTGCTTGCGGCCTCGGATCTGGTCCTCCAGTTGTTCGAAATACCTTGGCGGCAGAAAATACGTCAGAAACTCCTGGCGGAATTATGCCCAGGAACTACCCTGTAGTTGGCTGGTACGGTGCCAGCGACTGGCTCGGTCGGTGAGTAGTTCGGCCATGCTCCGAGGCAGCTGGTTGGTGTGTCCACTCCGTAGGCGCGGGCGCGTTCCTCGAGTAGTTCAGAAACGATAGTGGGTCATCCTCTCCGTTGAACTGGATGCCCCATCCGCGGATGCGTTCCGCTGTGCGTGCGACGTGGTTATTGTCGGGCCCGATTATAGGTGCGTCAATCGACGGTATAAAAATCTGTGTGGGCGCACTGGAGGTTTCCATAGTGGGCGGACATGGAAGATCGGCGGCTGTGACCACTGGTGGTCGCGGCGTGGGCTCTGGGGCTGCGGGGACATGCAAGCTGGCTTTGGGGTCCCATCTTCCGGTACCTGATGGTCCTGGATTAGTGGGCAGCGGGGACTTGGGCGTCCTGCTGGTCTTGCATATTGTCTCTCGAGTTCTGCCAAGCGAGTCCAGGCACCCGGCGGGAGAGGTCCGGCGACTAGTATGGCAAAGTTCTTGCGCAACCCTTCAACAGTTCCTTCGGTGTCAAATTCGAATTCCTAGGCGAAGGCCTCCAGCTCATCTCGGCGGCGCTTGTAAGATCCAGCCGATGCGGCGCCTGGATTGGCGACTGGCTCGCTG